>JBAMNC010000054.1:0-47183 GCA_037902135.1 Cetoscarus ocellatus | reverse complement strand
CCACAGCTGTGAGTGGTTGTGTGCAGCTGCTGTGATGGAGCGGAGAGAGTGAGCTGTAGGAATGCGTGGCTCTTTGAGAGGATGGAGTGGGGCGGCCCTTAAAAGGGCCTTTTGGTTTGCTGGTGAACCGGAGGACGGTGGATGCGCGTTTAACCGCCGAAGCCGTACAGGGTGTGGCCCTGCCTCTTGAGAGCGTACACCACGTCCATGGCGGGGACGGTCTTTCTCTTGGCGTGCTCGGTGTAGGTGACTGCGTCGCGGATGACGTTCTCCAGGAAGACCTTGAACACACCGCAGGTCTCCCCGTAGATCAGGCCGGAGATACGCTTGACTCCGCCACGGCGGGCCAAACGGCGGATGGCGGGCTTGGTGATGCCCTGGATGTTATCACGGAGCACGTTGCGGTGACGTTTGGCGCCTCCTTTACCGAGTCCTTTGCCTCCCTTGCTTTTTTTTTTTTTTTTTTTTTAATCCAAGACTCCGAATTACCACCAGTACTTTTTTTTTTTTTTTTTTTCTTCTTTTTATTATTATTATTATTATTTTGTCTTCTAGTACTTCCACTCACTCGAGTGGTTGTGGTTTTTTTATCGTCATCGTCTTGCCGTCCGGGGGGGTCGAAGGACGGTCACAGCAGTGGCCTGAGTGTTCAGTAAAGGAGCGCTCCTTGTTTTGTTTGCATATGAAGAGGGGCAGCTGAAAAACGTGTGGCCGCCCTGTCCACACAGTGAGCACATGCTCTGTTTTTCACATTTATTTGCTTTGTGACCAAAACAGCCGCATTTCCAGCATTTGATTTCTGTGCAATCTTTTACCTGATGACCTTCTGACTGGCATATGAAGCATCTCGCCTCTTGTCCTTGGTATATAAGACGGCCATTGTAGGGGCCGAGGGAGATGGTGTTGGGGATCCTGACTGGGTGTCCGTTGCTGTTCTTATGCACCTTGATCTTATATTTCCGGACCCCGTACCATATTCCGTATTAATCTAACGGTTTAAAGACGGGTTGTATGATCTCTCCATATCGCTTTAGATATAGTTCTATGTCTTGGTCCGGAATCTTTCCAGTCCAAAATTTTACCACAAGGTTGATTACATTGGCTTCAATAGCTGACTCTATTATCCAACTCTTCCACGCCGGATCGTTGGATTTTACTGAGGCAACCTCGAGAAATCTTCTGAGAGGTGTCTCCTGACAGAAAATGACTTCGTACTCACGTTTGTTGGGTAAGAGAATGAACGAGTAGATGTCCTGTGCACTGATCCAAGATGTTTTAAACAGAATCTCATCTGCGACTTCTTCTCGTGTGGGTGTTTCACCGTTACCAACATACTTGAGTCTAACCCATAAAGAGCCATACCTTGCGGCGAAAGCTGCGGGTCTCTGATGAGCCATAACGTCGAAAAGTAACCGTCTGTGGGGCAAGGATTAGGTTAGTTGCCTCCGTTGCTTTTTTTTTTTTCTCTTCTTCTTCACGACTCCAAATAACCACCAGTATTTTTTTTTTCTTCTTCTTTTTATAATTATTATTATTATTATTTTGTCTTCTAGTACTTCCACTCACTCGAGTGGTTGTGGTTTTTTTTATCGTCATCGTCTTGCCTTTTAAATTATTAGTTTATTTTAATTTCTATCTGTTTTAAAAAAATTTATTCTTCTTCTTTGGTTGTTTTAAGATGGGGAAGAAAAAAAAAGGGACAATTTTATTAAACACACATTTAAAATCAACAACAACAACAACAACAACAACAACAACAATTACTTATCATTATGTAAAATGACAAACCTGTACTCCAACACTGATGTCAGTACAGTAAAAGAGAGTGAAACAACAAGAGGAGAAAAAGTTAAGAAGTGGAGTGGCTATAGTTGTAAGATGTCCCAGGGCAGTGGGCTGTTGTTTTTTTTGTCCATCGTCTTTAGCCTCCTGAGAACACAAACAATATTTTTAAACACCACTTCAGCACTTATCATTCTTTGGTGTAGGACTATTTTTGCTCTTGTTTTCCAGATATGTGTGTTGATAACACACATCACCAGCCAAAACAGTCTTCTTTTATTATCTTGGAATTTTTCTTTAAATAAGCCATACACAACAGATTTATAATTTAGCTCTACATTAAAACCCACATTTTCCATCAGAATTCTTATTTGCTGTGTTCTGTAGCAATTGAGTAGTAAATGTTCCAAAGTTTCTTCTTCATTGCAATTATTTGTTGGGCAATTTTTTGTTTTAACATAACAACTCCACTGTACTATTGCTCTTACTGGTAATCTATTGAGAGATATCAGCCAAGCTGTATCTCTGATACTCTCCGATAATACTTTTCCTGAATGTTTTTTGTTATTTGTTCGAACTCTTCGGGATCAGCATTTTTGTAATTTATAAAATCTCCATTAATTATTATCATTTAACGTTTGGTGAATTTGTTTTGTTGAGGAATTGCACCAATTAATTTTTAATTTTTCATTATTTGTAATAAAATCTCCATAAGTTAATTTATGAAATGGCACATTTGATCGAGATCTCCCTTTTAGTTTATTCCACAGAGATTTTTCTGCGCTCATCCAAGTAGCATTTCTGTTAATAGCGTTACTTATGTTTTTGATAAACGGAATTTTTAATAAAATATTTAAGTCTGGAGCTCCCAGACCTCCAATCTTTTTGCCTTTATATGCATATTTTCTTTTTGTCACTTCCCTATTTGTGCCCCATAGTAGTTTCATACATAATTTGCTTAAAATAGTAATGATTTTTGGTGGTGGTGGAAACACTGTAGATAAAAATAAGACTTTTGATATTATGTGGGTTTTAATTATATTTATTCGGCATTTGTATTTGGTGTTTTTATTGTCCCATTTTTTAACTTCTTCTTTAATGTCTTCTACCTTTTTATTCCAATTTAATAGGCAACTATCTTCATTATTTAACAATATTCCTAGTACTTTAATTTCAGTCTTTACTTTTACCTTGATCTTTGTCTGATTTTCTTTTTTTTTCCAGTCCAAACAGCTTCTGTTTTATCTTGATTTAGTTTGGCTCCAGAAGCCTGTTCATATTGAGCAAGGTATGAATTTAATATATCTAATTCTGTTTGCTTTTTAATTATTACAGTTACATCATCAGCATGTGCTAAGGCTGCCACTCTGTGTGAATCTCCTATCATGACCCCTTCAATATTTCTGTCCATGTTTATTTTTTTAATTAAGGGGCTGATAGCCAAAATGTATAGAGCTGCACTCAAAGGGCAGCCTTGCTTTACTCCACGTGATACGTCAAAGGGCTCGGTCAAAACACCATTTACGTTTGCCTTAATTCTTGATTTGATGTACAGCAGTTTTATCATTTCAATGAAAGTATCTGGGAAGCCATATTTTTTCATAACTTCCCAGATATAATCATGTGATACATAATCGAAGGCTTTTTCCTGATCCAAATTTAATATGTAATAATCAGTATTGTGACTATATATAGTTTCTCTTAGAGAACAAATGTTGTCCCACATAAACCTTCCTTTTATAGCACAGGTTTGTTCTTTTTCAATAATAAAGTCCAGTACATTGTTTAGCCTGTTCATTATGATTTTTGCAAAAATTTTGTAATCACAATTCATTATTGTTATCTGGCGATAATTGCTTAGATCACATTTTTCTCCTTTTTTATAAATAAAACACATTATACCTTCATAAAACGATTCCCCTAGAGTTCCATTTTTAATACCAGTGTTAAAAACTGAGACGAGGAGGTCGACGACGACACCACCTGCCGCCCGATAAAACTCAGGGGGGAGTCCGTCTGGACCAGGGGACTTACCCTCGTTGAGCTGATCGATGGCCGTGGTGACCTCGTCCCTCCTCACCTCTCCCAGCAAGTCTGAAAAAGCTGAAGGGTCAACAGGTGAAATACCATTCAGAAAGGAGGAAGCGACCTCCCTGCTGCAGTCCATCCTCCCATACATGAGGGAGCATTTTTCTGCTACAGCGAGTCGCTTCTCCCTCTCACCAAAACATACTCCACCTGAAATATCTCTTATACTTTCAATAAAATTGTTTGTTATTTTTTGTTGAGTGTTTGAGATACTGTATGATAGATTCCCTCTGTTGTCGTTACTACTAATTTTTTGTATATTAAATAATAATTCATTATTTATTGTATCTATCCTGTCTTTTAATTCTTGCATTAATTTATCTTCTAGTTCCGTTCTTTTTTCGTTACATTTTAGTTCTATATATTTTTTAACTTTATTATTATATTCAATATTTTTTATTTTATTTAGCTCTCTACACTTAAATTGAAAGAAATCTTTTATTCTGAATTTTAAAAGTTCCCACAGTTCAATATCATCTTTTACCATTACCTTTGAGTCAAAGATTTTCATAATTTCTGTTTCTACTTCTTTCATAATATCAGCATTTTTTAAGCATGTTGTGTTTAATTTCCAGAAACCCTTTTTTTCATTATTTAAACTTTTTAGGGAAACTTTTACTATCAGATGATCAGAGAATTGAGTTACTAATGTATTATATTTTACTGGTTTAATTTGAGAAGATGCATATATTCTGTCTATCCTTGTTTTTGTTTTACTATCAAATCTGGTAAATCCTCTTTCAAGAGGATGGAGGGATCTATATGTATCTTTTAGGGAGGCTTTTCTACAAATACTGTCTAATAATTTACCTTCACTTGTTAGTTTAAATTCAGAATCAGCAATCCTGTCATTTTCATGAGTGACTGTGTTAAAGTCACCACAAAGGATGACATTAAAACCTACATTAATAAGACCCTCTACTTTTTTAAAAATGTTTAGTTTACATGCTCTGTCTGGAGCAGTGTAAACGTTGATAATTCTGAATTTTTGATTTTTGTAAAAGCAGTCAATCATCATAAGTCTGCCTGGTATTATGTCTCTTCGTTTAATTATGGTGGCATTAGAATAAAAGAATATGCCTACACCATCAGCTGAGTTTTCTCCTATGGAAATGCAGGATGTTCCTTTTGTCCAATGTTTATATGTGTCTTCTACTTCCTCATTCTGTGTTAATCGTAGCTCCTGAAGACAGAGAATATCTAGATGGCAATTTAGTAGATAATTCAATTTAAGAGACCTAAAATTGATAGATTTTATTCCTCTTAAATTAAAAGATCCAACATTTACGGAACACATTAGGAGTTATTATTGGTTTTTTGGACTTGGTTTTAGATTCATCCTTTTCTTTCTTTTGTAATTAATAAGTACCGCGGTACGTTTCCTCCTATTTATGTATCCGTGGTCTTCAGGTAAGACTTCCGAGGGAAGAGTTGTAGGGGACCCTGGGGAGGAAGACATCCGGCTCGCCGCCTCAGCTGGGGAGGACCGCGGGGAGGTGGTGCGTCGGGCTCCAGGTGTGGCAGAGGGGCTGGGGTCTTCACTCTCACTTGCACTCTGATACTCCTCCGACCCGCCATCTCCGTCGGAGGACTCGCAGATGTTTTCGTCATCTTCTTCCTCGTCTTCTTCATAGTCTCCTCCGATCTCCTCTCCGCTGCTGCTGTCGGGGAGAGGCGGAAGGACGATGGAGGGGCCGGGATCTTGGTGGTGCTCCTCCTCCACCTCCTGCGTGTCTGCAGTAGGGATTTTCTCTGTGCCAGACCGCTTGTTTGCCTGTGGAGGAGGAAGCAGAGCAGTAGCCTGTGTAGGGGGAGGCTGTGACAGACTGGAGGCTGCCTTGAGTCCAGGCAGGAGCCGGGTGAGTGAATCCTGGGAGGGAACCTGAAGAGCCGTCCGGGGGGGTCGAGGGACGGTCACAGCAGTGGCCTGAGTGTTCAGTAAAGGAGCGCTCCTTGTTTTGTTTGCATATGAAGAGGGGCAGCTGAAAAACGTGTGGCCGCCCTGTCCACACAGTGAGCACATGCTCTGTTTTTCACATTTATTTGCTTTGTGACCAAAACAGCCGCATTTCCAGCATTTGATTTCTGTGCAATCTTTTACCTGATGACCTTCTGACTGGCATATGAAGCATCTCGCCTCTTGTCCTTGGTAGATAAGACGGCCATTGCAGGGGCCAAGGGAGATGGTGTTGGGGATCCTGACTGGGTGTCTGTTCTGTTCTTATGCACCTTGATCTTATATTTCCGGACCCCGTACCATATTCCGTATTTATCCAATGGTTTCAAGACAGGTTGTATCAGTTCGCCATAGCGTTTTAGATATAGCTCAATGTCTTGGTCGGGTATTTTGCCGGTCCAAAATTTGACAACCAGATTGATAATATCAGCTTCTATGCCGGACTCTAAGATCCAGTTTATCCAAATCCGATCATTTGACTTTTCAGAAGCCACCTCAAGAAATCTTTTCAAAGCTGTCTCTTGGCGAAAAATTAGCTCGTATTCCTTTTTGTTTGGTAACAGAATAAAGGAATAAATGTCTTGAGCACAAATCCAAGAAGTTTTGAAGAGTATTTCCTCTGCAACTTCCTCTCGTGTGGGTGTATCACCATCACCAACATGTTTCAATCTCACCCATAAGGAACCATACCTTGTGGCATACGGAGCGGACCTCTGTTGAGCCATCGCGTTGAGAAAGTAACTGCCTGTGGGGCGAAGGATTAGGTTAGATGCCTCCCTTGCCTCTTCCAGACATGTTTACAGATCAGGCTGCTAAAGCTGAACGATATGCTTACTTAGGCTTAGGTGTCACTTGTGCCTGGTGCGACAGCACAGAGCTTCGGCCCTTTTCTGTCCATCTGTTGAATTGAGGATGTGCGGGGGATGGGTGGTCTGCAGAGGACTCAAGAAGTCAGCGCATGGATACCAAGGCAAGCAATATAAAATAAAATAAAACTAAGACATGAAGAAGGGAAAGAGGTTTTTTTTTTTTTTTTTTTTTTAATTGAATGATGTGTGTGTGTGTGTGTGTGTGTGTGTGTGTGTGTGTGTGTGTGTGAGAGAGAGAGAGAGTTGTATGGCAATGTTCTCAGTCAGCTGCATGGGGGGGCGAGTACGGGGGGGGGGGTGTTTGGAGTGGGTCATATCCGGCTGTCATCATGGTTGATGATGGTGGAGAGGGGGGTGTTAATGAGGTCCTTGGCTTCCATTATTGTTTTGTAGAGGGCTGGATTGTTAGTGGCTGATTTGATGTATTGTCTGGTCAGTCGTCTGTGTCTGTCTTTAATGGTCTGGAGTCCTATGAATGTGTGAACGTACTTTGTGTTGATGAAGGGTGGGAGTCTGTAGGCCAGTTTTATTGCTTTGTTTTGGATTTTCTGAAGTCGGTGAATTTGGTGGTCGGAGGCGGTGATCCATGCTGGTACTGAAATTCGAGTAGTGGTCTGATGTATGTAAGATATACTTTGGTTATTGTTGTGGGTGAGGCGCCATGCTTCTCGCAGAGGGCTTTGAGATGGTTGAGTCTTTTGTGGGCTTTTTGTTCTATTGTAGTGATGTGAGTGGACCAGGACATATTAGTCTGAAACACAGTACCGAGAAAGGTTGCGCTGTGACTGATGGGAAGTTGGGTGTTGTGGAGGGTAACCATGATGTTGGGTGACTTGAGCCTGGGGTTGCGGGTGAAGATGACAAGGCGGGTTTTGTTGGGGTTGAGAGTGATTCTCCAGAGGTTTGTCCAGTTTTCTATTTCTGTGATGCAGTTTTGAAGTTTATTAGCAGCGAGTTGAGGTGATTTGGATGAGGTCCAGTAACAGAGGTCAACGGCAAACTGGGACACTTGTGCGATGGTGGCTGGGGGGTAAAATATGTCAGAGACGTACAGGGTGAAAAGCAATGGGCTGAGCACTGAGCCTTGGGGGACTCCTGCTTGGGGGGTGAAGGGGGTGGATATGGCAGATGAAACCTTGACCTTTATTTGGCGATGGTGGAGGAAGTTCATGATGAGTAACTGGGTGGGGGGTGGGAGTTGGAGGTTGATGTCGAGCAGTCTGTAAGTGAGTCCGTTGTGCCAAAGTCTGTCAAAAGCTTTGTCGATGTCGAAAAAGATGGCCAGATTGAGTTGTTTTTTATTGAAATTTCTGTGAATGTGTTCTGATAGCCTGAGAGTGTTGTCGGTGGTGATCCGTCCTTTCCTAAATCCTGCTTGGTGTAGTGATATTAAACCGAGTCCTTCTATATGGGTGGTTAGTCTATTGGTGAGGATGCGTTCAAAGAGCTTTCCAATGTGGCTGAGTAGGCTGATGGGTCGGTAGCTGGATGGGTTTTGTGGATCTTTTCCAGGTTTGAGTATCATTCTGACTGCTGCTATTTTCCAGGGGGAGGGGAAGTGTCCATGGGTGAGGCAAGCAGTGAACAGTTGGCTGAGGTGGAGGAGGTAGATGTTGGGGGCTTGTTTGATCAGTATGGTGTGTATATTGTCTTCTCCTGGGGCTTTGTTTTTCATTTTTTTGAGTTGTTGCTGAATTTCCGTCATGGTAACAGGGTTAGTAAGTGGGTGTGGACTTGAGGGAGGCGTCGAAGGAATGGTGCGGTTGGTTATGTGATGAGATATTTCATTGTCGATGTGAATTTTCCATTCGGAGTCAAAGGTGGGGTTGTCGGGACAGGTGTGGATTGTTTTGAGATGTTTTCGGAAGATGGTGGCTTTTTCAATGTTGTCGGTATAGGTCAGTCCGTTCTGTCTGAGGGGTGCTGTATTGTTTGTTGAGTTGTTTCCATTGATGGATTTTATTTTTTGCCAGAATGTGTGTGAGTTGGTTTCTTGGTCCAGTGATTTACAAAAGTCCGTCCATTTGTTTTGTCGGTGAAGGTGGAGCTGTGTTTTGATGGTATTTTTTATCCTGTTGAGTTCAGTTTTGTGTTGTGCTGTTCTTGTCCGGATGTATTGTCTGCGTAGTTTCCTTTTCTGGCTGATGAGATGAAGAAGGTGCATGGGGAGTGATGGGGGTGGAGTTTTAAATGACTTTGTGGGTATTGATTCTTGACGGGCTTGGGTAAGTATGTGACCTAGAGTTGCTGCAAGGGAGTCCAGGTTGTCAGGATGAAGGGATGGATTAAAGTCTGTGAGATTTTCCACTATGTTGTTTTTGAAGGTGTCCCAGTTTGCCTTTTTATAGTTGTATGTGGTCGTTGTTATTGTTTGAGGGTTGAAGCTGAAGGCAGTGATGACGGGTAGGTGGTCGCTGGAGAGGTGGTGGGTGGTTGTGAAACTGTTAAGTCTTGTTGCCAGGTCGGGGGTGGAGATGATAAGATCCAGAATGTCAGTATTTCCAGTTTGGGGGGGGATGTATGTGGGTTCGGTGTTATTGAGGATGGTGAGGTTGGTGTCCTGTAATATTTGTTTGAGTCCATTGGTGTTGGTTTTGTTGCAGTGAAAGTCCTTGTGTTTTGAGTTAAAGTCACTCATGATGAGAGAGAGCTGCGGTTTTGATGTGTAATGGAGAAGGGGAGCTGAAGGTTTTTTGTTGGGGGGGGCAGTAGATGCTGGTAACTGTGATGGTGTGGTGGGATTGGAGTTGTATTTTTATAGCTATGTATTCATTTTCGTTGAGTTGTTCGGTCGTCAGTCTATAGTCTAGTTCAGTGTAGTCAATATTGTTCCTGATGAGTATGGCAACCCCCCCTCCTTGTCTTGTTGGCCTGTCTCCCCGGATAATTTTGTAGCCGGGAATAGTGATTCGGGAGGTGGGTGAAAGAAAGGTTTCATTGATTGATGCTATGGATATGTTTTGTTGGTGAAGTAGTTGAATTAATTCTTCTTTATTTGCTCGCAGTCCACGGATGTTGATATGGAGGATGTTTGTAGGGGTCATTTGGGTTGTGGTGGTAAGTGAAGCTGGGGTGGGATTCAGACAGTGAAGGAGGTGTGTTTTTGGATACTCTGAATGATAAGTTCAATTTTGTTGTCGTCCTTAAAAAGTTTTTTGAGGTCATCTCGGAGGTGGGGGAGTTGGTTGAGGGAATTGTGGAGGGGATTTGGGGGGTTGGAGGTGGTTATGTTTGCTGGTAGGTGTTTCCTTGTTGATGGAGTTATGTGGGAGAGGTAGACAGGACAGGATTTCGAGGCTGCTGAGTGGGGTCCGGAGCAGTTGGGGCATTTGGGGTTCCTTTTGTCAACAGTGCAGTTTTTGTGGTGGTGATTATCTCCACAGCGGAGGCAGGTGACCGGGTTATTGCAGGTTATGGAGGTGTGATTGAACTTTTGGCATTTGAAGCATTGTTTGATGGTGGGTGGGGGTTGGGCCTTCTCCACTTTGTATTGAAAAAGGTCCATGTAGAATCCTTCGTGAAGAAGGCCGGTCGCTTGGCTGGGGTTGGAGAGTGTGATTTTAATGAAGGTGGTGGGCTGTTGGGTGGTCCGGCTGATAATCCTGTGTATTTCGGTGACGGAGATTCCTTGTTTTTCTAGCTCTTGTTGTATTTGTTCTTCAGTGGTATCCGTGTTTATGCCTTTTATGACAAGTATTTTTGTCGGGGTATCTGGTGGGGGTGATGATCCAGGTTTTCGTGCCAGTCTGTATATGAGGTTTGATCCATTGAAAGCTTCGGGGGGCCAGGGTGAGAGGAGTGTGTTAAGTGATGGGATGTCCTTAGGGAAGATGAGAATGTTTCCGTTTTTCATATGAACCAGTTTCTGGATTTGTGCTTGTGGTTTGTGTTTTTTGATCTCCTGGGTGATGGCCTGGTTAGTGGCAAATGGGCCGTTAGTAGTGACAATGCCTTGGAGGACGACGGGTATAGGTTGTTGTTGCTCTGTGGACTCTCTTCTTGCTCTTTTCCTTGTTCCGGTGTTGAATGATGGGGGGTAGCTGTGGAGATTGGTGCTGACTATTTCAGAGTATGGGGTGGAAAGGAGGGGGAGGGGGGTCTGGGGGTCTTGGCCGTTCAGTAATATTTGTTTCAAGGTGGAGAGAGTTGACTGTATTTGTATGACACCATTATGGAGGGGGGTGGGTTGTGTGTATTTGCCGAGTTCTGAGAGGAGGTGAGTCAGCTGGTGAAAGATGTTTTCCATAATTAGGTGGTCTATGGTAGCTGTGGTGGCTGTCGTGGAGGGGAGGGATGGCGGGGGTGGCTCCTGGGAAGTGTTAGGTTTTGTCAGGGATGCAGGGGGATGTGAATGTTCCTGTTGAGCTGGAATGGGTGTTTGTGGTGGTACATTGTCCATTGTAGTTAGTTCTTGTAGTGCTGTAGAGATAAAGGTGGTTTCTGTCAGGGTATGACCAGGAGTTGTATTGTTGGACCCAAAAGCTCAAAGGAAGCAAGCAGGAGGAGTTTTAACAGGGTTTATTTAGTTCAGGCTCCAGAGTTCAACACAGGAAAGTGAAACAGTGAGAAAAAGGCTGCGGTGGTGAGGGCTTGTGGAGACCTGGAAAAGAGGGAGCAGAGGGAGATGATTAGTATTCTGGAGATCAAAAACACGAGAAGCAAAACAAGCCTAGAAAGGCATAAGAGCGCCCCTGGACGGGGTGAAGACAGGCAATAAGCCTGAGCAGCAAATGCTGAGAGGAATTGAGACGAGGATAGCACAAACCGAGGTGAAGCGTGCAATACTCCCGCGAAGAAGACATCTCAGGAGCCGTCTTATGTAGGGGGGGATTGATGAGGTGAGATAGGAAGCAGGTGTGCAGCTGCCGAGCGGAGGACTCCGCCCATGCAGGAGAAAGTTGAGGGAATCCGTGAGGGAGGGGGAGAGCAGACTGCTGAGGATTCACTGAATCCTCACAGTAACGGGGGTTCCAGATGCCGTTTTTCTCCTGATGATGCTTGTTTTTGGTTTATGGGGGTCCAGGGTGGGTTTGTTTCTGTCTGAAAATGCTGTTTTCCATATCTGTTTCCTCTCTTGTGGGGTGATGGGGGGGGTTGCCATTTTTGGGGGGGTGGGGGGTGGGGGATAGGTGGGGGGTTTTGCAGCTGTACTGAGGTGAGTGTGTTAACTAAAAGTGCTTGATGTTACCGTTTTGTGACTGAGCAAGATAAAGAGGAGTGGAGACAGAGCTGAAGTGTGGATTTTGGGAGAAGGAAAAAAAAAAAAAAAAGCGAGAAAAGGGTAATGGCTTAAACAAAGTGCCTTTGGTATCACATGTGCCGTACCTCTCGAGTCCCCTGCCAGGGGGGCGGGGGGGGGGGACCGTGAACGTTTGGAGACGATGAGAGGAGGAGGGGACGTCGGCCTGATGGCTGGCGGTGGAGCGGTGAGATGATACGGCTGGAGGCTGTGGTGGAGAGGAAGGCTGAAGAGGCAGGCTGGAGAGGCGGGCTGTGAGGCAGGCTGTTGAGCTTCCTGGGGATTTTGGTGTGTGTTTCCACACGGCGTCGGCGGTGGGTTTTCCTCGTCTGCTCGATGTGCGTATGTAATCAGTCAATAGTGGGTTAAAAACGCATAAAAAGTGAGATAAAATTTGTTTAAAACACTGACAAAGGTGCGGCGATCCGCTGTCGCTGTGAACGATCCTACGATATGCTTACGGGGGAGTCGGTCGTTTTTCTTCCCTCAGTGAGGACGTGAATGAAGGGTTTCCCTCCCCCTCTGGCCGCTTGTTGGAGCTCCAGCGCCCCCTGTGAGCAGAGCTGGAGCCCGCCTTTATGTCCCTGGGAGGGGAGGGATCAGGAAGGACAGATGATACATTAGATGACCCATGGAGAAAGATAAGAAGAAGAAGAAAGCAGAGGGGTATTTCAGCAAAGCAGAATTCAGACATCCAGGATGACCAAGTAAAGCCAGGCTTGACCAAGTCCCTTTAGATCACGCTGGCTTAATGTGTTTCACCAAGGCCAGTCCAGGCTGAGAAGGAGCACCTTGGTCAAGCCAGATGTTGCTATTTCGGATATTTGCGCGTTCACGGCTTTCCTCAACAGACCGCATTGTAGATTACAGAGTTACTGATCGAAACAGGGAAGATACATGTGCATACTTTGCTCCAAATGATAAAAAGAAGAAGAAGAAGAAGAAGAAGAAGAAGAAGAAGAAGAAGAAGAAGAAGAAGAAGAAGAAGAAGAAGAAGAAGAAGAAGGAATAAATTAATTAATAAGCAGTTTCAGATGGAAACTTATGGGGATGTCAAGCATATCAATTCCATAAAATAAAGAAATGCAGCTCCTGCAAAAAAAGGGGCGAGAAAGGTTGGCAGATAACATCAGTAAATTCTGGGGAGTGGGGAAAACACTCTTCAGATTAAGATTAGAGTATTAATGGTTAAGGAAACTTTGTACTAAAAAGGAACTTTCTAGCATTGGGAGCAGTGCAAACATATAATATGATTTTATGTATCATATCACCAGTCTTTACAAGATTTAAAACTTTTGAAGATCACACATTAAAGCCCATTAATATTTCTCCTCCAATAACAATGTGATCGGAAGTCTGCAGAGTATGCATCCTTGATATTAGAAATCTAAACAAAACTAATTTGTGTTAATTAGACAAAAACAAAATACATGAAAATATGGCATATCTTAATAATCTGTGTGTTACACGTGATTTGTGTTTCCTTTGGTTTAAATCCTATTTTATCCTTTTTTTTTTTTGTTTGTTTGTTTGTTTTTTGGAAAGAGTCCTTGAGTTCTTTGAAAAGTATTTTCAAATGAAATGTGTCACTATTAACATTCATACACCTCTTATAGTTGTCATTATCATGACTAAAAGTGTAAGACACATGCTGGTTTCAGATGAAAGTGCTGCTGATTGAACAGCAGGATTGATGAAGAAATTGTGACGTTTTTGACACTATGCAGGGCGAGGGGAGGCTGGGCCAAAGCAACAGCAGACTCACATGTTTCGGAGTTAAAAATAAGAACAGTAGAGTCATATGAAATGAAATAAAAACACAATAAACAAGAGAGACAACTATAGAAAACAAACATTTCAATCAAATCTTAAAGAGAGATGTGAGGGCAGAGTATGAGCAGAGAGATAGAGTGAGGTGAGGGCCCTGTGTGTTTCTATGGTGGGAGAGCAGCAGTGTGATGCTTGTGCGCACGTCGGCTGAACCCCACGAGAGGAGCTGAGAGTGATGTTGTCAAAGGGAGAAAAACAGCTTTTTGTGTGTTTTTTTTTTTTTTTTTTTTTTCTCATCAAGTGTAAGTATGAAATCATATTTAACAACCAAATGTATGATTTCTTTTTTTAAGTTTAAAGAGAAGGGAATTTAATACATATTGTATATTGACATTCATACTGCACTTTACCTTTGTTTTACTGCAGTATAATTACATGACCATACAATGACGTACTACAGTCTGTGCAATAAGTAAGGCCATTTCACTAATTATTATTATTATTATTATTATTATTATTATTATTATTATTATTATTATTATTATTATTATTATTTTCTTTATTTTTTTTTTTTAATATAAATTTAGCATATTAATTATTAAATATCTCAACGTTTTGTCCTAATACCAAGGCAAACTGCAGTATCTGATATCCTTCATGGTGAAACCAAAGTTGCAGTTACTGTTTTCTTCAGGGTGAAACCAAGGCAAACTGCAGCAAGTGCAGTTACTGCAGTTTGCCTTGGTTTTACAGTGCATTTTTGCAGTTACTGCAAAGTAACAAATGGCAATATCTCAGAGAAACTGAGCAGGAGCTCTATGAAACTTTAAGAGATTGAAGAGCAGATATTGCACTTTTGATTAGTGTAAAAAGAAAAAAAAAGAGAGAGAGAGAAAGAAAAAACTTGCAGATACTGTACTTCGCCTTTGTAGGGCAGTTGTGTGTGTGTGTGTGTGTGTGTGTGTGTGTGTGTGTGTGTGTGTGTGTACATGAGGTGAGACAGGATCGCCTTCAAGTGGAGGTGAGGTGGCTCTTAAAAGAGCCGTTGTGTTTGTTGGATCTCGGGGTGGGGGAGTCAGGTGACGTTTAAGCCCTCTCTCCGCGGATACGGCGAGCCAGCTGGATGTCCTTGGGCATGATGGTGACTCTCTTGGCGTGGATGGCGCACAGGTTGGTGTCCTCGAACAGGCCGACCAGGTAAGCCTCGCTGGCCTCCTGCAGAGCCATGACGGCGGAGCTCTGGAAGCGCAGGTCGGTCTTGAAGTCCTGGGCGATCTCGCGGACCAGGCGCTGGAAGGGCAGCTTGCGGATGAGCAGCTCGGTGGACTTCTGGTAGCGACGGATCTCACGCAGAGCCACGGTGCCGGGCCTGTAACGGTGGGGCTTCTTGACGCCGCCGGTGGCCGGGGCGCTCTTGCGGGCAGCCTTGGTGGCCAGCTGCTTCCTGGGGGCTTTGCCTCCGGTGGACTTACGAGCGGTCTGCTTGGTTCTTGCCATTGCGCGTTTGTCTCTTGTCTCTCTGTGCGGGAGCAAAAGTGTATGTCAGGGAGGGAGAGAGGAGCCGTTGTTCAGCTTTAGCAGCCTGATCTGTAAACATGTCTGGAAGAGGCAAATGAGGCATCTAACCTAATCCTTCGCCCCACAGGCAGTTACTTTCTCAACGCGATGGCTCAACAGAGGTCCGCTCCGTATGCCACAAGGTATGGTTCCTTATGGGTGAGATTGAAATATGTTGGTGATGGTGATACACCCACACGAGAGAAAGTTGCAGAGGAAATACTCTTCAAAACTTCTTGGATTTGTGCTCAAGACATTTATTCCTTTATTCTGTTACCAAACAAAAAGGAATACGAGCTAATTTTTCGCCAAGAGACAGCTTTGAAAAGATTTCTTGAGGTGGCTTCTGAAAAGTCAAATGATCGGATTTGGAAAAACTGGATCTTAGAGTCCGGCATAGAAGCTGATATTATCAATCTGGTTGTCAAATTTTGGACCGGCAAAATACCCGACCAAGACATTGAGCTATATCTAAAACGCTGTGGCGAACTGATACAACCTGTCTTGAAACCATTGGATAAATACGGAATATGGTACGGGGTCCGGAAATATAAGATCAAGGTGCATAAGAACAGCAACGGACATCCAATCAGGATCCTCAACACCATCTCCCTTGGCCCCTACAATGGCCGTCTTATCTACCAAGGACAAGAGGCGAGATGCTTCATATGCCAGTCAGAGGGTCATCAGGTAAAAGATTGCACAGAAATCAAATGCTGGAAATGCGGCTGTTTTGGTCACAAAGCAAATAAATGTGAAAAACAGAGCATGTGCTCACTGTGTGGACAGGGCGGCCACACGTTTTTCAGCTGCCCCTCTTCATATGCAAACAAAACAAGGAGCGCTCCTTTACTGAACACTCAGGCCACTGCTGTGACCGTCCCTCGACCCCCCCGGACGGCTCTTCAGGTTCCCTCCCAGGATTCTCTCACCCGGCTCCTGCCTGGACTCAAGGCAGCCTCCAGTCCATCACAGCCTACCCCTACACAGGCTACTGCTCTGCTTCCTCCTCCACAGGCAAACAAGCGGTCTGGCACAGAGAAAATCCCTACTGCAGACACGCAGGAGGTGGAGGAGGAGCACCACCAAGATCCCGGCCCCTCCACCGTCCTTCCGCCTCTCCCCGACAGCAGCAGCGGAGAGGAGATCGGAGGAGACTATGAAGAAGATGAGGAAGAAGATGACGAAAACATCTGCGAGTCCTCCGACGGAGATGGCGGGTCGGAGGAGTATCAGAGTGCAAGTGAGAGTGAAGACCCCAGCCCCTCTGCCACACCTGGAGCCCGACGCACCACCTCCCCGCGGTCCTCCCCAGCTGAGGCGGCGAGCCGGATGTCCTCCTCCCCAGGGTCCCCTACAACTCTTCCCACGGAAGTCTTACCTGAAGACCACGGACCCATTAATAGGAGGAAACGTACCGCGGTACTTATTAGTTACAAAAGAAAGAAAAGGATGAATCTAAAGTCCAAAAAACCAATAATACCTCCTAATGTGTTCCGTAAATGTTGATTCTTTTAATTTAAGAGGAATAAAATCTATCAATTTTAGGTCTCTTAAGTTAAATTATCGACTAAATTGCCATCTAGATATTCTCTGTCTTCAGGAGCTACGATTAACACAGAATGAGAAAGTAGAAGACACATATAAACGTTGGACAAAAGGAACATCCTGCGTTTCCATAGGAGAAAACTCAGCTGATGGTGTAGGCATATTCTTTTATTCTAATGCCACCATAATTAAACGAAGAGACATAATACCAGGCAGACTTATGATGATCGATTGCTTTTACAAAAACCAAAAATTCAGAATTATCAACGTTTACACTGCTCCAGACAGAGGTTTCTGGAAATTAAACACAACATGCTTAAAAAATGCTGATATTATGAAAGAAGTAGTAACAGAAATTATGAAAATCTTTGACTTAAAGGTAATGGTAAAAGATGACATTGAACTGTGGGAACTTTGGTGTGAGGCAGGGTGACCCTCTTTCTCCCCTCCTTTTCGATTTAGCATTGGAACCTCTTGCTGTAGGAATAAGGAGTCACCCAGGTATTCATGGTGTACAATGTGGCAGTGCGGTAAGCCTTGTAAATTTGTACGCTGATGATTTATTGATCTGTGTGTCTGACCCAGTAACTTCAGTTCCCAACCTCCTAAAGTACATTAAATCATTTGGTAGACCGGCAGGGTATACAATTAACTGGGACAAAAGTGAGTTTCTGCCTTTGAAGGATAATTTGAGCTCTGTTTTCTTAAAATCTCTCCCATTTAAAGTAGTCACAACACATATAACTTACCTTGGCCTTAAGATCTCCAGAAACCCCAAACTTTTAATAAAACTAAATTTCTTGGACATGATAGAAAGACTTAAAGTTAATATCAGGAAGTGGAAGTTGCTTCCTCTTTCTATGATTGGCCGAATCAATGCAGTAAAGATGGTTGCACTCCCAAGGTTCTTATATCTATTCCAGAATCTTCCTATTTTGTTACCATCCTCTTTCTTTAAACAACTAGATTCAGTTATTGCTTCATTTCTGTGGGACAATAAACCCCCTCGTATTTCTAAACTCCATTTACAGAAAGATGCAGGTAGTGGTGGCTTTGGCCTTCCTGTGTTCAAGCACTATTACTGGGCTGCAAATGCAAGAGCCTTAACTTTTTGGCAACAGGGCTTCCCTGATGATCACATGCCTACCAATTCTCCTCTCTGGTTAAAAATTGAAGCCACATCAGTCACAGGAACCTCTCTTCCAGCACTCCTCTTTTCAAGGACACAGACCCCCCATGAATTACTTGGTCATAACTTGATTCTTAAAAATTCCGTTAAGATCTTGAATCAAATGAAGAAATCTCTTGGCCTGCCGAATCTCTCAGTACAGACTCCTATTGCACATAATCATCTGTTTAAGCCAGGGTTAATGGATGGTGTATTTCTGAACTGGAGAGAGAGGGGACTGCGCTGTATTGGAGATCTTTATATGGACAATAAATTTGCCTCATTTCTTCAACTTCAAACTAAATTTAATCTTCCTCACTCACATTTCTACCGTTACCTTCAAGTCAGGCACTTTGTACGCGAGTCTGTCCCACAGTTTATAAATAAACCAAAGAGCCAAGTATTTTATGATGTACTCATTTCAAATCCAAACTCTAAACATTTGGTCTCCCGCGTTGTATCTGTTTTTACGACACCAGTGAGTACGAATCACCTCAAGGAGGCCTGGGCTAAAGAACTTTGTTCTCCAGTGTCAGATGAATTGTGGGAGGAGGGCTTGTCGAGTATAAAAAGCTGTTCAATAAATTCAAGATATAGACTAATTCAATTTAAAGTTATTCATAGACTGCATTATTCTAAAACCAGACTAAGTAAAATTTTTGACTCTGTCTCACCTTTGTGTGATAGGTGTGGTACTGCAGAAGGCTCATTATCGCACTTGTTCTGGCATTGTCCAGTACTAAGTAATTTCTGGAGTGAAATATTTGACTGGTTTTCCAAACAATATGAAATAAATATTCAGCCAGACTTCAACCTTGCAATCTTCGGCAGCTCTGATTCAACAAGGCCTCTTCCCTCTCACAAAAAACATGTTCTCAATGCAGGCATGGTTGCAGCTAAAAAACTGATATTGCTAGACTGGAAGTCTGCGACATCCCCAGGTTTTATAAGATGGCTCAATGAAATGCTCCTCGTTGCTAAGATGGAACAGATCCGGTTTGGCAAGCAGAACTCAAATAGGTACTTTATTAAAGTATGGAAGCCTTTCCTGACATTGTTGGATAAAAATTAAATGTTTTCATTATGGTCTGTGCTGCTATGATATGCCCATATCTCATACAAACCCTGTCTTATTTGGCATACTGACTGATGATCTGATTGACTCCCACCCATATGTGTGTGTGTGTGTTTTTGTTTCTTGTTTTTTGTTTTGTACCCAGAACTCCTTTTTCTCCTTTTTCTTTGAAGAGGGGCAGTCTTTTTTTGAATCAATGCTTGCTGTTAGGTTTGGACATTTAGATTGTATCCTTTGCCCCTCTCTTGTTAGTACCCTCTTTATCACCTCTGGTGATACTTCTGGGTGTCCTTGTTTATCTTGTATGTCTACATTTTTGAAAAGTTATAAATAAAATATTTAAAAAAAAAAGAACTGTGGGAACTTTTAAAATTCAGAATAAAAGATTTCTTTCAATTTAAGTGTAGAGAGCTAAATAAAATAAAAAATATTGAATATAATAATAAAGTTAAAAAATATATAGAACTAAAATGTAACGAAAAAAGAACGGAACTTGATGATAAATTAATGCAAGAATTAAAAGACAGGATAGATACAATAAATAATGAATTATTATTTAATATACAAAAAATTAGTAGTAACGACAACAGAGGGAATCTATCATACAGTATCTCAAACACTCAACAAAAAATAACAAACAATTTTATTGAAAGTATAAGAGATATTTCAGGTGGAGTATGTTTTGGTGAGAGGGAGAAGCGACTCGCTGTAGCAGAAAAATGCTCCCTCATGTATGGGAGGATGGACTGCAGCAGGGAGGTCGCTTCCTCCTTTCTGAATGGTATTTCACCTGTTGACCCTTCAGCTTTTTCAGACTTGCTGGGAGAGGTGAGGAGGGACGAGGTCACCACGGCCATCGATCAGCTCAACGAGGGTAAGTCCCCTGGTCCAGACGGACTCCCCCCTGAGTTTTATCGGGCGGCAGGTGGTGTCGTCGTCGACCTCCTCGTCTCAGTTTTTAACACTGGTATTAAAAATGGAACTCTAGGGGAATCGTTTTATGAAGGTATAATGTGTTTTATTTATAAAGAAGGAGAAAAATGTGATCTAAGCAATTATCGTCAGATAACAATAATGAATTGTGATTACAACATTTTTGCAAAAATCATAATGAACAGGCTAAACAATGTACTGGACTATATTATTGAAAAAGAACAGACCTGTGCTATAAAAGGAAGGTTTATGTGGGACAACATTTGTTCTCTAAGAGAAACTATATATAGTCACAATACTGATTATTACATATTAAATTTGGATCAAGAAAAAGCCTTCGATTATGTATCACATGATTATATCTGGGAAGTTATGAAAAAATATGGCTTCCCAGATACTTTCATTGAAATGATAAAACTGCTGTACATCAAATCAAGAATTAAGGCAAACGTAAATGGTGTTTTGACCGAGCCCTTTGACGTATCACGTGGAGTAAAGCAAGGCTGCCCTTTGAGTGCAGCTCTATACATTTTGGCTATCAGCCCCTTAATTAAAAAAATAAACATGGACAGAAATATTGAAGGGGTCATGATAGGAGATTCACACAGAGTGGCAGCCTTAGCATATGCCGATGATGTAACTGTAATAATTAAAAACCAAACTGAACTAGATATATTAAAATCACATCTTGCTCAATATGAACAGGCTTCTGGGGCCAAACTAAATCAAGATAAAACAGAAGCTGTTTGGACTGGAAAAAAAAGAAAATCAGACAAAGATCAAGGTAAAAGAACAAAATGAAAGTCCTAGGAATAATATTAAATAATAATGCTAGCGGTTTATTGAATTGGAATAAAAAGGTAGAAGACATTAAAGAAGAAGTTAAAAAATGGGATAACAAAAACACCAAATACAAATGCCGAATAAATATAATTAAAACCCACATAATATCAAAACTCTTATTTTTATCTACAGTGTTTCCACCACCACCAAAAATCATTACTGTTTTAAGCAAATTATGTATGAAACTACTATGGGGCACAAATAGGGAAGTGACAAAAAGAAAATATGCATATAAAGGCAGAAAGATTGGAGGTCTGGGAGCTCCAGACTTAAATATTTTATTAAAAATTCCGTTTATCAAAAACATAAGTAACGCTATTAACAGAAATGCTACTTGGATGAGCGCAGAAAAAACTCTGTGGAACAAACTAAAAGGGAGATCTCGATCAAATGTGCCATTTCATAAATTAACTTATGGAGATTTTATTACAAAGTATGAAAAATTAAAAATTAATTGGTGCAATTCCTCAACAAAACAAATTCACCAAACGTTAAATGATAATAATTAATGGAGATTTTATAAATTACAAAAATGCTGATCCCGAAGAATTCGAACAAATAACAAAAAACATTCAGGAAAAGTATTATCGGAGAGTATCAGAGATACAGCTTGGCTGATATCTCTCAATAGATTACCAGTAAGAGCAATAGTACAGTGGAGTTGTTATGTTAAAACAAAAAATTGCCCAATAAATAATTGTAATGAAGAAGAGACTTTGGAACATTTACTACTCAATTGCTACAGAACACAGCAAATAAGAATTCTGATGGAAAATGTGGGTTTTAATGTAGAGCTAAATTATAAATCTGTTGTGTATGGCTTATTTAAAGAAAAATTTCAAGATAATAAAAGAAGACTGTTTTGGCTGGTGATGTGTGTTATCAACACACATATATGGAAAACAAGAGCAAAAATAGTCCTACACCAAAGAATGATAAGTGCTGAAGTGGTGTTTAAAAATATTGTTTGTGTTCTCAGGAGGCTAAAGACCATGGACAAAAAAAACAACAGCCCACTGCCCTGGGACATCTTACAACTATAGCCACTCCACTTCTTAACTTTTTCTCCTCTTGTTGTTTCACTCTCTTTTACTGTACTGACATCAGTGTTGGAGTACAGGTTTGTCATTTTACATAATGATAAGTAATTGTTGTTGTTGTTGTTGTTGTTGATTTTAAATGTGTGGTTAATAAAATTGTCCTTTATTTTCTTCACCATTTTAAAACAACCAAAGAAGAAGAATAAAAAATTTAAAACAGATAGAAATTAAAATAAAAGAATAATTTAAAAGGCAAGACGATGACGATAAAAAAAACCCACAACCACTCGAGTGAGTGGAAGTAATAGAAGACAAAATAATAATAATAATAAAAAAAAAAAAAAAAAAAAAAAAAAAGTACTGGTGGTTATTCGGAGTCTTGATAAAGAAAAAAAAAAAAAAAAAAAAAAAGCAAGGGAGGCAAAGGACTCGGTAAAGGAGGCGCCAAGCGTCACCGCAAGGTGCTCCGTGATAACATCCAGGGCATCACCAAGCCCGCCATCCGCCGTTTGGCCCGCCGTGGCGGAGTCAAGCGTATCTCCGGCCTGATCTACGAGGAGACCCGCGGTGTGCTCAAGGTCTTCCTGGAGAACGTCATCCGCGACGCAGTCACCTACACCGAGCACGCCAAGAGAAAGACCGTCACCGCCATGGACGTGGTGTACGCTCTCAAGAGGCAGGGCCGCACCCTGTACGGCTTCGGCGGTTAAACGCGCATCCACCGTCCTCCGGTTCACCAGCAAACCAAAAGGCCCTTTTAAGGGCCGCCCCACTCCATCCTCTCAAAGAGCCACGCATTCCTACAGCTCACTCTCTCCGCTCCATCACAGCAGCTGCACACAACCACTCACAGCTGTGGACACACTCTCGCTTGTCTCTTTACCTTTTGTGTCCCTGCTCGCTGACCAGCGAGTCCCTGTATATCCACGGTCTTTTCCCGCCGAACCCCCCCCCGCGCGCGCGCGCAACGATCGTGCCGAGGTTTTGTTTTGTTGCTCTCATCAGACTCCCTGCGTGTCCCTCGCAGCCATGCTCACCTCTCACAGAGAGGCCACACCGGGGGAAGAATGGGAGGCTTCTTTTAGGGAGCTCCTACTCCCCCATGAGTGCTGTGGAGAGACTTCACAGCTTCATCTCAAACAACAGTCACTTCATCCTCAGCTCAATAAGAGGATCATGCCCTGTATTTATTTCTGTCATGGTTTCATTAGCCTATATATTATTTCATTTATTCGTTTCGACAACACCACTGTGTGTCTAATAATGTGTCCTCAACGTCAGTCCATTATAGTTTGACACATGAGCTTGAAATATGAGATCCCCTCTGTTTGACATCCATCTGACACGTTGATTATTGTGGGCTACAAAAGCCTGATGTGCTCAAGGCTGATGTCAATTTGTGTATTTATCTGTTTATTACAGAGCCAATGAAGGAGGATTATTTGTGACAATGTTTACTAATAATAGGGCTGGGCGATATGCTGTCAAAATAAAATCCCCATTATTATTATTATTATCATTATTATTATTATTATTATTATTATTATTATTATTATTATTATTATTATTATTATTATTATTATTATTATTATTATTATTATTATTATTTGTAGTAGTAGTAGTAGTAGTAGTAGTAGTAGTAGTAGTAGAAGAATTAGTATTATTATTATTAGTAGTAGTATTATTATTATCAACAAAACTGGATTTAGAATTTAAATAAATGTGTCCCTTTCTAAAACCAAGCAAACAATGTTATGTTATCAAATTAATTCCCAAACCAAACAGAATTTCTCTCTTAAAGTTAACGTGCATGTCATGAAATGATGATTACCCATCTTGGCTGCAGAAACTCTGAAAGCTGAGCAATTTGAACAGTAGGCTATATATAAGTTAATTTAAGTTTAAGTTTAATTTTGTGCTTGTTCAAAACCTGGCAGGGCCTTCCATCATAAAAAAAAAAAAAAAATGTACGTTGTCTTTTCTTTCTTTCTTTCTTTCTTTCTTTCTTTCTTTCTTTCTTTCTTTCTTTCTTTCTTTCAACATTGCAACAATGATTTTAGAAATTCAAGAACAAAAAAGTCTTGATTCCTTTTTTAAAAATCTCCTGCTGAAAATAATTTGAATTAATTCATAGATTGCCCAGCCCTAACCACTACTACTACAACTACCACCATCACTACTACTACTACTTCTACTTCTACTACTACTACTACTACTACTACTACTACTACTACTACTACTACTACTACTACTACTACTGAAAAAAAAAAAAAATAAAAAAAAATAATAATAATAATAATAATTTAAGATGAAGGGCAAATATTACAAGAGGGGCAGGTGAACTACGATTAATTCAGTGAAGGGTTTTAGAGCAGGGTGGGGAGCACAACATCACAGTTTGTTTATCTACCTTGTCTGTGTCATTTTTCTACACATAGATCTAAGACTTGTAGTTATAATGGGGGGAAAAAAGACACAAATGTGTCCAGGAAGCTCCTAGTCTGTACCAGCTAGAAACGTGCTCCTGAACATCAATTTTTTTTTTATTTTTTTTTTTTTTTTCCACAAGACTCCGAATAACCACCTTTTTTTTTACTTTTTATTTTTTTTTTTTTTTTAATTTACATCTTCTTATACATTCACACTCACTTGAGTGGTGGTGGTTTTTATCGTCATTGTCTTGGTTTTTAATTAATATCGATTTCATTTTTATTATTCATCTTCGTTTGTTTTAAAATGGGAAAAGAAAGAGAGAGATATTTCATTAGAAAACATTAAAATACACACAATTACTTATAATGATATTAAATAACAAACCTGTACTGCAACTCTAGTTAACACAATAAAAGAAGGTGAAACAACTAGAGGAGAAAAGGAAAGGTAGAAAAAGGAGAGGCTAAAGTTGGAAGTCTTCCCAGGGCAGCAGGCTGTTGTTTTTTTTGTCCATCGTCTTAATTCTCCTGAGGACACAAACAATATTTTTAAATACCACTTCAGCACTTATCATTTTTTGATGTAAAACTATTTTTGCTCTTGTTTTCCATATGTGTGTGTTAATCAAACACATAACCAACCAAAACAGTCTTCTTTTGCTGTCATGAAAACTTTCTTTAAACAAACCATACATGACAGATTTATAATTTAACTCCACATTAAAACCCACGTTTTTCATCAAAAGTCTTATTTGTTTAGTTCTATAGCAATGGAGAAGTAGATGTTCCAACGTCTCTTCATCATTGCAATTAATTATTGGGCAATTTTTTTTGTTTTTACAAAGCAGCTCCATTGCACTATAGCTCGTACTGGCAATCTGTTCAAAGATACCAGCCAAGCTGTATCTCTGATACCCTCTGATAATATTTTTTCTTGAATGTTTTTGGTTATTTGTTCGTATTCTTCAGGATCTACATTTTTATAATTGATAAAATCTCCATTAATGTCTTTGTCTGTCTGTGGAAGGAAAAACGATCCACTGGTCCAGGCCCCTGGGGAGACAGTCTGCCCATGGGTGAGAGAATATCTCCGCATTCAAGAGCGGGACTGAACTTAGGTGTGTGCAGCTGTGGGCCTCACGGGGAAGAAGACTGGAGACACTTTTTTTTTCTTTTTTTTTTTTTTTTTTTCGTTTTTCTTTTTCTCTCTCCATTTGAAAGGATACCAGTGGAGCAAAAGTCCAGTTTCAGGTGATTTGTGACGGCTGGTGCTCGAACTCTGTGACTTTACTGAAGCAACTTCAAGACACAGCTCCACGCATGAGGAGAGCAGATTCAGGATTCACCTTTGGTGTGGAGGAGGAGAGGGAGGTGAACGGGGGAAAGAGGGAGAGAAGTGAAGAGAGGAGGAAAAAAAGGGCAGAAAGGTCAACATTTCCCTCTCACGATAACCTAATGTTTTAAAATTAAACTTTCTTGAACAATAACACTGATGCTCAGAAGCTCTCTTTGTCACGGCGAGAGGCAGCTTCAAATCTTCCCCCCTCTCTCTCTCTCTCTCTCTCTCTCTCCCCCTCTCTGTGTGCTTTCAACCGCCACATTTCCCCCGTTATTTGTCTACATCTCTCCGTATGTGCCATCGGTAACTCCGCAGTGTCTGCTGCCGTGTGCTTGGTGTCTTTGTCGGTCTTCATTGGGGCCAGCTGGTGCTGTTTCAATCACAGGAAATGCCCACACCTGCGAGGAGCGAGGCTGCCCCGAAGCACGGCCTCGTCCGCCGTCGGTGTGTTTGCGGCCCTCTGAAAAACGGGATTTTGCTGCGGAGAGAGGGCGAGCCGAGGGTCCATTTAGCCCTGGCCCCCTCCGTTATCGTCTGTGTGATCAGGAAAAGACGTTTCCGCCGAGCTTATGAGCATTTTAGACCGCTTTGCGCAGCGAAATGTCCCGCTAAAGCCGGGAGCTGGGTTTCCCGCGGCGAGGTTTGGGCGACTTGTCGGTTCCGTGTGAGCAGAGGGGAGAGAGGCTCGGAGCTCAGACTGAGCCCGGGCTCGAGAGCACAGAGTCCCCTGTCTGTTCCCTTCGCCCACGGCCCTCTGTGCGTCCCCCACGCCGAGTTTGGAGAGTTTGATCCACGGAGAGAAAACACAAAGTGAGGCCCTTTGGAGAGCGAGCCGAGGAGCAGGTCAGGCGGTTGAGTCTCCATGGTTCTCATGGCGGGTTGAAAGCCGTCCCCCTCCGCCCCGCAGCCTCCATCTCTCTGTGACTCTCTCTCCGAGTGTCTCACTCCCGCCTTTCTCGTGCGCAGCACTCTTACGTCTCTCAGCGAAATTATGGCAGAAGTCGCCCCAGCTGCGGCCCCCGCCCCGGCCAAAGCACCCAAGAAGAAGGCCTCCAAGCCCAAGAAGAGCGGGCCCAGCGCCAACGAGCTCATCCTGAAGGCCGTCGCCGCCTCCAAGGAGCGCAGCGGAGTGTCCCTGGCCGCCCTGAAGAAGGCCCTGGCAGCAGGAGGCTACGATGTGGAGAAGAACAAGGCCCGCGTTAAGACCGCGGTCAAGAGCCTGGTGGCCAAGGGCACCCTGACCCAGGTCAAAGGGGCTGGAGCCTCCGGCTCCTTCAAGATGAGCAAGAAGGCGGCCGAGAAGAAGGCCAAGAAGCCAGCAAAGAAGGCAGCCGCCAAGGCCAAGAAGCCAGCTGCAAAGAAGCCCGCAGCTGCCAAGAAGCCCAAGAAGGTGGCAGCTAAGAAGCCAGCAGCCGCAAAGAAGTCCCCCAAGAAGGCCAAGAAACCCGCAGCAGCCAAGAAGGCAGCCAAGAGCCCCAAAAAGCCCGCCAAGAGCCCCAAGAAGGCAGCCAAGAAACCCGCAGCGGCCAAGAAAGCCCCGGCAAAGAAGGCCGCAAAGCCCAAAGCCAAGAAGGCCGCACCCAAGAAGAAGTAAGCTCTCTTTGCACCCACAGGATCGTCCTTCTCAGCCAAAGGCTCTTTTAAGAGCCACCCCACAGCCTCCACCAAAGAGCCGCTATTTCCTTACCTGTCACAAAGCTCTGTGTGTGTGACACACACACACACACACACACACACACACACACACACACACACACACACACACACACACACACACACACACACACACAGAGAGAGAGAGAGAGAGAGAGAGAGAGAGAGAGAGAGAGAGAGAGAGAGAGAGAGAGAGAGTACTCTGCCGTTTTAAACATGCTCACTCATTTTTACCTCCACCCCCACCTCAGCTATAACACTGTAGTCTGTATTAGGGTTAGAGCCACTCAGCCCATTCAGCCAACTACCCCCCACCCCCACCCCCACCCCAACACTGTCTCAGCCTTTGACTCCCTACTCAGAGGGGCCTGCTGCTGGTCACAGATGGATCAGCCCGTGCTAACGCTACTTATCGTTCTTATTATTCCTCTCCTTCTTAATTTAAGCAGCAGTAGTATAATCGTTGTCATTTTATTACATGATTTATCCGTCCTTTGGAAATACCCCTGACGGCCTCTGTTGTCCTCTCCTGGACAGAGGGGACAGGGGGAGGTGAGAGGGAGAAAAAGGCGCTAAGAGGCCACTTTTGGCGGATACTTTTTGAACAGGTCTTTGTCCAATGGGCAGCGGGGAAACGTGAGGAGTTTCTCCCTGGACATCCAATCACAGACGCCCGTTAGGCTCCTCGGTTACACTGTAACAGTTGATAGCGGCTGATCAGTCTTTGGTGGCAAATTAGGGGCAAAGGACAGCTCAGTTTCGATCGTCGGATGTAATATGCGCACGGAGGCTCGGTGAATGAATCAGCAGCCTAACGGTCACCTGAGTCGTGCTTTTTGGGATTCATGTGCTAAATGAATGACTGAATCTAGAGGGTCTTTGTGTATCGGAGAGTGAGAGAGTGTGTGTTTGCGCGCGCCATGGATACAGTGTGGAGTAATGTGAGCAGTATGTCACAAGCACATGTTGGGTGTAACGTGTTTGTAGTACACACAGAGCAGAGCAGGAATTTGGAGCTCTCTGGCTGTTGTGGGTGGTCCTGAAAAGGACCTTTGGGTTGTGCGTCGGCCGGTCGGAAGGTCAGCGCGTTTACTTGGAGCTGGTGTACTTGGTGACGGCCTTGGTGCCCTCGGACACGGCGTGCTTAGCCAGCTCACCTGGGAGCAGCAGGCGGACGGCGGTCTGGATCTCCCTGGAGGTGATGGTGGAGCGCTTGTTGTAGTGAGCCAGACGGGAGGCCTCCCCGGCGATGCGCTCAAAGATGTCGCTCACAAAGGAGTTCATGATGCCCATAGCCTTGGAGGAGATGCCGGTGTCGGGGTGGACCTGCTTCAGGACCTTGTAGACGTAGATGGCGTAGCTCTCCTTCCTGGACCTCCTCCTCTTCTTGCCGCTCTTGGTGGCCTTAGACACGGCCTTCTTGGAGCCCTTCTTGGGTGCTTTCACTTGATCAGGCATGGTGGCTAGTCTCAGAGACGAATGGGGAAGGGGCTGGCCCGCGAGCCTCTTCAACCGCCCTTCATGTAAATCAAACAGTCCTCACTGCAAGAGCACGATTGGATGAGATTTGGAGGGCTGCGAGCCTGAGCAGCAGCGGGGGGACACCGTGGTCAGAGTCCCACACGGGAGGGAGGGGGGAACCGAGAGTTTAATGCCTCACTACCCCACAGCAAGACCCCGCCCCCCACCACCACCCCACCCCTAGGTTAACACAAACACGTCTCTCCTTCGGTCTCCACTTCATGTTACCAAGGGATGGGCTTTTTCTACACAGTGTACAGAGAAGGATGATGTCTTTGGATACTGTCTGTCTGTCTGTCTGTCTGTCTGTCTGTCTGTCTGTCTGTCTGTCTGTCTGTCTGTCTGTCTATCTATCTATCTATCTATCTATCTATCTATCTATCTATCTATCTATCTATCTATCTATCTATCTATCTATCTATCTATCTATCTATCTATCTACAGTTAGTTCAGAATCTATACCATAGATTACTGTTGTTATTTTTATTTTTATTTTTATTTTTATTAACAACTACAACAACAACAACAAGTATGTGCAGCCTTCAATGAGTACGTCTCTCAAACCAGCTAAATCCTATTAATTGTCTTATTGGTATGTATTAGTGTGACCCTGATAAACTGCAGAGGGTTATTTTTATTTATTTATTTATTTATTTATTTATTTATTTATTTATTTCCAATCTCTCCTCCCAATTTGTGGTGGGATACATGCAGAGGATTGACTGAGACGTACAGTAGGTCAGTGAGCACCTTTACATACTTGGTTTTCCTTTAAAAGCCATGCAGTTTTGGGATTCTTGGCTTAATGTGCTGTTTTATAATCATTCTCTACACTGAATGTTCAGTCTGAACAAAATTTTTGGCACCAAGCACAATCCACAGCAAATACATCTCGGTGTAAAACTTGTTTCTTTATTGCCTGAACTGGACAAATCACATTATCTGATGGTTCATTGCCCACATTTGAATTTACATCCATGTTCACTTCATTTTGTTCACAAACTCTCACTTCCAAAGTTTGACAGGTCCTTGAGGACATCTGCTTTCTGATCCATTCAGATTGACGTGTCAGGCCAACACGCTCTCAGTTTTAAGTAGACTTTCAGTGCCAAGGGTCTTGATACCAAGGTTGTCATCAGAGTTTAAGTTCAGACTCTGTCATCATGACAGCCCAGGCTGACGGAAAACCTTAACCTGATTAACTTTTGTCCAACTTGTTGTTGTCATTGTTGTTTTTGTTGTTGTTGTTTTTCTCCTCCCTCCTCCCCAGTTACTCATTTCTATCTAGTAGCAAAGCCAGGATAAATGTAGCAACATCAAAAACATCCCAAAACAGGCATGGTGTTATAGGTAATAAGATGGATTGAATCCAATTAAAACCAAATAACTTACTATTGAATTAATCCACAGAAAAGAAACAAGACCAAGCCAATGAAACTCTGGGGGTGTTTGGACCTTGACCTCTCTCTATGGACAATTTCTGATCCTTGTTTGATTGAGGAGGATCAATGCTGATGGTTAAATCAAACTAAACTAAACCAGAGGGGCATTTCACCAAAGTGGAATTAAGACATCCAGGATGACCAAGTCCCTTCTGAGCATGCTGGCTGAAAGTGTTTCAAGAAGGCCAATCCAGGCTGAGAAGGAGCAGCTTGGTCAAGTCAGATGTAACTCTTTCGGAGAAGTGTGCCTTCACGGCTTTCTTCAAAAGACCGCCAGGTAGATCACAGATGTACTGAGCAACACAGGAAACACACATTTGCATATTTCACTCCAACTGAAAAAAAAAAAAAAAAAAAAAAAAGCAGCGTCAGATGGAAACTTATGGGGAAGTAAAGCACATCAAATTTCCGTAAACAAAGAAAAAGAGCTGCTGCATTAAAGGAGCAAGAAAGGGTGGCAGATAATATCAATAGGTTCCAAACAGTGGGGAAAACAGTCCTCAGATGAGATTAGAGAATAAATGTTGAAGGAAGCTTTATACTATATTAGAACTTTCTGTCATTTGGACCAGTTTAAGCATTTAAAGTACACGTATATATCATATAATCAGTTTCTTTCCTTTTTTTTTTTTTTTTTTTTTTTTTGGTGTTAGGTTTAAAACTTTTGAAGATCATACATTTGTCTTACTTTATAACCTACTTTCTTCTAAATCGCAGAATCTCTAAACATGCTGTTTGGTAACAGAAAACAAAGATCAAACTTATATCCTCTGATAAAACTTCAGCAGGAGCTTTTATTTAAAGAGAAGTGTTATTTACTGAGTGTTAACAGAGGCAAAAAATGACTGAAAGACCCAATGCGATGGCAAAGAAATTTAAAGACTTGTTCAGTAATAAATAAGAACATAATGAGAAGTAAAAAAAAAAAAAAAAAAAAAAAACATACAAAGAAAACATCACGTTAATTATATATGATGAAATAAGAACATGGGATGTTTTGTTCTGTTTTGCATAGTGGTGTCAAGTTGCTTTTTTTTTTTTTTTTTTTGGTAATATTATTTTTCTGTGAAATTGTAAAGCTAATATCATTTTCTAATAGAAGGATATGAGGATGTTTTATATTGTACTTTTTTAATTATTGTAAAATGGGGGTAAATCATATTGTTCTTTCTTTCTTTCTTTCTTTCTTTCTTTCTTTCTTTCTTTCTTTCTTCTGCTCTTTTTCATGTAAGATTAGACATTGTTTTGTGTTCCAGTCTTCTTTGAACTTGGCAATAATTTAGGTATATCATGCAGTCTAGGACAGGACATGTTATTGAATAGTATACGATTTATCATACTAATAGAAGCCTACAAATATTCATATTCTCATTAAAAACAAAACAAAACAAAAACAAAAAAACATGATTGAAAGTCTTCAGAATATGTTTTTAAAATCTGAACAAGACTATTGTTTTATTAATTAGACATGAAACTTAAACAAAATACTTAAAACTATGGGATATCTTAATAATTTGCTCGTTATTTGTGATTTGTGTTTCCTTTAGTTTAAATCCAATTTTTCTCTTTTATCCCCATTTAACTGAGTCCCTTAGTTATTTGATGAGCATTTTTAAATGAAATGTATTATCATGAACATTCCTATACCTCTTACAGTCATGATCATTACTTTGAGTGTAAGAAACGTGCTGGTTTCAGATGAGAGTGCTGCTGACTAAACAGCAGGATTAATTAAGTCAATCAGTGACCTCCTCTGTCAGCTTAGATGCCTTGAGAAACATAGAACTAGGAACACAAACTCAAGAAAAACCTTGAAATAGTGTTTGATTGTTTAACCTGTTTATTCCTGTGCAGTATAAATTCATAGGCGTGGTCTGATTAAAGGACATCGAGTGTAGCTTTTAATAAAATAAAGTAAAATGAATTGAGATTAAATGAATCAACACAGAAAGAGGTCATGTGAATTCAAGCCAAACTGTAAGTTGTTCATGTAAGAATACATGAATTTCAACAACCAGCACCAGTTGACAAAATGAGTAATTTATCAAGAACAAAATAATAATAATAATAATAATAATAATAATAATAGAATAGAATAAACCTTTATTCGTCCCACACCAGCAAATTTGCAATGTTACAGGAGCAAAGGGGACAGCGTTGATTAAGAATAGGTATAACAATTGTATGAAAATAGCAGTATGTACATTATTCTACCAATGTAAATATAAAAAAGGGCTTGAATACAGAAACTAAAAAGCAAATCCTATAAGGATTATTTACACATTCAATAATACACATTCTTCATACTACTACTACTACTACTACTACTACTACTACTAATAATAATAATAATAATAATAATAATAATAATAATAATAATAATAATAATAATAATAATAATAATAATAATAATAATAATAATAATAATAATCCGGAGAAGAAGACTGACACAGGCCTGGCCTTCACTTGCCTTCTTAACACGATGGAACCGTTTTTGTGCCAAGTGTACCAGGGGCACGGCATGCTGGCGGGCTGTGCTTTGTGCTTTATTACAGGCGGGGTGCTTAAGAGTGGGTGCACAGGTCCCAGAGGTGCGCCTGGTACTGGAGGTGGGTGCTGAGAGTGTGGGTCCGAGGTCCGGAGCGGAGCAGAGCAGAGCGGAGCAGAGCAGAGCAGAGCAGAGCAGAGCAGAGCAGAAAGGCTCGCCGTGTCTGTCTGCGTGTTTGAGCTCTGGGCCTCGGCTGTGCTCCGGAGATGGACCGGGCCCGATTTCTGTGCCAGGGCGCATGCGTTAAGAGTGACCGGGTCGTGTCCCTTGATGAGTCATGTGTGACCTGTGTGACCGGAGATTAAAGCCGGAGATGATTGATGAGCGGAAATTGAAGCCGTTTGATGTGTGGAGAGCGAGAGCTGATTGGTCAGAGCGTTGTAGCGGTTGTAAAGATGGAGCACAGCAGCAGCAGCAGCAGCAGCAGCAGCCTGCTGTAGATGGAGGAATTACTGACTCTTGGAGTGAAATGTGGGGGTGGCTCTTAAAAGAGCCGTTGTGTTTGTGAGGCCGGGGATGTTCCAGCTTACTTCTTGGCGGGCTTCTCGGTCTTCTTGGGCAGGAGGACGGCCTGGATGTTGGGCAGCACACCTCCCTGAGCGATGGTGACTCCGCCGAGCAGCTTGTTGAGCTCCTCGTCGTTGCGGACGGCCAGCTGCAGGTGGCGGGGGATGATACGGGTCTTCTTGTTGTCGCGGGCTGCGTTGCCGGCCAACTCGAGGATCTCAGCGGTCAGGTACTCGAGCACGGCGGCCAGGTAGACGGGTGCTCCGGCGCCAACGCGCTCGGCATAGTTGCCCTTGCGGAGCAGTCTGTGCACACGGCCCACGGGGAACTGGAGCCCGGCGCGGGAGGAGCGGCTCTTAGCCTTGGCTCTGGCTTTGCCTCCGGTCTTGCCTCTTCCACTCATGTTTGTCAGGTCTTCTCGAGAGTAGGGACTCAAAAGAAATGATGGCTCTGCGGGGCCGCGGCCGCGTCTTAAAAGCCCGCCCAGCCCGCGCCTCTTACAGCCGAGCAAATGAGGAGAGGGGAGCTTCGAGAGAGGGAGAGGGAGGGGGTGTGTGAGAGGGAGAAAGGGCTGGCTGGCTGGCTGGCTGGCTGGCTGGCTGGCTGGCTCGCAGCACAGCCCAGCTATGGGAGGGAGGGGAAGTCGGGTCCGCTCTCTGCGGCCTCCCCCCTCCCCCTCGGAGCTCCAGCAGCAGCAGCCCGCCTCCAATCAGAGGCTGGAGCCGCTCTGCAGCGTCACCATCTCGCAGCCGCTCCTCCGCCTTTAAGAGCGGCTCCTCTCTCCCTCCCTGACATACACTTTTGCTCCCGCACAGAGAGACAAGAGACAAACGCGCAATGGCAAGAACCAAGCAGACCGCTCGTAAGTCCACCGGAGGCAAAGCCCCCAGGAAGCAGCTGGCCACCAAGGCTGCCCGCAAGAGCGCCCCGGCCACCGGCGGCGTCAAGAAGCCCCACCGTTACAGGCCCGGCACCGTGGCTCTGCGTGAGATCCGTCGCTACCAGAAGTCCACCGAGCTGCTCATCCGCAAGCTGCCCTTCCAGCGCCTGGTCCGCGAGATCGCCCAGGACTTCAAGACCGACCTGCGCTTCCAGAGCTCCGCCGTCATGGCTCTGCAGGAGGCCAGCGAGGCTTACCTGGTCGGCCTGTTCGAGGACACCAACCTGTGCGCCATCCACGCCAAGAGAGTCACCATCATGCCCAAGGACATCCAGCTGGCTCGCCGTATCCGCGGAGAGAGGGCTTAAACGTCACCTGACTCCCCCACCCCGAGATCCAACAAACACAACGGCTCTTTTAAGAGCCACCTCACCTCCACTTGAAGGCGATCCTGTCTCACCTCATGTGTACACACACACACACACACACACACACACACACACACACACACACACACACACACACACACACACACACACACACACACACACACACACACACACACACACACACACACACACACACACACACACACACAACTGCCCTACAAAGGCGAAGTACAGTATCTGCAAGTTTCTCTCTCTCTCTCTCTCTCTCTCTCTCTCTCTCTCTCTCTCTCTCTCTCTCTCTCTCTCTCTCTCTCTTCTTACACTAATCAAAAGTGCAATATCTGCTCTTCAATCTCTTGAAGTTTCATAGAGCTCCTGCTCAGTTTCTCTGAGATATTGCCATTTGTTACTTTGCAGTAACTGCAAAAATGCACTGTAAAACCAAGGCAAACTGCAGTAACTGCACTTGCTGCAGTTTGCCTTGGTTTCACCCTGAAGAAAACAGTAACTGCAACTTTGGTTTCACCATGAAGGATATCAGATACTGCAGTTTGCCTTGGTATTAGGACAAAACGTTGAGATATTTAATAATTAATATGCTAAATTTATATTTAAAACAAAAAAATAAAGAAAATAATAATAATAATAATAATAATAATAATAATAATAATAATAATAATAATAAATAATTAGTGAAATGGCCTTACTTATTGCACAGACTGTAGTACGTCATTGTATGGTCATGTAATTATACTGCAGTAAAACAAAGGTAAAGTGCAGTATGAATGTCAATATACAATATGTATTAAATTCCCTTCTCTTTAAACTTAAAAAAAAAAATCATACATTTGGTTGTTAAATATGATTTCATACTTACACTTGATGAGGAAAAAAAAAAAAAAAACACACAAAAAGCTGTTTTTCTCCCTTTGACAACATCACTCTCAGCTCCTCTCGTGGGGTTCAGCCGACGTGCGCACAAGCATCACACTGCTGCTCTCCCACCATAGAAACACACAGGGCCCTCACCTCACTCTATCTCTCTGCTCATACTCTGCCCTCACATCTCTCTTTAAGATTTGATTGAAATGTTTGTTTTCTATAGTTGTCTCTCTTGTTTATTGTGTTTTTATTTCATTTCATATGACTCTACTGTTCTTATTTTTAACTCCGAAACATGTGAGTCTGCTGTTGCTTTGGCCCAGCCTCCCCTCGCCCTGCATAGTGTCAAAAACGTCACAATTTCTTCATCAATCCTGCTGTTCAATCAGCAGCACTTTCATCTGAAACCAGCATGTGTCTTACACTTTTAGTCATGATAATGACAACTATAAGAGGTGTATGAATGTTAATAGTGACACATTTCATTTGAAAATACTTTTCAAAGAACTCAAGGACTCTTTCCAAAAAACAAACAAACAAACAAACAAAAAAAGGATAAAATAGGATTTAAACCAAAGGAAACACAAATCACGTGTAACACACAGATTATTAAGATATGCCATATTTTCATGTATTTTGTTTTTGTCTAATTAACACAAATTAGTTTTGTTTAGATTTCTAATATCAAGGATGCATACTCTGCAGACTTCCGATCACATTGTTATTGGAGGAGAAATATTAATGGGCTTTAATGTGTGATCTTCAAAAGTTTTAAATCTTGTAAAGACTGGTGATATGATACATAAAATCATATTATATGTTTGCACTGCTCCCAATGCTAGAAAGTTCCTTTTTAGTACAAAGTTTCCTTAACCATTAATACTCTAATCTTAATCTGAAGAGTGTTTTCCCCACTCCCCAGAATTTACTGATGTTATCTGCCAACCTTTCTCGCCCCTTTTTTTGCAGGAGCTGCATTTCTTTATTTTATGGAATTGATATGCTTGACATCCCCATAAGTTTCCATCTGAAACTGCTTATTAATTAATTTATTCCTTCTTCTTCTTCTTCTTCTTCTTCTTCTTCTTCTTCTTCTTCTTCTTCTTCTTCTTCTTCTTCTTCTTCTTTTTTATCATTTGGAGCAAAGTATGCACATGTATCTTCCCTGTTTCGATCAGTAACTCTGTAATCTACAATGCGGTCTGTTGAGGAAAGCCGTGAACGCGCAAATATCCGAAATAGCAACATCTGGCTTGACCAAGGTGCTCCTTCTCAGCCTGGACTGGCCTTGGTGAAACACATTAAGCCAGCGTGATCTAAAGGGACTTGGTCAAGCCTGGCTTTACTTGGTCATCCTGGATGTCTGAATTCTGCTTTGCTGAAATACCCCTCTGCTTTCTTCTTCTTCTTATCTTTCTCCATGGGTCATCTAATGTATCATCTGTCCTTCCTGATCCCTCCCCTCCCAGGGACATAAAGGCGGGCTCCAGCTCTGCTCACAGGGGGCGCTGGAGCTCCAACAAGCGGCCAGAGGGGGAGGGAAACCCTTCATTCACGTCCTCACTGAGGGAAGAAAAACGACCGACTCCCCCGTAAGCATATCGTTCAGCTTTAGCAGCCTGATCTGTAAACATGTCTGGAAGAGGCAAGGGAGGCAAAGGACTCGGTAAAGGAGGCGCCAAGCGTCACCGCAAGGTGCTCCGTGATAACATCCAGGGCATCACCAAGCCCGCCATCCGCCGTTTGGCCCGCCGTGGCGGAGTCAAGCGTATCTCCGGCCTGATCTACGAGGAGACCCGCGGTGTGCTCAAGGTCTTCCTGGAGAACGTCATCCGCGACGCAGTCACCTACACCGAGCACGCCAAGAGAAAGACCGTCACCGCCATGGACGTGGTGTACGCTCTCAAGAGGCAGGGCCGCACCCTGTACGGCTTCGGCGGTTAAACGCGCATCCACCGTCCTCCGGTTCACCAGCAAACCAAAAGGCCCTTTTAAGGGCCGCCCCACTCCATCCTCTCAAAGAGCCACGCATTCCTACAGCTCACTCTCTCCGCTCCATCACAGCAGCTGCACACAACCACTCACAGCTGTGGACACACTCTCGCTTGTCTCTTTACCTTTTGTGTCCCTGCTCGCTGACCAGCGAGTCCCTGTATATCCACGGTCTTTTCCCGCCGAACCCCCCCCCCCCCCCCCCCGCGCGCGCGCAACGATCGTGCCGAGGTTTTGTTTTGTTGCTCTCATCAGACTCCCTGCGTGTCCCTCGCAGCCATGCTCACCTCTCACAGAGAGGCCACACCGGGGGAAGAATGGGAGGCTTCTTTTAGGGAGCTCCTACTCCCCCATGAGTGCTGTGGAGAGACTTCACAGCTTCATCTCAAACAACAGTCACTTCATCCTCAGCTCAATAAGAGGATCATGCCCTGTATTTATTTCTGTCATGGTTTCATTAGCCTATATATTATTTCATTTATTCGTTTCGACAACACCACTGTGTGTCTAATAATGTGTCCTCAACGTCAGTCCATTATAGTTTGACACATGAGCTTGAAATATGAGATCCCCTCTGTTTGACATCCATCTGACACGTTGATTATTGTGGGCTACAAAAGCCTGATGTGCTCAAGGCTGATGTCAATTTGTGTATTTATCTGTTTATTACAGAGCCAATGAAGGAGGATTATTTGTGACAATGTTTACTAATAATAGGGCTGGGCGATATGCTGTCAAAATAAAATCCCCATTATTATTATTATTATCATTATTATTATTATTATTATTATTATTATTATTATTATTATTATTATTATTATTATTATTATTATTATTATTATTAGTAGTAGTAGTAGTAGTAGTAGTAGTAGTAGTAGTAGTAGTAGTAGTAGTAGTAGTAGTAGAAGAATTAGTATTATTATTATTAGTAGTAGTATTATTATTATCAACAAAACTGGATTTAGAATTTAAATAAATGTGTCCCTTTCTAAAACCAAGCAAACAATGTTATGTTATCAAATTAATTCCCAAACCAAACAGAATTTCTCTCTTAAAGTTAACGTGCATGTCATGAAATGATGATTACCCATCTTGGCTGCAGAAACTCTGAAAGCTGAGCAATTTGAACAGTAGGCTATATATAAGTTAATTTAAGTTTAAGTTTAATTTTGTGCTTGTTCAAAACCTGGCAGGGCCTTCCATCATAAAAAAAAAAAAAAAATGTACGTTGTCTTTTCTTTCTTTCTTTCTTTCTTTCTTTCTTTCTTTCTTTCTTTCTTTCTTTCTTTCTTTCTTTCAACATTGCAACAATGATTTTAGAAATTCAAGAACAAAAAAGTCTTGATTCCTTTTTTAAAAATCTCCTGCTGAAAATAATTTGAATTAATTCATAGATTGCCCAGCCCTAACCACTACTACTACAACTACCACCATCACTACTACTACTACTTCTACTTCTACTACTACTACTACTACTACTACTACTACTACTACTACTACTACTACTACTACTACTACTACTGAAAAAAAAAAAAAAAAAAAAAAATAATAATAATAATAATAATTTAAGATGAAGGGCAAATATTACAAGAGGGGCAGGTGAACTACGATTAATTCAGTGAAGGGTTTTAGAGCAGGGTGGGGAGCACAACATCACAGTTTGTTTATCTACCTTGTCTGTGTCATTTTTCTACACATAGATCTAAGACTTGTAGTTATAATGGGGGGAAAAAAGACACAAATGTGTCCAGGAAGCTCCTAGTCTGTACCAGCTAGAAACGTGCTCCTGAACATCAAATTTTTTTTTATTTATTTTTTTTTTTCCCACAAGACTCCGAATAACCACCTTTTTTTTACTTTTTATTTTTTTTATTTTATTTTTTTTTTTAATTTACATCTTCTTATACATTCACACTCACTTGAGTGGTGGTGGTTTTTATCGTCATTGTCTTGGTTTTTAATTAATATCGATTTCATTTTTATTATTCATCTTCGTTTGTTTTAAAATGGGAAAAGAAAGAGAGAGATATTTCATTAGAAAACATTAAAATACACACAATTACTTATAATGATATTAAATAACAAACCTGTACTGCAACTCTAGTTAACACAATAAAAGAAGGTGAAACAACTAGAGGAGAAAAGGAAAGGTAGAAAAAGGAGAGGCTAAAGTTGGAAGTCTTCCCAGGGCAGCAGGCTGTTGTTTTTTTTGTCCATCGTCTTAATTCTCCTGAGGACACAAACAATATTTTTAAATACCACTTCAGCACTTATCATTTTTTGATGTAAAACTATTTTTGCTCTTGTTTTCCATATGTGTGTGTTAATCAAACACATAACCAACCAAAACAGTCTTCTTTTGCTGTCATGAAAACTTTCTTTAAACAAACCATACATGACAGATTTATAATTTAACTCCACATTAAAACCCACGTTTTTCATCAAAAGTCTTATTTGTTTAGTTCTATAGCAATGGAGAAGTAGATGTTCCAACGTCTCTTCATCATTGCAATTAATTATTGGGCAATTTTTTTTGTTTTTACAAAGCAGCTCCATTGCACTATAGCTCGTACTGGCAATCTGTTCAAAGATACCAGCCAAGCTGTATCTCTGATACCCTCTGATAATATTTTTTCTTGAATGTTTTTGGTTATTTGTTCGTATTCTTCAGGATCTACATTTTTATAATTGATAAAATCTCCATTAATGTCTTTGTCTGTCTGTGGAAGGAAAAACGATCCACTGGTCCAGGCCCCTGGGGAGACAGTCTGCCCATGGGTGAGAGAATATCTCCGCATTCAAGAGCGGGACTGAACTTAGGTGTGTGCAGCTGTGGGCCTCACGGGGAAGAAGACTGGAGACACTTTTTTTTTCTTTTTTTTTTTTTTTTTTTCGTTTTTCTTTTTCTCTCTCCATTTGAAAGGATACCAGTGGAGCAAAAGTCCAGTTTCAGGTGATTTGTGACGGCTGGTGCTCGAACTCTGTGACTTTACTGAAGCAACTTCAAGACACAGCTCCACGCATGAGGAGAGCAGATTCAGGATTCACCTTTGGTGTGGAGGAGGAGAGGGAGGTGAACGGGGGAAAGAGGGAGAGAAGTGAAGAGAGGAGGAAAAAAAGGGCAGAAAGGTCAACATTTCCCTCTCACGATAACCTAATGTTTTAAAATTAAACTTTCTTGAACAATAACACTGATGCTCAGAAGCTCTCTTTGTCACGGCGAGAGGCAGCTTCAAATCTTCCCCCCTCTCTCTCTCTCTCTCTCTCTCTCTCTCTCTCCCCCTCTCTGTGTGCTTTCAACCGCCACATTTCCCCCGTTATTTGTCTACATCTCTCCGTATGTGCCATCGGTAACTCCGCAGTGTCTGCTGCCGTGTGCTTGGTGTCTTTGTCGGTCTTCATTGGGGCCAGCTGGTGCTGTTTCAATCACAGGAAATGCCCACACCTGCGAGGAGCGAGGCTGCCCCGAAGCACGGCCTCGTCCGCCGTCGGTGTGTTTGCGGCCCTCTGAAAAACGGGATTTTGCTGCGGAGAGAGGGCGAGCCGAGGGTCCATTTAGCCCTGGCCCCCTCCGTTATCGTCTGTGTGATCAGGAAAAGACGTTTCCGCCGAGCTTATGAGCATTTTAGACCGCTTTGCGCAGCGAAATGTCCCGCTAAAGCCGGGAGCTGGGTTTCCCGCGGCGAGGTTTGGGCGACTTGTCGGTTCCGTGTGAGCAGAGGGGAGAGAGGCTCGGAGCTCAGACTGAGCCCGGGCTCGAGAGCACAGAGTCCCCTGTCTGTTCCCTTCGCCCACGGCCCTCTGTGCGTCCCCCACGCCGAGTTTGGAGAGTTTGATCCACGGAGAGAAAACACAAAGTGAGGCCCTTTGGAGAGCGAGCCGAGGAGCAGGTCAGGCGGTTGAGTCTCCATGGTTCTCATGGCGGGTTGAAAGCCGTCCCCCTCCGCCCCGCAGCCTCCATCTCTCTGTGACTCTCTCTCCGAGTGTCTCACTCCCGCCTTTCTCGTGCGCAGCACTCTTACGTCTCTCAGCGAAATTATGGCAGAAGTCGCCCCAGCTGCGGCCCCCGCCCCGGCCAAAGCACCCAAGAAGAAGGCCTCCAAGCCCAAGAAGAGCGGGCCCAGCGCCAACGAGCTCATCCTGAAGGCCGTCGCCGCCTCCAAGGAGCGCAGCGGAGTGTCCCTGGCCGCCCTGAAGAAGGCCCTGGCAGCAGGAGGCTACGATGTGGAGAAGAACAAGGCCCGCGTTAAGACCGCGGTCAAGAGCCTGGTGGCCAAGGGCACCCTGACCCAGGTCAAAGGGGCTGGAGCCTCCGGCTCCTTCAAGATGAGCAAGAAGGCGGCCGAGAAGAAGGCCAAGAAGCCAGCAAAGAAGGCAGCCGCCAAGGCCAAGAAGCCAGCTGCAAAGAAGCCCGCAGCTGCCAAGAAGCCCAAGAAGGTGGCAGCTAAGAAGCCAGCAGCCGCAAAGAAGTCCCCCAAGAAGGCCAAGAAACCCGCAGCAGCCAAGAAGGCAGCCAAGAGCCCCAAAAAGCCCGCCAAGAGCCCCAAGAAGGCAGCCAAGAAACCCGCAGCGGCCAAGAAAGCCCCGGCAAAGAAGGCCGCAAAGCCCAAAGCCAAGAAGGCCGCACCCAAGAAGAAGTAAGCTCTCTTTGCACCCACAGGATCGTCCTTCTCAGCCAAAGGCTCTTTTAAGAGCCACCCCACAGCCTCCACCAAAGAGCCGCTATTTCCTTACCTGTCACAAAGCTCTGTGTGTGTGACACACACACACACACACACACACACACACACACACACACACACACACACACACACACACACACACACACACAGAGAGAGAGAGAGAGAGAGAGAGAGAGAGAGAGAGAGAGAGAGAGAGAGAGAGAGAGAGAGTACTCTGCCGTTTTAAACATGCTCACTCATTTTTACCTCCACCCCCACCTCAGCTATAACACTGTAGTCTGTATTAGGGTTAGAGCCACTCAGCCCATTCAGCCAACTACCCCCCACCCCCACCCCCACCCCAACACTGTCTCAGCCTTTGACTCCCTACTCAGAGGGGCCTGCTGCTGGTCACAGATGGATCAGCCCGTGCTAACGCTACTTATCGTTCTTATTATTCCTCTCCTTCTTAATTTAAGCAGCAGTAGTATAATCGTTGTCATTTTATTACATGATTTATCCGTCCTTTGGAAATACCCCTGACGGCCTCTGTTGTCCTCTCCTGGACAGAGGGGACAGGGGGAGGTGAGAGGGAGAAAAAGGCGCTAAGAGGCCACTTTTGGCGGATACTTTTTGAACAGGTCTTTGTCCAATGGGCAGCGGGGAAACGTGAGGAGTTTCTCCCTGGACATCCAATCACAGACGCCCGTTAGGCTCCTCGGTTACACTGTAACAGTTGATAGCGGCTGATCAGTCTTTGGTGGCAAATTAGGGGCAAAGGACAGCTCAGTTTCGATCGTCGGATGTAATATGCGCACGGAGGCTCGGTGAATGAATCAGCAGCCTAACGGTCACCTGAGTCGTGCTTTTTGGGATTCATGTGCTAAATGAATGACTGAATCTAGAGGGTCTTTGTGTATCGGAGAGTGAGAGAGTGTGTGTTTGCGCGCGCCATGGATACAGTGTGGAGTAATGTGAGCAGTATGTCACAAGCACATGTTGGGTGTAACGTGTTTGTAGTACACACAGAGCAGAGCAGGAATTTGGAGCTCTCTGGCTGTTGTGGGTGGTCCTGAAAAGGACCTTTGGGTTGTGCGTCGGCCGGTCGGAAGGTCAGCGCGTTTACTTGGAGCTGGTGTACTTGGTGACGGCCTTGGTGCCCTCGGACACGGCGTGCTTAGCCAGCTCACCTGGGAGCAGCAGGCGGACGGCGGTCTGGATCTCCCTGGAGGTGATGGTGGAGCGCTTGTTGTAGTGAGCCAGACGGGAGGCCTCCCCGGCGATGCGCTCAAAGATGTCGCTCACAAAGGAGTTCATGATGCCCATAGCCTTGGAGGAGATGCCGGTGTCGGGGTGGACCTGCTTCAGGACCTTGTAGACGTAGATGGCGTAGCTCTCCTTCCTGGACCTCCTCCTCTTCTTGCCGCTCTTGGTGGCCTTAGACACGGCCTTCTTGGAGCCCTTCTTGGGTGCTTTCACTTGATCAGGCATGGTGGCTAGTCTCAGAGACGAATGGGGAAGGGGCTGGCCCGCGAGCCTCTTCAACCGCCCTTCATGTAAATCAAACAGTCCTCACTGCAAGAGCACGATTGGATGAGATTTGGAGGGCTGCGAGCCTGAGCAGCAGCGGGGGGACACCGTGGTCAGAGTCCCACACGGGAGGGAGGGGGGAACCGAGAGTTTAATGCCTCACTACCCCACAGCAAGACCCCGCCCCCCACCACCACCCCACCCCTAGGTTAACACAAACACGTCTCTCCTTCGGTCTCTACTTCATGTTACCAAGGGATGGGCTTTTTCTACACAGTGTACAGAGAAGGATGATGTCTTTGGATACTGTCTGTCTGTCTGTCTGTCTGTCTGTCTGTCTGTCTGTCTGTCTGTCTGTCTGTCTGTCTGTCTGTCTGTCTGTCTGTCTGTCTGTCTATCTATCTATCTATCTATCTATCTATCTATCTATCTATCTATCTATCTATCTATCTATCTATCTATCTATCTATCTATCTATCTACAGTTAGTTCAGAATCTATACCATAGATTACTGTTGTTATTTTTATTTTTATTTTTATTTTTATTAACAACTACAACAACAACAAGTATGTGCAGCCTTCAATGAGTACGTCTCTCAAACCAGCTAAATCCTATTAATTGTCTTATTGGTATGTATTAGTGTGACCCTGATAAACTGCAGAGGGTTATTTTTATTTATTTATTTATTTATTTATTTATTTATTTATTTATTTATTTCCAATCTCTCCTCCCAATTTGTGGTGGGATACATGCAGAGGATTGACTGAGACGTACAGTAGGTCAGTGAGCACCTTTACATACTTGGTTTTCCTTTAAAAGCCATGCAGTTTTGGGATTCTTGGCTTAATGTGCTGTTTTATAATCATTCTCTACACTGAATGTTCAGTCTGAACAAAATTTTTGGCACCAAGCACAATCCACAGCAAATACATCTCGGTGTAAAACTTGTTTCTTTATTGCCTGAACTGGACAAATCACATTATCTGATGGTTCATTGCCCACATTTGAATTTACATCCATGTTCACTTCATTTTGTTCACAAACTCTCACTTCCAAAGTTTGACAGGTCCTTGAGGACATCTGCTTTCTGATCCATTCAGATTGACGTGTCAGGCCAACACGCTCTCAGTTTTAAGTAGACTTTCAGTGCCAAGGGTCTTGATACCAAGGTTGTCATCAGAGTTTAAGTTCAGACTCTGTCATCATGACAGCCCAGGCTGACGGAAAACCTTAACCTGATTAACTTTTGTCCAACTTGTTGTTGTCATTGTTGTTTTTGTTGTTGTTGTTTTTCTCCTCCCTCCTCCCCAGTTACTCATTTCTATCTAGTAGCAAAGCCAGGATAAATGTAGCAACATCAAAAACATCCCAAAACAGGCATGGTGTTATAGGTAATAAGATGGATTGAATCCAATTAAAACCAAATAACTTACTATTGAATTAATCCACAGAAAAGAAACAAGACCAAGCCAATGAAACTCTGGGGGTGTTTGGACCTTGACCTCTCTCTATGGACAATTTCTGATCCTTGTTTGATTGAGGAGGATCAATGCTGATGGTTAAATCAAACTAAACTAAACCAGAGGGGCATTTCACCAAAGTGGAATTAAGACATCCAGGATGACCAAGTCCCTTCTGAGCATGCTGGCTGAAAGTGTTTCAAGAAGGCCAATCCAGGCTGAGAAGGAGCAGCTTGGTCAAGTCAGATGTAACTCTTTCGGAGAAGTGTGCCTTCACGGCTTTCTTCAAAAGACCGCCAGGTAGATCACAGATGTACTGAGCAACACAGGAAACACACATTTGCATATTTCACTCCAACTGAAAAAAAAAAAAAAAAAAAAAAAAAGCAGCGTCAGATGGAAACTTATGGGGAAGTAAAGCACATCAAATTTCCGTAAACAAAGAAAAAGAGCTGCTGCATTAAAGGAGCAAGAAAGGGTGGCAGATAATATCAATAGGTTCCAAACAGTGGGGAAAACAGTCCTCAGATGAGATTAGAGAATAAATGTTGAAGGAAGCTTTATACTATATTAGAACTTTCTGTCATTTGGACCAGTTTAAGCATTTAAAGTACACGTATATATCATATAATCAGTTTCTTTCCTTTTTTTTTTTTTTTTTTTTTTTTTTGGTGTTAGGTTTAAAACTTTTGAAGATCATACATTTGTCTTACTTTATAACCTACTTTCTTCTAAATCGCAGAATCTCTAAACATGCTGTTTGGTAACAGAAAACAAAGATCAAACTTATATCCTCTGATAAAACTTCAGCAGGAGCTTTTATTTAAAGAGAAGTGTTATTTACTGAGTGTTAACAGAGGCAAAAAATGACTGAAAGACCCAATGCGATGGCAAAGAAATTTAAAGACTTGTTCAGTAATAAATAAGAACATAATGAGAAGTAAAAAAAAAAAAAAAAAAAAAAACATACAAAGAAAACATCATGTTAATTATATATGATATAATAAGAACATGGGATGTTTTGTTCTGTTTTGCATAGTGGTGTCAAGTTGCTTTTTTTTGTTTTTTTTTGGTAATATTATTTTTCTGTGAAATTGTAAAGCTAATATCATTTTCTAATAGAAGGATATGAGGATGTTTTATATTGTACTTTTTTAATTATTGTAAAATGGGGGTAAATCATATTGTTCTTTCTTTCTTTCTTTCTTTCTTTCTTTCTTTCTTTCTTTCTTCTGCTCTTTTTCATGTAAGATTAGACATTGTTTTGTGTTCCAGTCTTCTTTGAACTTGGCAATAATTTAGGTATATCATGCAGTCTAGGACAGGACATGTTATTGAATAGTATACGATTTATCATACTAATAGAAGCCTACAAATATTCATATTCTCATTAAAAACAAAACAAAACAAAAACAAAAAAACATGATTGAAAGTCTTCAGAATATGTTTTTAAAATCTGAACAAGACTATTGTTTTATTAATTAGACATGAAACTTAAACAAAATACTTAAAACTATGGGATATCTTAATAATTTGCTCGTTATTTGTGATTTGTGTTTCCTTTAGTTTAAATCCAATTTTTCTCTTTTATCCCCATTTAACTGAGTCCCTTAGTTATTTGATGAGCATTTTTAAATGAAATGTATTATCATGAACATTCCTATACCTCTTACAGTCATGATCATTACTTTGAGTGTAAGAAACGTGCTGGTTTCAGATGAGAGTGCTGCTGACTAAACAGCAGGATTAATTAAGTCAATCAGTGACCTCCTCTGTCAGCTTAGATGCCTTGAGAAACATAGAACTAGGAACACAAACTCAAGAAAAACCTTGAAATAGTGTTTGATTGTTTAACCTGTTTATTCCTGTGCAGTATAAATTCATAGGCGTGGTCTGATTAAAGGACATCGAGTGTAGCTTTTAATAAAATAAAGTAAAATGAATTGAGATTAAATGAATCAACACAGAAAGAGGTCATGTGAATTCAAGCCAAACTGTAAGTTGTTCATGTAAGAATACATGAATTTCAACAACCAGCACCAGTTGACAAAATGAGTAATTTATCAAGAACAAAAAAA
>JBAMNC010000053.1:1510000-1885482 GCA_037902135.1 Cetoscarus ocellatus | reverse complement strand
GGGAAGAAGACTGGAGACACTTTTTTTTCTTTTTTTTTTTTTTTTTTTCCGTTTTTCTTTTTCTCTCTCCATTTGAAAGGATACCAGTGGAGCAAAAGTCCAGTTTCAGGTGATTTGTGACGGCTGGTGCTCGAACTCTGTGACTTTACTGAAGCAACTTCAAGACACAGCTCCACGCATGAGGAGAGCAGATTCAGGATTCACCTTTGGTGTGGAGGAGGAGAGGGAGGTGAACGGGGGAAAGAGGGAGAGAAGTGAAGAGAGGAGGAAAAAAAGGGCAGAAAGGTCAACATTTCCCTCTCACGATAACCTAATGTTTTAAAATTAAACTTTCTTGAACAATAACACTGATGCTCAGAAGCTCTCTTTGTCACGGCGAGAGGCAGCTTCAAATCTTCCCCCCTCTCTCTCTCTCTCTCTCTCTCTCTCTCTCCCCCTCTCCTGTGTGCTTTCAACCGCCACATTTCCCCCGTTATTTGTCTACATCTCTCCGTATGTGCCATCGGTAACTCCGCAGTGTCTGCTGCCGTGTGCTTGGTGTCTTTGTCGGTCTTCATTGGGGCCAGCTGGTGCTGTTTCAATCACAGGAAATGCCCACACCTGCGAGGAGCGAGGCTGCCCCGAAGCACGGCCTCGTCCGCCGTCGGTGTGTTTGCGGCCCTCTGAAAAACGGGATTTTGCTGCGGAGAGAGGGCGAGCCGAGGGTCCATTTAGCCCTGGCCCCCTCCGTTATCGTCTGTGTGATCAGGAAAAGACGTTTCCGCCGAGCTTATGAGCATTTTAGACCGCTTTGCGCAGCGAAATGTCCCGCTAAAGCCGGGAGCTGGGTTTCCCGCGGCGAGGTTTGGGCGACTTGTCGGTTCCGTGTGAGCAGAGGGGAGAGAGGCTCGGAGCTCAGACTGAGCCCGGGCTCGAGAGCACAGAGTCCCCTGTCTGTTCCCTTCGCCCACGGCCCTCTGTGCGTCCCCCACGCCGAGTTTGGAGAGTTTGATCCACGGAGAGAAAACACAAAGTGAGGCCCTTTGGAGAGCGAGCCGAGGAGCAGGTCAGGCGGTTGAGTCTCCATGGTTCTCATGGCGGGTTGAAAGCCGTCCCCCTCCGCCCCGCAGCCTCCATCTCTCTGTGACTCTCTCTCCGAGTGTCTCACTCCCGCCTTTCTCGTGCGCAGCACTCTTACGTCTCTCAGCGAAATTATGGCAGAAGTCGCCCCAGCTGCGGCCCCCGCCCCGGCCAAAGCACCCAAGAAGAAGGCCTCCAAGCCCAAGAAGAGCGGGCCCAGCGCCAACGAGCTCATCCTGAAGGCCGTCGCCGCCTCCAAGGAGCGCAGCGGAGTGTCCCTGGCCGCCCTGAAGAAGGCCCTGGCAGCAGGAGGCTACGATGTGGAGAAGAACAAGGCCCGCGTTAAGACCGCGGTCAAGAGCCTGGTGGCCAAGGGCACCCTGACCCAGGTCAAAGGGGCTGGAGCCTCCGGCTCCTTCAAGATGAGCAAGAAGGCGGCCGAGAAGAAGGCCAAGAAGCCAGCAAAGAAGGCAGCCGCCAAGGCCAAGAAGCCAGCTGCAAAGAAGCCCGCAGCTGCCAAGAAGCCCAAGAAGGTGGCAGCTAAGAAGCCAGCAGCCGCAAAGAAGTCCCCCAAGAAGGCCAAGAAACCCGCAGCAGCCAAGAAGGCAGCCAAGAGCCCCAAAAAGCCCGCCAAGAGCCCCAAGAAGGCAGCCAAGAAACCCGCAGCGGCCAAGAAAGCCCCGGCAAAGAAGGCCGCAAAGCCCAAAGCCAAGAAGGCCGCACCCAAGAAGAAGTAAGCTCTCTTTGCACCCACAGGATCGTCCTTCTCAGCCAAAGGCTCTTTTAAGAGCCACCCCACAGCCTCCACCAAAGAGCCGCTATTTCCTTACCTGTCACAAAGCTCTGTGTGTGTGACACACACACACACACACACACACACACACACACACACACACACACACACACACACACACACACACACACACACACACACACACAGAGAGAGAGAGAGAGAGAGAGAGAGAGAGAGAGAGAGAGAGTACTCTGCCGTTTTAAACATGCTCACTCATTTTTACCTCCACCCCCACCTCAGCTATAACACTGTAGTCTGTATTAGGGTTAGAGCCACTCAGCCCATTCAGCCAACTACCCCCCACCCCCACCCCCACCCCAACACTGTCTCAGCCTTTGACTCCCTTCTCAGAGGGGCCTGCTGCTGGTCACAGATGGATCAGCCCGTGCTAACGCTACTTATCGTTCTTATTATTCCTCTCCTTCTTAATTTAAGCAGCAGTAGTATAATCGTTGTCATTTTATTACATGATTTATCCGTCCTTTGGAAATACCCCTGACGGCCTCCGTTGTCCTCTCCTGGACAGAGGGGACAGGGGGAGGTGAGAGGGAGAAAAAGGCGCTAAGAGGCCACTTTTGGCGGATACTTTTTGAACAGGTCTTTGTCCAATGGGCAGCGGGGAAACGTGAGGAGTTTCTCCCTGGACATCCAATCACAGACGCCCGTTAGGCTCCTCGGTTACACTGTAACAGTTGATAGCGGCTGATCAGTCTTTGGTGGCAAATTAGGGGCAAAGGACAGCTCAGTTTCGATCGTCGGATGTAATATGCGCACGGAGGCTCGGTGAATGAATCAGCAGCCTAACGGTCACATGAGTCGTGCTTTTTGGGATTCATGTGCTAAATGAATGACTGAATCTAGAGGGTCTTTGTGTATCGGAGAGTGAGAGAGTGTGTGTTTGCGCGCGCCATGGATACAGTGTGGAGTAATGTGAGCAGTATGTCACAAGCACATGTTGGGTGTAACGTGTTTGTAGTACACACAGAGCAGAGCAGGAATTTGGAGCTCTCTGGCTGTTGTGGGTGGTCCTGAAAAGGACCTTTGGGTTGTGCGTCGGCCGGTCGGAAGGTCAGCGCGTTTACTTGGAGCTGGTGTACTTGGTGACGGCCTTGGTGCCCTCGGACACGGCGTGCTTAGCCAGCTCACCTGGGAGCAGCAGGCGGACGGCGGTCTGGATCTCCCTGGAGGTGATGGTGGAGCGCTTGTTGTAGTGAGCCAGACGGGAGGCCTCCCCGGCGATGCGCTCAAAGATGTCGCTCACAAAGGAGTTCATGATGCCCATAGCCTTGGAGGAGATGCCGGTGTCGGGGTGGACCTGCTTCAGGACCTTGTAGACGTAGATGGCGTAGCTCTCCTTCCTGGACCTCCTCCTCTTCTTGCCGCTCTTGGTGGCCTTAGACACGGCCTTCTTGGAGCCCTTCTTGGGTGCTTTCACTTGATCAGGCATGGTGGCTAGTCTCAGAGACGAATGGGGAAGGGGCTGGCCCGCGAGCCTCTTCAACCGCCCTTCATGTAAATCAAACAGTCCTCACTGCAAGAGCACGATTGGATGAGATTTGGAGGGCTGCGAGCCTGAGCAGCAGCGGGGGGACACCGTGGTCAGAGTCCCACACGGGAGGGAGGGGGGAACCGAGAGTTTAATGCCTCACTACCCCACAGCAAGACCCCGCCCCCCACCACCACCCCACCCCTAGGTTAACACAAACACGTCTCTCCTTCGGTCTCTACTTCATGTTACCAAGGGATGGGCTTTTTCTACACAGTGTACAGAGAAGGATGATGTCTTTGGATACTGTCTGTCTGTCTGTCTGTCTGTCTGTCTGTCTGTCTGTCTGTCTATCTATCTATCTATCTATCTATCTATCTATCTATCTATCTATCTATCTATCTATCTATCTATCTATCTATCTATCTATCTATCTATCTATCTATCTACAGTTAGTTCAGAATCTATACCATAGATTACTGTTGTTATTTTTATTTTTATTTTTATTTTTATTAACAACTACAACAACAACAAGTATGTGCAGCCTTCAATGAGTACGTCTCTCAAACCAGCTAAATCCTATTAATTGTCTTATTGGTATGTATTAGTGTGACCCTGATAAACTGCAGAGGGTTATTTTTATTTATTTATTTATTTATTTATTTATTTATTTCCAATCTCTCCTCCCAATTTGTGGTGGGATACATGCAGAGGATTGACTGAGACGTACAGTAGGTCAGTGAGCACCTTTACATACTTGGTTTTCCTTTAAAAGCCATGCAGTTTTGGGATTCTTGGCTTAATGTGCTGTTTTATAATCATTCTCTACACTGAATGTTCAGTCTGAACAAAATTTTTGGCACCAAGCACAATCCACAGCAAATACATCTCGGTGTAAAACTTGTTTCTTTATTGCCTGAACTGGACAAATCACATTATCTGATGGTTCATTGCCCACATTTGAATTTACATCCATGTTCACTTCATTTTGTTCACAAACTCTCACTTCCAAAGTTTGACAGGTCCTTGAGGACATCTGCTTTCTGATCCATTCAGATTGACGTGTCAGGCCAACACGCTCTCAGTTTTAAGTAGACTTTCAGTGCCAAGGGTCTTGATACCAAGGTTGTCATCAGAGTTTAAGTTCAGACTCTGTCATCATGACAGCCCAGGCTGACGGAAAACCTTAACCTGATTAACTTTTGTCCAACTTGTTGTTGTCATTGTTGTTTTTGTTGTTGTTGTTTTTCTCCTCCCTCCTCCCCAGTTACTCATTTCTATCTAGTAGCAAAGCCAGGATAAATGTAGCAACATCAAAAACATCCCAAAACAGGCATGGTGTTATAGGTAATAAGATGGATTGAATCCAATTAAAACCAAATAACTTACTATTGAATTAATCCACAGAAAAGAAACAAGACCAAGCCAATGAAACTCTGGGGGTGTTTGGACCTTGACCTCTCTCTATGGACAATTTCTGATCCTTGTTTGATTGAGGAGGATCAATGCTGATGGTTAAATCAAACTAAACTAAACCAGAGGGGCATTTCACCAAAGTGGAATTAAGACATCCAGGATGACCAAGTCCCTTCTGAGCATGCTGGCTGAAAGTGTTTCAAGAAGGCCAATCCAGGCTGAGAAGGAGCAGCTTGGTCAAGTCAGATGTAACTCTTTCGGAGAAGTGTGCCTTCACGGCTTTCTTCAAAAGACCGCCAGGTAGATCACAGATGTACTGAGCAACACAGGAAACACACATTTGCATATTTCACTCCAACTGAAAAAAAAAAAAAAAAAAAAAAAAAGCAGCGTCAGATGGAAACTTATGGGGAAGTAAAGCACATCAAATTTCCGTAAACAAAGAAAAAGAGCTGCTGCATTAAAGGAGCAAGAAAGGGTGGCAGATAATATCAATAGGTTCCAAACAGTGGGGAAAACAGTCCTCAGATGAGATTAGAGAATAAATGTTGAAGGAAGCTTTATACTATATTAGAACTTTCTGTCATTTGGACCAGTTTAAGCATTTAAAGTACACGTATATATCATATAATCAGTTTCTTTCCTTTTTTTTTTTTTTTTTTTTTTTTTTTTTTTTTTTTGTGTGTTAGGTTTAAAACTTTTGAAGATCATACATTTGTCTTACTTTATAACCTACTTTCTTCTAAATCGCAGAATCTCTAAACATGCTGTTTGGTAACAGAAAACAAAGATCAAACTTATATCCTCTGATAAAACTTCAGCAGGAGCTTTTATTTAAAGAGAAGTGTTATTTACTGAGTGTTAACAGAGGCAAAAAATGACTGAAAGACCCAATGCGATGGCAAAGAAATTTAAAGACTTGTTCAGTAATAAATAAGAACATAATGAGAAGTAAAAAAAAAAAAAAAAAAAAAAAAACATACAAAGAAAACATCATGTTAATTATATATGATGAAATAAGAACATGGGATGTTTTGTTCTGTTTTGCATAGTGGTGTCAAGTTGCTTTTTTTTTTTTTTTTTTTTGGTAATATTATTTTTCTGTGAAATTGTAAAGCTAATATCATTTTCTAATAGAAGGATATGAGGATGTTTTATATTGTACTTTTTTAATTATTGTAAAATGGGGGTAAATCATATTGTTCTTTCTTTCTTTCTTTCTTTCTTTCTTTCTTTCTTTCTTTCTTCTGCTCTTTTTCATGTAAGATTAGACATTGTTTTGTGTTCCAGTCTTCTTTGAACTTGGCAATAATTTAGGTATATCATGCAGTCTAGGACAGGACATGTTATTGAATAGTATACGATTTATCATACTAATAGAAGCCTACAAATATTCATATTCTCATTAAAAACAAAACAAAACAAAAACAAAAAAACATGATTGAAAGTCTTCAGAATATGTTTTTAAAATCTGAACAAGACTATTGTTTTATTAATTAGACATGAAACTTAAACAAAATACTTAAAACTATGGGATATCTTAATAATTTGCTCGTTATTTGTGATTTGTGTTTCCTTTAGTTTAAATCCAATTTTTCTCTTTTATCCCCATTTAACTGAGTCCCTTAGTTATTTGATGAGCATTTTTAAATGAAATGTATTATCATGAACATTCCTATACCTCTTACAGTCATGATCATTACTTTGAGTGTAAGAAACGTGCTGGTTTCAGATGAGAGTGCTGCTGACTAAACAGCAGGATTAATTAAGTCAATCAGTGACCTCCTCTGTCAGCTTAGATGCCTTGAGAAACATAGAACTAGGAACACAAACTCAAGAAAAACCTTGAAATAGTGTTTGATTGTTTAACCTGTTTATTCCTGTGCAGTATAAATTCATAGGCGTGGTCTGATTAAAGGACATCGAGTGTAGCTTTTAATAAAATAAAGTAAAATGAATTGAGATTAAATGAATCAACACAGAAAGAGGTCATGTGAATTCAAGCCAAACTGTAAGTTGTTCATGGAAGAATACATGAATTTCAACAACCAGCACCAGTTGACAAAATGAGTAATTTATCAAGAACAAAATAATAATAATAATAATAATAATAATAGAATAGAATAAACCTTTATTCGTCCCACACCAGCAAATTTGCAATGTTACAGGAGCAAAGGGGACAGCGTTGATTAAGAATAGGTATAACAATTGTATGAAAATAGCAGTATGTACATTATTCTACCAATGTAAATATAAAAAAGGGCTTGAATACAGAAACTAAAAAGCAAATCCTATAAGGATTATTTACACATTCAATAATACACATTCTTCATAATACTACTACTACTACTACTACTACTACTACTACTACTACTACTACTAATAATAATAATAATAATAATAATAATAATAATAATAATAATAATAATAATAATAATAATAATAATAATAATAATAATAATAATCCGGAGAAGAAGACTGACACAGGCCTGGCCTTCACTTGCCTTCTTAACACAATGGAACCGTTTTTGTGCCAAGTGTACCAGGGGCACGGCATGCTGGCGGGCTGTGCTTTGTGCTTTATTACAGGCGGGGTGCTTAAGAGTGGGTGCACAGGTCCCAGAGGTGCGCCTGGTACTGGAGGTGGGTGCTGAGAGTGTGGGTCCGAGGTCCGGAGCGGAGCAGAGCAGAGCGGAGCAGAGCAGAGCAGAGCAGAGCAGAGCAGAAAGGCTCGCCGTGTCTGTCTGCGTGTTTGAGCTCTGGGCCTCGGCTGTGCTCCGGAGATGGACCGGGCCCGATTTCTGTGCCAGGGCGCATGCGTTAAGAGTGACCGGGTCGTGTCCCTTGATGAGTCATGTGTGACCTGTGTGACCGGAGATTAAAGCCGGAGATGATTGATGAGCGGAAATTGAAGCCGTTTGATGTGTGGAGAGCGAGAGCTGATTGGTCAGAGCGTTGTAGCGGTTGTAAAGATGGAGCACAGCAGCAGCAGCAGCAGCAGCAGCAGCCTGCTGTAGATGGAGGAATTACTGACTCTTGGAGTGAAATGTGGGGGTGGCTCTTAAAAGAGCCGTTGTGTTTGTGAGGCCGGGGATGTTCCAGCTTACTTCTTGGCGGGCTTCTCGGTCTTCTTGGGCAGGAGGACGGCCTGGATGTTGGGCAGCACACCTCCCTGAGCGATGGTGACTCCGCCGAGCAGCTTGTTGAGCTCCTCGTCGTTGCGGACGGCCAGCTGCAGGTGGCGGGGGATGATACGGGTCTTCTTGTTGTCGCGGGCTGCGTTGCCGGCCAACTCGAGGATCTCAGCGGTCAGGTACTCGAGCACGGCGGCCAGGTAGACGGGTGCTCCGGCGCCAACGCGCTCGGCATAGTTGCCCTTGCGGAGCAGTCTGTGCACACGGCCCACGGGGAACTGGAGCCCGGCGCGGGAGGAGCGGCTCTTAGCCTTGGCTCTGGCTTTGCCTCCGGTCTTGCCTCTTCCACTCATGTTTGTCAGGTCTTCTCGAGAGTAGGGACTCAAAAGAAATGATGGCTCTGCGGGGCCGCGGCCGCGTCTTAAAAGCCCGCCCAGCCCGCGCCTCTTACAGCCGAGCAAATGAGGAGAGGGGAGCTTCGAGAGAGGGAGAGGGAGGGGGTGTGTGAGAGGGAGAAAGGGCTGGCTGGCTGGCTGGCTGGCTGGCTGGCTGGCTGGCTGGCTCGCAGCACAGCCCAGCTATGGGAGGGAGGGGAAGTCGGGTCCGCTCTCTGCGGCCTCCCCCCTCCCCCTCGGAGCTCCAGCAGCAGCAGCCCGCCTCCAATCAGAGGCTGGAGCCGCTCTGCAGCGTCACCATCTCGCAGCCGCTCCTCCGCCTTTAAGAGCGGCTCCTCTCTCCCTCCCTGACATACACTTTTGCTCCCGCACAGAGAGACAAGAGACAAACGCGCAATGGCAAGAACCAAGCAGACCGCTCGTAAGTCCACCGGAGGCAAAGCCCCCAGGAAGCAGCTGGCCACCAAGGCTGCCCGCAAGAGCGCCCCGGCCACCGGCGGCGTCAAGAAGCCCCACCGTTACAGGCCCGGCACCGTGGCTCTGCGTGAGATCCGTCGCTACCAGAAGTCCACCGAGCTGCTCATCCGCAAGCTGCCCTTCCAGCGCCTGGTCCGCGAGATCGCCCAGGACTTCAAGACCGACCTGCGCTTCCAGAGCTCCGCCGTCATGGCTCTGCAGGAGGCCAGCGAGGCTTACCTGGTCGGCCTGTTCGAGGACACCAACCTGTGCGCCATCCACGCCAAGAGAGTCACCATCATGCCCAAGGACATCCAGCTGGCTCGCCGTATCCGCGGAGAGAGGGCTTAAACGTCACCTGACTCCCCCACCCCGAGATCCAACAAACACAACGGCTCTTTTAAGAGCCACCTCACCTCCACTTGAAGGCGATCCTGTCTCACCTCATGTGTACACACACACACACACACACACACACACACACACACACACACACACACACACACACACACACACACACACACACACACACACACACACACACACACACACACACACACACACTGCCCTACAAAGGCGAAGTACAGTATCTGCAAGTTTCTCTCTCTCTCTCTCTCTCTCTCTCTCTCTCTCTCTCTCTCTCTCTCTCTCTCTCTCTCTCTCTCTCTCTCTCTCTCTTCTTACACTAATCAAAAGTGCAATATCTGCTCTTCAATCTCTTGAAGTTTCATAGAGCTCCTGCTCAGTTTCTCTGAGATATTGCCATTTGTTACTTTGCAGTAACTGCAAAAATGCACTGTAAAACCAAGGCAAACTGCAGTAACTGCACTTGCTGCAGTTTGCCTTGGTTTCACCCTGAAGAAAACAGTAACTGCAACTTTGGTTTCACCATGAAGGATATCAGATACTGCAGTTTGCCTTGGTATTAGGACAAAACGTTGAGATATTTAATAATTAATATGCTAAATTTATATTTAAAACAAAAAAATAAAGAAAATAATAATAATAATAATAATAATAATAATAATAATAATAATAATAATAATAATAATAATAATAATTAGTGAAATGGCCTTACTTATTGCACAGACTGTAGTACGTCATTGTATGGTCATGTAATTATACTGCAGTAAAACAAAGGTAAAGTGCAGTATGAATGTCAATATACAATATGTATTAAATTCCCTTCTCTTTAAACTTAAAAAAAGAAATCATACATTTGGTTGTTAAATATGATTTCATACTTACACTTGATGAGAAAAAAAAAAAAAAAAAAAAAAAAAACACACAAAAAGCTGTTTTTCTCCCTTTGACAACATCACTCTCAGCTCCTCTCGTGGGGTTCAGCCGACGTGCGCACAAGCATCACACTGCTGCTCTCCCACCATAGAAACACACAGGGCCCTCACCTCACTCTATCTCTCTGCTCATACTCTGCCCTCACATCTCTCTTTAAGATTTGATTGAAATGTTTGTTTTCTATAGTTGTCTCTCTTGTTTATTGTGTTTTTATTTCATTTCATATGACTCTACTGTTCTTATTTTTAACTCCGAAACATGTGAGTCTGCTGTTGCTTTGGCCCAGCCTCCCCTCGCCCTGCATAGTGTCAAAAACGTCACAATTTCTTCATCAATCCTGCTGTTCAATCAGCAGCACTTTCATCTGAAACCAGCATGTGTCTTACACTTTTAGTCATGATAATGACAACTATAAGAGGTGTATGAATGTTAATAGTGACACATTTCATTTGAAAATACTTTTCAAAGAACTCAAGGACTCTTTCCAAAAAACAAACAAACAAACAAACAAAAAAAAGGATAAAATAGGATTTAAACCAAAGGAAACACAAATCACGTGTAACACACAGATTATTAAGATATGCCATATTTTCATGTATTTTGTTTTTGTCTAATTAACACAAATTAGTTTTGTTTAGATTTCTAATATCAAGGATGCATACTCTGCAGACTTCCGATCACATTGTTATTGGAGGAGAAATATTAATGGGCTTTAATGTGTGATCTTCAAAAGTTTTAAATCTTGTAAAGACTGGTGATATGATACATAAAATCACATTATATGTTTGCACTGCTCCCAATGCTAGAAAGTTCCTTTTTAGTACAAAGTTTCCTTAACCATTAATACTCTAATCTTAATCTGAAGAGTGTTTTCCCCACTCCCCAGAATTTACTGATGTTATCTGCCAACCTTTCTCGCCCCTTTTTTTGCAGGAGCTGCATTTCTTTATTTTATGGAATTGATATGCTTGACATCCCCATAAGTTTCCATCTGAAACTGCTTATTAATTAATTTATTCCTTCTTCTTCTTCTTCTTCTTCTTCTTCTTCTTCTTCTTCTTCTTCTTCTTCTTCTTCTTCTTCTTCTTCTTCTTCTTCTTCTTCTTCTTTTTTATCATTTGGAGCAAAGTATGCACATGTATCTTCCCTGTTTCGATCAGTAACTCTGTAATCTACAATGCGGTCTGTTGAGGAAAGCCGTGAACGCGCAAATATCCGAAATAGCAACATCTGGCTTGACCAAGGTGCTCCTTCTCAGCCTGGACTGGCCTTGGTGAAACACATTAAGCCAGCGTGATCTAAAGGGACTTGGTCAAGCCTGGCTTTACTTGGTCATCCTGGATGTCTGAATTCTGCTTTGCTGAAATACCCCTCTGCTTTCTTCTTCTTCTTATCTTTCTCCATGGGTCATCTAATGTATCATCTGTCCTTCCTGATCCCTCCCCTCCCAGGGACATAAAGGCGGGCTCCAGCTCTGCTCACAGGGGGCGCTGGAGCTCCAACAAGCGGCCAGAGGGGGAGGGAAACCCTTCATTCACGTCCTCACTGAGGGAAGAAAAACGACCGACTCCCCCGTAAGCATATCGTTCAGCTTTAGCAGCCTGATCTGTAAACATGTCTGGAAGAGGCAAGGGAGGCAAAGGACTCGGTAAAGGAGGCGCCAAGCGTCACCGCAAGGTGCTCCGTGATAACATCCAGGGCATCACCAAGCCCGCCATCCGCCGTTTGGCCCGCCGTGGCGGAGTCAAGCGTATCTCCGGCCTGATCTACGAGGAGACCCGCGGTGTGCTCAAGGTCTTCCTGGAGAACGTCATCCGCGACGCAGTCACCTACACCGAGCACGCCAAGAGAAAGACCGTCACCGCCATGGACGTGGTGTACGCTCTCAAGAGGCAGGGCCGCACCCTGTACGGCTTCGGCGGTTAAACGCGCATCCACCGTCCTCCGGTTCACCAGCAAACCAAAAGGCCCTTTTAAGGGCCGCCCCACTCCATCCTCTCAAAGAGCCACGCATTCCTACAGCTCACTCTCTCCGCTCCATCACAGCAGCTGCACACAACCACTCACAGCTGTGGACACACTCTCGCTTGTCTCTTTACCTTTTGTGTCCCTGCTCGCTGACCAGCGAGTCCCTGTATATCCACGGTCTTTTCCCGCCGAACCCCCCCCCCCCCCCCGCGCGCGCGCAACGATCGTGCCGAGGTTTTGTTTTGTTGCTCTCATCAGACTCCCTGCGTGTCCCTCGCAGCCATGCTCACCTCTCACAGAGAGGCCACACCGGGGGAAGAATGGGAGGCTTCTTTTAGGGAGCTCCTACTCCCCCATGAGTGCTGTGGAGAGACTTCACAGCTTCATCTCAAACAACAGTCACTTCATCCTCAGCTCAATAAGAGGATCATGCCCTGTATTTATTTCTGTCATGGTTTCATTAGCCTATATATTATTTCATTTATTCGTTTCGACAACACCACTGTGTGTCTAATAATGTGTCCTCAACGTCAGTCCATTATAGTTTGACACATGAGCTTGAAATATGAGATCCCCTCTGTTTGACATCCATCTGACACGTTGATTATTGTGGGCTACAAAAGCCTGATGTGCTCAAGGCTGATGTCAATTTGTGTATTTATCTGTTTATTACAGAGCCAATGAAGGAGGATTATTTGTGACAATGTTTACTAATAATAGGGCTGGGCGATATGCTGTCAAAATAAAATCCCCATTATTATTATTATTATCATTATTATTATTATTATTATTATTATTATTATTATTATTATTATTATTATTATTATTATTATTATTATTATTATTATTATTATTATTTGTAGTCGTAGTAGTAGTAGTAGTAGTAGTAGTAGTAGTAGTAGAAGAATTAGTATTATTATTATTAGTAGTAGTATTATTATTATCAACAAAACTGGATTTAGAATTTAAATAAATGTGTCCCTTTCTAAAACCAAGCAAACAATGTTATGTTATCAAATTAATTCCCAAACCAAACAGAATTTCTCTCTTAAAGTTAACGTGCATGTCATGAAATGATGATTACCCATCTTGGCTGCAGAAACTCTGAAAGCTGAGCAATTTGAACAGTAGGCTATATATAAGTTAATTTAAGTTTAAGTTTAATTTTGTGCTTGTTCAAAACCTGGCAGGGCCTTCCATCATAAAAAAAAAAAAAAAAATGTACGTTGTCTTTTCTTTCTTTCTTTCTTTCTTTCTTTCTTTCTTTCTTTCTTTCTTTCTTTCTTTCTTTCTTTCTTTCTTTCTTTCAACATTGCAACAATGATTTTAGAAATTCAAGAACAAAAAAGTCTTGATTCCTTTTTTAAAAATCTCCTGCTGAAAATAATTTGAATTAATTCATAGATTGCCCAGCCCTAACCACTACTACTACAACTACCACCATCACTACTACTACTACTTCTACTTCTACTACTACTACTACTACTACTACTACTACTACTACTACTACTACTACTACTACTACTGAAAAAAAAAAAAAAATAATAATAATAATAATAATAATAATAATTTAAGATGAAGGGCAAATATTACAAGAGGGGCAGGTGAACTACGATTAATTCAGTGAAGGGTTTTAGAGCAGGGTGGGGAGCACAACATCACAGTTTGTTTATCTACCTTGTCTGTGTCATTTTTCTACACATAGATCTAAGACTTGTAGTTATAATGGGGGGAAAAAAGACACAAATGTGTCCAGGAAGCTCCTAGTCTGTACCAGCTAGAAACGTGCTCCTGAACATCAAATTTTTTTTTATTTTTTTTTTTTTTTCCACAAGACTCCGAATAACCACCTTTTTTTTTACTTTTTATTTTTTTATTTTTTTTTTTTTTTTTTAATTTACATCTTCTTATACATTCACACTCACTTGAGTGGTGGTGGTTTTTATCGTCATTGTCTTGGTTTTTAATTAATATCGATTTCATTTTTATTATTCATCTTCGTTTGTTTTAAAATGGGAAAAGAAAGAGAGAGATATTTCATTAGAAAACATTAAAATACACACAATTACTTATAATGATATTAAATAACAAACCTGTACTGCAACTCTAGTTAACACAATAAAAGAAGGTGAAACAACTAGAGGAGAAAAGGAAAGGTAGAAAAAGGAGAGGCTAAAGTTGGAAGTCTTCCCAGGGCAGCAGGCTGTTGTTTTTTTTGTCCATCGTCTTAATTCTCCTGAGGACACAAACAATATTTTTAAATACCACTTCAGCACTTATCATTTTTTGATGTAAAACTATTTTTGCTCTTGTTTTCCATATGTGTGTGTTAATCAAACACATAACCAACCAAAACAGTCTTCTTTTGCTGTCATGAAAACTTTCTTTAAACAAACCATACATGACAGATTTATAATTTAACTCCACATTAAAACCCACGTTTTTCATCAAAAGTCTTATTTGTTTAGTTCTATAGCAATGGAGAAGTAGATGTTCCAACGTCTCTTCATCATTGCAATTAATTATTGGGCAATTTTTTTTGTTTTTACAAAGCAGCTCCATTGCACTATAGCTCGTACTGGCAATCTGTTCAAAGATACCAGCCAAGCTGTATCTCTGATACCCTCTGATAATATTTTTTCTTGAATGTTTTTGGTTATTTGTTCGTATTCTTCAGGATCTACATTTTTATAATTGATAAAATCTCCATTAATGTCTTTGTCTGTCTGTGGAAGGAAAAACGATCCACTGGTCCAGGCCCCTGGGGAGACAGTCTGCCCATGGGTGAGAGAATATCTCCGCATTCAAGAGCGGGACTGAACTTAGGTGTGTGCAGCTGTGGGCCTCACGGGGAAGAAGACTGGAGACACTTTTTTTTTCTTTTTTTTTTTTTTTTTTTCGTTTTTCTTTTTCTCTCTCCATTTGAAAGGATACCAGTGGAGCAAAAGTCCAGTTTCAGGTGATTTGTGACGGCTGGTGCTCGAACTCTGTGACTTTACTGAAGCAACTTCAAGACACAGCTCCACGCATGAGGAGAGCAGATTCAGGATTCACCTTTGGTGTGGAGGAGGAGAGGGAGGTGAACGGGGGAAAGAGGGAGAGAAGTGAAGAGAGGAGGAAAAAAAGGGCAGAAAGGTCAACATTTCCCTCTCACGATAACCTAATGTTTTAAAATTAAACTTTCTTGAACAATAACACTGATGCTCAGAAGCTCTCTTTGTCACGGCGAGAGGCAGCTTCAAATCTTCCCCCCTCTCTCTCTCTCTCTCTCTCTCTCTCTCTCCCCCTCTCTGTGTGCTTTCAACCGCCACATTTCCCCCGTTATTTGTCTACATCTCTCCGTATGTGCCATCGGTAACTCCGCAGTGTCTGCTGCCGTGTGCTTGGTGTCTTTGTCGGTCTTCATTGGGGCCAGCTGGTGCTGTTTCAATCACAGGAAATGCCCACACCTGCGAGGAGCGAGGCTGCCCCGAAGCACGGCCTCGTCCGCCGTCGGTGTGTTTGCGGCCCTCTGAAAAACGGGATTTTGCTGCGGAGAGAGGGCGAGCCGAGGGTCCATTTAGCCCTGGCCCCCTCCGTTATCGTCTGTGTGATCAGGAAAAGACGTTTCCGCCGAGCTTATGAGCATTTTAGACCGCTTTGCGCAGCGAAATGTCCCGCTAAAGCCGGGAGCTGGGTTTCCCGCGGCGAGGTTTGGGCGACTTGTCGGTTCCGTGTGAGCAGAGGGGAGAGAGGCTCGGAGCTCAGACTGAGCCCGGGCTCGAGAGCACAGAGTCCCCTGTCTGTTCCCTTCGCCCACGGCCCTCTGTGCGTCCCCCACGCCGAGTTTGGAGAGTTTGATCCACGGAGAGAAAACACAAAGTGAGGCCCTTTGGAGAGCGAGCCGAGGAGCAGGTCAGGCGGTTGAGTCTCCATGGTTCTCATGGCGGGTTGAAAGCCGTCCCCCTCCGCCCCGCAGCCTCCATCTCTCTGTGACTCTCTCTCCGAGTGTCTCACTCCCGCCTTTCTCGTGCGCAGCACTCTTACGTCTCTCAGCGAAATTATGGCAGAAGTCGCCCCAGCTGCGGCCCCCGCCCCGGCCAAAGCACCCAAGAAGAAGGCCTCCAAGCCCAAGAAGAGCGGGCCCAGCGCCAACGAGCTCATCCTGAAGGCCGTCGCCGCCTCCAAGGAGCGCAGCGGAGTGTCCCTGGCCGCCCTGAAGAAGGCCCTGGCAGCAGGAGGCTACGATGTGGAGAAGAACAAGGCCCGCGTTAAGACCGCGGTCAAGAGCCTGGTGGCCAAGGGCACCCTGACCCAGGTCAAAGGGGCTGGAGCCTCCGGCTCCTTCAAGATGAGCAAGAAGGCGGCCGAGAAGAAGGCCAAGAAGCCAGCGCGCGCGCGCGCGCGCACACACTCACACACACACACACACACACACACACACACACACACACACACACACACACACAACTGCCCTACAAAGGCGAAGTACAGTATCTGCAAGTTTTTTCTTTCTCTCTCTCTCTTTCTTTTTTCTTTCACTAATCAAAAGTGCAATATCTGCTCTTCAATCTCTTAAAGTTTCATAGAGCTCCTGCTCAGTTTCTCTGAGATATTGCCACTTGTTACTTTGCAGTAACTACACTTGCTGCAGTTTGCCTTGGTTTCACCCTGAAGAAAACAGTAACTGCAACTTTGGTTTCACCATGAAGGATATCAGATATTGCAATTTGCCTTGGTTTTAGGACAAAACGTTGAGATATTGAATAATTAATATGCTAACTTTATATATCTATATATATATATATATATAGATAGATAGATAGATAGATAGATAGATAGGTATAGATATAGATATATATAGATATAGATGCAGTATACATCATCAGTATGCACTGCTAGTATTGTAGGTGAATTCGAGAAAGGCAAGTGTGTAGTGGCCGGTTTGAAAAAGACCCCAAAAGTTTAGGAAAGGAAGGTCGCTTCCTTTATTATCTCCTTTAGCTTAGGAAACACTGGACCGTCCTTTAACAAAGGAAAGGAGAAAGGAACTCCCCAAAATGCCTTGCAGCACGTGACGTGTATAAATAAGGCTCCTGCCGAAGGTTTCTGAAAACTTACAAAAGAGAAAGGATGAGTGTTGTGGGACAGTGGACAGTTTATATGCAGTCAATATTCGGGTTAAGATCAATATTCCGATTTCTGAAATATTCGGAATAACCCAGTTTACATGCGTGAGCAAACAGGGTTATTCCTCTATGCATAGTATCCCGAACGAAACAGCCACAAACGGAGAACATCATCACGCAAAGAGAACGTCATGACGCAATGCGTGTCATTTCCGCCTCTTCTTCCTGTATCCAATAGCAAAGAGAACAACAGCAGCAGCACGGCGGATAATGATCGGCCCGAAGCAGGTAACAGTCGGCTTCGTTTGCACTTTGGTGCTGGTACTGACCCACCACCAGTATTTGACACTTTTCTTTGTCAGTTTCTTCATTAATGGAAGACGAGACCGTGAAGAATTAGGAAATTGAGCCGGAGCTGTGCCATGTTACAAGTACTTCCTGTACTCAAAAGACCAAGATTCCTTGCGAAAGGGACATGCGCAGAACACAACTTAATGTTCCTTTCGATGAGGATATCCCGATCGGCGTATACATGACCAAATATTCGGGTTAGAAAAGGAGTAACCCAGGGGTTGCATTCGGGTTTTTAAAAACCGGAATATGAGCATATTCCGTTTTTTTAAAAGGTTTTTTGGTGTTTACATGGCTGCACGCAACCAGATTATAGCTAATATTCTGGTTATGAAAGGTTTAATGACTGCATGTAAACGTAGCCATTGAAGTTATGTATATAATACTGTGTGAACGTTTTTGGCAGGAGAAAGAGATATGCTTCAGAGTCAGTGCTTTCAAAAATATAACATTTGTTCATTTCCTTCTTAATCATTTTTAAAGGATAAGTTCGTTTTTTTGACACCTGGACCTTATTTTTAGGATTAAATACGCTCGTAGACTCACCCAGACAATTTTGGCAGAGCTTGGAGCCATTTTCAAGCAATTTAGATCTATCCTAGGCGTTTTTTCTCATGCCATAGTAGCAGACGGGGCAAGAAATCGTATTTTGGGGGGCATCAATACGTGTTTCCTCTGGTCTCAAGTCCCACTCTGAGCAGCAAAGGCAATCCTCCTCTGTTGTGTTTGCCGTGCAATGTCCACAACAACACCACCAGTTAGCCCCCATTCATAGACGTACAGTGGTTGCTTGTTCTCTGGCCAGCTGTTCGGCTCTTTCCCTCTGCATCCTCCTTTCAAATAGCTCCTCGTCGGTATATTCTGGCTCAAAAAGATACGGGCATCCATTATACTCAAAGTCGTCGTCAGACACTTCTACATCGGATAAATATTCCGCCATGTTGCACAAAAATAGCCGTGTAGCCGTGTAGCCTAGCAACAACAGCGGCTCTACTCATGTTCTTGTCTATGACGTCACCAAAAGTTACCCATCCTTGTAAAGCCCCGGATGACCATAACAACAAAGTTGAGCTGACATGGTGATAACACTGGCCATTCATTTATAAAATGTAGCTGAAATGAGCGAGTTTCGCAGCAGATAATGTCTAATTTAGGGGCTTCGATTTCTGGCCCCGTCTGCTACTTTGGCATGAGAAAAAACGCCATTGGATAGATCTAAATCTAAAGCTCCGCCAAAATTGTCTGGGTGAGTCTACGAGCGTATTTAATCCTAAAAATAAGGTCCAGGTGTCAAAAAAACGAACTTATCCTTTAAATTGGTGGACTGATAAACAATTACATGTTATAATTTATAAAGTACTTACTTCAAAGCATTTCTTTTTCTCCATAACTGCCTACAATGTAGATGAATATTAAACATACCACTGTGGTACTTGTTTCCTATATAAATACTATATATTAATTACTAAATTTTCACCTACTTAATTTATAATCATGCCAATAATAAGACAGAACAATGGGGTCGCTAATAATGTTTATTGAAAAAACAATCAGTAAAAGGAAAAATGAGGCATTTTACAATATTTCAAGTATAAATGACAAATTGAAACAATGTTCACAATGATATATGTGAATGAAACAGGGAGAATAGTGCTTTTGAAACATGTATTATCAGACCTCAGCTTTAAAGTGCCCTTTAAAAGATGTCAACATTTATAAATGCTCTCACCTAACCTCACGGCTGACAGCAGAAAACACACACTGCATGACCAAAGGACAAAACACGAGTCACAGGTAAATCCTCTGATCATGGGTTGTTAATGTTAACAGGTCAAACCGACACAAAACAACGCTGTGAGGTAAAGCAGATTACAAAGACACCTCTTGTAGTTTTTTTTCCGAACACTGTAGTTCGTCATGGCTGACCTACGTCACAAGAAATCATCGTTGAGTAAATTTGACACGTAAGAGAAAGTGCAGTTGAATTTATCTTTTACCGCAGTTCTCCTTTCCTCTTATTCCCTCCTTTCCTTGACCCTGTGACGTTTTCCATTGGGGTTAAGGTAAAGTGGATAGGAAAGGACATAGGAAAGACTTTTTCGGATGCATCCAAGGACTCTCAGCCAGGACTCTTCAAAAAGCCACAGAGGACTGAGGAAACGGCATCTTGAATTGAAAATGAGGAAACACAGGAGCTAAGACTAAACTGACCGACAAATAAATTATAAAAAATAAATAAATAAAACCATGATAACATATAACAGAGGTCACAAAATGCTAGTATGAACAGTAGGTGCTGCTGTAAATGGGTCTTTGGTGGTGACTTGAACGTGATGAGGGACTGAGCAGATCTTTAATGGAGAGAGAGTGAGTTCAAAAGCCTCAGAGCAGTAGGGGTGTAAATCACCAGTTTCATGACGATACGATACGATATCGATTCTTTGGACAATGATACAATATTTGCCGATATCACAAAGTCTGCCACGATTCGATTTCGATACAATACGATTCAGGGACCTTCAATTGATTTAAGATGATATTGTGTACTCATTGAACACAATCAGCTACATTTCACCTAAAGCAAGAAAGAAATACAAAGCAATTTCTAAGTTTTGACAGTTTTATTACTGAAATGTGAAACGATGTGCTGACCTTTGGGTTATAGAGGATTATAACCATCTGTATGATCTAATCGTGTTTAAAATTAAAATTGGGTTAATTAGTAGTCTGGTGTTTTTAGACTTTGCTTCACTGTTTAATGGTAGGTGTGGAGGAAGAATAACAATAAGCTCTCACTGTTTTCCTTTCATACAATAAGTAATTTTTATAATCAGTGCGCTACAAAATCAAAGGATGAGATAACTTACTGTACTCGTGTGATTACTCCTGTCGTGTGTGTGCAGTCTGCATCCTCTGCTGTCAGATCGACCGTATCTTACCCGAGTACAGCAGTGCTATTTTCTGATTGGCTGACATGTCAAGCTCCCGTTTAGCTCTGTGATGCTAAGAACGTGTTGCTACGCGTTAGCATATAGCGGTGTTACTCGGTGGGCGCTACACGGTACATATTAAAGCAGGAGAAATACCGGGTGTGGTGTGTGAGAGAGCGAAAAGGTGCACGTCTCATACACTGAATGCGTGAGACTTGAGAGCCCTGTAAAGTTGAAACTTAAGAACGAGGCCCTATTGGGCGGAAGCGGTGAAACAGATATCCGGTCAGAATTTCAAAATAAAGGTGTTGAAGATAATGATGTTGATCGATGTTTTGAGTTTCCATCGATTTGATTGGATCATTGCTTAACCAATCGATGTATCGATCCAGATCGATGGATCATTACACCCCTACAGAGCAGCCACCACAAAGGCTCCATCTCCTCTGGTTCAGACATTAGATCGAGGCTCCACCAAAAGCAGTGGGTTGATGACCTGAGAGATGTAGCTGGAGTGTAGTGGTGAATCCAATCAACTTGGTGGGACGTCCTAATCCAGTTAAAACTTTAGAAACAATCAATCAAATTTTAAAATCAATCCTAAGATGTACAGGAAGCCAATGAAGAGGAGCTAAAACTGGTGTTATCTGGTCACATTTTTCCTGTGAGGAGGCTGCAGCAGCATTTTGCAGGAGCTGCAGATGGTAAAGAGAAGATGTATCAAGACCAGTCGCGAGTCTTAATCACCTCCGATAGTGAGACACAAATCTTTTTTCAGACATCTAAGAGTTTCATAAAGAACATGGTGACAGAGACATGGTTATGCATGTCATTCCTTCATTTTACTGGTTGTTTATCATATATACATTGTGGTTCGGTTTTTATTGTGTACGACTACATGGTTTGTACATGAGAAATGCAATGTAACTGCATAATTTTCAAAACCTTCACAGTGTAGACACACAATTTTTTTTTTTTTTTTTTTTTGGGGGGGGGGGGGGGGGGGGGTTCTTTTGTTTTTCTTCGGAGGCCACTGATTATTTAAATTCTCGTTTTATTTCTCCATGTTGTGCTGTTTAAATCATTTATTCTTAATGTGTTTGTGATTTTGACGGGCTGCTGCCTCAGGCTAGTCTCTCTCTCCATAAACTGTTTCTCCAGTCAGTGGGACATCCTGGTGAAATAATCGGAAAATAAAACTTCTCAAATGTGTCAGAGGTTTTACAAAGAGGGCTCTTAGCATTTAAAGCAGTGTTTTAAAATGTGTGAATAGTCCGTGTCCCTCATGGAGAAGCTCACATGCTGCAGGGTGGTGTGTTCATCATTGAGGGGCTGGATTCAGTTTCTCATTGACCTCAGAAGATTTGTCCCACTTGGCTGTAATACCAAAAGACAAGAATGTTAGTTTTCATAGAAACAAACCTACCTATGACATGCCTATCATGAGGACTCACTCTGTTTTTATCCGCTGATTAACCATGACATTAAGGAACACAGTCAAATGATGGTCGCCACTTGACATGGTAACAAATCAAACTACTACACCCTCTGGGCACGAAGGAAAATGCTGTAAAAACAGCATTCACACGATGCTGATGGTGTATATTTTAACCATTGGTCATCAGTCTGAGCAGATCTGAGTTCTCTATTGATTATTGATGGGTATTTCATTAGGTCTTACCTTTGAACTCAATCCTTCCACATCAGGAAGTTGAGCGCTCTCATGTGCCTCGACTGCCCTCCAGTTACACACATCGTTCGGAGTCAAATATATTCACACCTACGCCCAGAGCACAGGCAGACAAGTGCATTAGCACAAGGTTTAACCTGGAGTTTATCTCAAGTTGGACTTTTTCATTCATCACAGCGGTGACAAAAACAGAGAGTCTGTGTAGTCAAGCTACACAGATGGATATGCAAGGATCTGGTCATCCTTTCAAAATAAAACACTCCACTGTCTCTGTTACTAAAAAGGTTAATGAAATTTGTTGTTTTTGTTTCTCTATGGCTTGACACCAAACCAACTATGGCCTGGTACTGGTCTGCAGTCCAGCGGTTGGGGATGTTTGCATAGAGGGCTCCAGAGAACTCAGGCTGTATACAACTACCTGCTGTGTGGGTTTCAAACTACAAACAAAGTCTAAATAATGTTAATTTTAGGATCAAGAATAATCATATACACTATAATAATCAAAAGTGACATTAGATAAAATAAGGCGACTAATGATTGGAGGACAGAACGCACCATCAGCACTCTGTTTCTACAACCTTTTCCTCTGTTCAGGAACATCACGGTGTAATGACTCAACAAGTGACCGTGTTAACTGGAGACACTGAGCCCACTGGGTTAACAGAGTGGTGCAGGGAAGACAGATTTTTGCCAGCCAAGGTGGACAAACGTCATCCATTAGAGTATGATAAACAAAGATTGATAAAGAGTTCTACGATTAATCATCTGAAAACTTAAAACAAACAGGACAAAGTTTTGTTTTTTTGTCTCTTACAGTTCCTCCTTTTGTAAATCAGGAATCCAGCAAGGGCGAGAGCAAGAACGATGACCGCGGCAACGATGCCGATGATCATGGGCACAGGATCCATGGGGTCCACTGTTGATCAGAAATGTAAAAACACACTCATTAAATAACAATGTCCTGATTCATGTCATTTTTTAATCACCATATGATAATGGTAAAATAATACTGATGATACTAATAACAGAGAAGAACAAAACACAAAAACATGATCCCAAAATCAAACATGTTTCGATGTTTGATTTCATTTTTTAATGTTTTGTTCTGTTTACCTGAACACTGGTTTCTCTACAGTATGTTGATGTTAAGCACTAAGAAAGCTTTTGACAAACACCTTTAATTTTTATTTCTGTGATGTGATGTTTTATTTTTCTGTTTTTTTTTTTACCTCTGCCAAGGAGGTATTTTTCTTTCTGATCCTTTTCATTCAAGATTTGACTTTAATTTTTTTTACTAAAATAGAAACTACATAAAATAATAAAAAGTTTTATACTTATATATATCTTGACCTAAAAACATTTCAAACTTCACATTAAACTCAGGAGAAGTTTTCTTCTTTGATTTGTTGTCGGCTCCAGAGGACATTTGTGTTGGTTTGTGCTGATCTAAGCTTGTAAAGTCTTTTTCAAATGTTGACAGGTTTGGAAAAAAGAGACAAAATCAAATAGCCACTTCAACTCTCCACTGTTTCAGTAAACACCTCTGGTTCATCACTGCTGGTTCAGGTCTTACCGCAGTTGGTCTTGATGTCCTTTTTGTCCAGTTTGGTGACCAAGAGCTTCTCCACACCAGAGAGCTGAAACACACACAGTCATACTTCCCCCAGTCATCAGAGGGAAGCTCCAGGTCAACACTCATCTGGAAGGATCCGTCATGGTTGGGGAGGGTCTCTCCGTGCTCCACGTTGTCATGAAGCTTCTCTCCATCTTTCCTCCAGAACATTGAAGCTTGGTTGGGGTAGAAACCTGTTGCATGGCATGTGATCCGAGAGGAGGGGTTCTTCTGGAGGAGGGACACTGTGGGGAGGTCTGGAGCACAAAAACAAAGACTGTTTATAGTTTCTTTATCATTATTTACTGTTGTTTACTGTCATTGCTTCCGTTTGATGTAATGTATGTAAATGTCTCAGTAACACAAAGACCATATAAAGAGTGTAGGGCTGGGCAATATAACAGGAATTAAAGATCAATAGTTCATTACTTTATTAAAACTTGATCAGAGTTCAAATAATTTACATGAAGTGTTTGAATACATTCATCAATACTTGACAAATAATCAAAGAATTTTCATTGTTATACAGAATAACTCATCACATTTATATGTTTTTTAAATACAGTCAATGACAATAAATCATCATATAATTACATTTAAGACCCGATCCCAACTTAGCTGTTCAAGGAGGTCTTTCCCCTAGTTTGTCCATCCCTGCTGGAGACAATAGATATATCTCTATCAACAGGCTACGTGCCACAGTCTTTTAAAGTAGCTGTAATCAAACCTCTTCTTAAAAACCTAACCTCCATTCGGGAACATTAGCTAACTACAGGCCTATATCAAACCTTCCATTGACTCCAAAGATCCTGGAGAAAGTAGTGGCTAATCAGCTATGTGACTTCCTTCAAAACAACAGCCTGCTTGAGGATTTTCAGTCAGGATTTAGAGCTCATCACAGCACAGAGACTGCTCTAGTTAAAGTAACTAACGATCTACTCTCAGCCTCAGATGAGGGACTTCTCTCGGTACTTGATTCATTAGATCTTTGTGCTGCTTTCGACACCATTGATCATAATGTTCTTATACAGAGATTAGAGGTATTACACCAGATTACAGGGACTGCCCTAAATTGGTTGAAGTCCTATTTATCTGATAGACACCAGTTTGTACATGTGAACAACAAGTCCTCTGTGTACACTAAAGTAAGTTAAGGAGTTCCTCAAGGCTCCATGCTAGGTCCAATTCTCTTCTCCATATATATGCTTCCCCTGGGTGATATCGTGAGGAAATACTCCATTAATTTTCATTGTTGCGCTGATGATACTCAACTGTATGTATCAATGAAGCCAGGTGAGACAAATCAGTTGTCTAAACTAGACGTGTGTCTAAAGGACATTAGGACCTGGAAGGCCAAAAATTTTCTTCTTCTTAACTCAGACAAGACAGAGATCATTGTGCTGGGCCCTCAACACCTTAGAGAAACCTTTTGTAATGATTTAACTGCCATAGATGGCATTAGCCTGACGCCAAGCACAACTGTTAGAAATCTTGGGGTTCTATTTGTTCAGGATTTATCCTTTAACTCTCGCATAAAGCAAATTTCAAGAACAGCCCTTTTTTATCTTCATAACATCGCTAAAATTAAGCCTATCCTGTCCCAGAATGATGCTGAAAAGCTAGTCCATGCTTTTGTTACCTCTAGACTGGACTATTGTAATTCTCTTCTTTCAGGCTGCCCCAGCAAGTCGCTGAAGATACTTCAGCTGGTTCAAAATGCCGCAGCACGTGTGCTGACTAGAACTAGGAGAAGAGACCACATTACTCCTGTATTAGCTTCTCTGCATTGGCTTCCCATAAAATATAGAATAGAATTCAAGATTCTTTTTCTCACCTATAAAGCTCTCAGTGGACAGGCACCAATTTATCTCAAAGAGCCTGTAATGCCGTACAACCCCTCTAGAACATTACGGTCCCAAAATGCTGGCCTGCTCGTGGTGCCATCAGTCTCCAGAAGTAGTATGGGAGGTAGAGCCTTCAGTTATCAGGCTCCTCTTCTCTGGAATCATTTACCGACCACGGTTCGGGAGGCAGACACCCTCTCTACCTTTAAGGCTAGACTTAAAACATTCCTCTTTGATAAAGCTTTCAGTTAGGGACCAGCTCATAGTCCATAGTTTAGACACATAGTTAAGATGCAATAGGCTTAGACTGCCGGGGGGATCTGGCACATTGGGCTCTATCCCTCTCTCTCACACACTCTCTTTCCATATCTGCCTCTGCCCCTTTCTGTTTGCTCCTGTACTCGTCTCTGGCTCTTGTCTTGTAGGTGGCCTGGGATCTTTGGTGGAGACTGCCTGCTGCTGTGGAGTCACGAAGCCTCAATAACTACAATTACAGACTTAACACATATTTTGGGCATTTCATTAGCCCCATTCCAGTTCATAACCATTATAGCTGTTAATGTAGACATTAGCATGATCTTTCTATCCATGGTTGATACATCTATAATAACTATCTTTAGCACCACATAGGCATTAGCTCCCTCTGGAAAATGGAATGTCACATCTCAAGAGGTCTACCATTAATACATTTATATTTAACGGAGGTCTGGTCACCCATGAGTTTGTCACTACCATAAATTCTTATTTTCAGTAAGACTTTTATTGATTATACTTCTCTAAAATTATCACCACAATCATACAGACATGAGGACCCCCCTGAAAACAAGATGTAGCATCTCAAGAGGCTAAACCCTAACAAATTTGTTCTCAATAGAAACAAATATGACAACAATGGATCTATGATTGGCCCATGGATCTGTTACTAGCTTTTGTTCTTACTTTAGTCCACTTGTCTCCACTTACCTCCCTCCCTTTGCCCACACACCCAACACAGCATGTGTGGATTTGCTGTTCATCATGAGACTGGGGTCCACATTCAAGATTTCCTGCTGCTTAACAGAAGGTTTTTTCTAGCCGCCATGATGGAGGGATTCATGATCTATATGGATTCATGTTGGGTGTTGGCTGTATATATTTGTATGTATATGTATATGTGTATTTTATATATGTATACATGTATCTCTGCATATATGTGTATCCATGAAATGAAGAGTTTTATGCTCTATTGTAAAGTGTCTTGAGATAACACTTGCTATGAATTGACGAAATACAAATAAAGATTGATGGATTGATTGATATTAAAACTCTGATTACATAATAAATCACAAAATTAAATAACTTATTTATTCACTGTCACTTATAAATAATCATTTTTTATATTCAGTTAACATAATAAATCATCATCTAACTCACATTCTGAAATTAGGTTCTCAACAAAAAATCTTCGAAATCATTTTTTTTAACATTTAGGTCACTTGATTAATCATCATATAACAACCTTTTTCTTTTTTAAATTCAGGTAATAACTTCATAGTAGGGCCCAATGGATATGGATTTTTTGAAGCTGATGCCTATACTGATATTTGGCAGAAAAAAATACAGATTACCGATTAATCGGCCAATTAATTAAAAAAATCTATATAATTGTTTTTTTTTTTTTTTTTTTTTTAAATGGTCCAAAAACACTTACAACAATGAATATATGAATTACAGGCAGAACATTTTACCATTTTACAATACTTTGTCACTAAGTATTTGTTTAACTTTACAACAGAGAGGAATTTTCAAGTACAAAAACATGCAAAACATTAAACCTCTGAGAAATTAATTATAAAACCTGAAAAAGAGACACTCTTTATCTTGTACTTCTTATTGATGAAAATAATAAGAAGGTAGGATATAGTTCAGGTAGAACAACTTTTAAAAAGTTGTAAACAGGTCATTGTGAGAGGAAACAACAACATTCTTCTCATAAGCCTCTTTTATTTTTCCCCTCTGCAACTTTCAAGAGCAAAGAACTTTCAAATACAAAATAAAATAGTGGGCAAAACTGCAGTCAATTCCTGCAAAATGAAATAAATAACCTTATTTAAAATGTAAATATATAGATAAATTATGAACTCTTGTCCTGTCACATCTGCCTTTCAGTCCCAGAGTCCTCATTAGTGTATTAGAAGTAGGTTTTAGTTCAGGTAGAACCACTTTTTTATTGTAAACATGAGGCAATATGTGTGAGGAAATCAGAATATTTTGTGGGACACTGCACATATTGCACAAACTTGTTTAAACAGGCCTGATTAAAGTTCCCAGCTATGATGAAGGCCCCCCCGATGACGTCAAACAGCTCCGAGGGAGCAATGCTAATGCTAGCATAGTTAGCTAGCTAGCTATTTAGCTCAACGGCAGCGTCGGGGACAAGCAGGTGAAGCCAGGTTTCTGTAATAATCATCACAGAACAGTCAAAAATAAACCAATCCCCTGCCATCAGAAGGTCCAATTTGTCAGTTTTGTAAATGACAGATCTGGTATTGGTCAGCTCATCAGTGTTGGTCTGGCGGCTGCTTCTGTAGCTGAGCAGAGAGCCCGGTGCTCTCGCTATGTCCAGCGGTATACTGTGCAAGCGCTGAAAGTCGGATGTTATGTCGGACTGTGCGAATGCTGAAAGTCGGTCGTTATGTCGGACTTGCAGGCAAAACAACATTCAGCAACTCTGTGTGACTGTAGGTGAGTTTTGCCCCATACACTCCATCATCCATACACACAGCAGAGCTCAGAGCGCTTTAACAACGTGCCACCAACTTTCTCCACGTCATCATTCTGCGCAGCTTAGACACCGAACAGTGTTTACTGTTTTATGAGAAATTAAAAATAAATCGGCGTTAAATCGGTAAAACTCTGGCCGATGTTGAATCCTTTGAAAAGGGCTAAAAACAGCCGATTTACAGAAAAAAATCTTCACAAATTCAAATTTTTTCATCTGTTTTTGATAATGTATTAGTTCAGTTAATAACTTAATAAATCATCATATATGTATGTTTTGTTACTGAATAAATATCTTACAAATTTAATTTTTATTATCCTTTTATTTATGTATTGATACAGTTAATGAACTAAAAATCATCAAATAACTTTCATTTTTTTAGAATAAATAACTTGATTAATTTATCATTTCAATCTTTAATAAATTAATTTATTGACACTAGATGTCATAGTATGATTTAGTTTCTAAATTCATGTGTAAACAATTCTTTAATTAGCACAGTTCATGTTTTAAAGAATCTTATTACAATGTTTCAGTTTATCAGAGATTATATTTTCAATACATTTTAATGTTTTTACTCATCCCAGATTTGACATGCTTTAAGAATATTACAAAACCCAAAACCAGTGAAGTTGGCACGTTGTGTAAATCGTAAATAAAAACAGAATACAATGATTTGCAAATCCTTTTCAACTTATATTCAATTGAATACACTGCAAAGACAAGGGGCTCTAATGTTGTAGACCAGGCGCAGGCGGGGCGCACCTGCCCTGCGCCGCGCCTGCGCCGTGCCAACAGGGTATGTCCAGGGCATTTTGCAAGTTTCGTGCAAGCCGCAGTCTGGCGCAGGGAGGCGCACCCACGCCTCCGTCTCTTCCAGCGGCGCAAGTAGCAGAGAGGGAGGAGAAAAGGCGTGAGTGGATTTAACACAGCTGAGTGTGATCTTCACCAATCAAATGAACGCCTCTCCTCGCCTTTAAATGCACCGCGGACGAGGCACAGTGACAATGTCACCTCGGTGGAGAAGAAGGTCAGAGCCGCTGTCACTTTGCAGCACGCGGGAGAGCGCAGGGGCCACCGTGCCACGCATCGGAGGACACGTTGCGCGTCACAATGTGGACCACCTCGCGGGACAGATGTAATCTGCCCCTGTCTCATGAGTAGGAGTACAAAATTAAGTTATAATTACATTTAAACACAGCAGCAGGCTTATCCATTCATCATCCTTGTGATCCACCTGCATTCCTGGTCTGTCATCACTAAATAGCAGATCCTTTGGTGAAATATTCCCCCCGATATCTCCTCCTCATCCTCCTCGCAATAATGTACTCCATCTTTTTAGATCACGTTAAGGATAAAGATTAAAACAGAGAAATATGGGCAATCACAGGTAAATCCTCAAGACACAGAGTGACTTACATTTATTCAGAGAGCGTCTCCCTCTTTTTTCTTTCTTTTGAATTTCATGAGATGAGAGAAGCCGGATACTCCGTATCGGATGATGTGGCTGTTTGTCGTTGGCTTGAGAGACGTGAACTCGTTAGTTATGACAAACGTCTCTGATCTGACATCAGACAATTAATATAGATACAAATGTATATGCTGGTTCAGACGGTTACATTAAAGAGTGGTTGCTGTGATTGTTTATTGCATTGAAATGTGCCTGACACTCTGGATACCTGCCTGTGAGGTTTTGGTGACGTGTGCACACTGTGCGCCTGTCAGCCAAATTACTACTGCACAGGGTGCGCCTCGTCTGCACCGAGAATAGACCAGGTTGGAGCTGGCAGGCTTTCAGCGCACCTTCCGCACGTTTTTTTGGCACCAAATTGTCACTGCGCCAACCTGAATCTGTGGACACCTCCCCCTGGTGCGCCGTCCAAATTGCCAAATTGGCTGCGCACGGCGGTGCGCCGGATGAAATTACCACTGCGCGGGGTGGGCCAGGCTGCGCCACCTGCGCCACCCTGAGTTGCGCCATGAAATTAGAGCCCAAGATATTTAATGTTCGAACTGAGAAACTTTATTTTCTTTTGCAAATAATCATCAACTTAGAATTTATTGGCAGCAACACATTGCAAAAAAGTTGGCACAGGGGCATTTTTACCACTGTGTTACATCGCCTTTCCTTTTAACAACACTCAGTAAACGTTTGGGAACTGAGGAGACCAATTTTTGAAGCTTTTCGGGTGGAATTCTTTCCCATTCTTGCTTGATGTACAGCTTAAGTTGTTCAACAGTCCAGGGTCTACGTTGTTGTATGTTACGCTTCATAATGCGCCACACATTTTCAATGGGGGACAGGTCTGGACTACAGGCAGGCCAGTCTAGTACCCGCACTCTTTTACTACAAAGCCCTGCTGTTGTAACACGTGCAGAATGTGGCTTGGCATTGTCTTGCTGAAATAAGCAGGGGCGTCCATGAAAAAGACGTTGCTTGGATGGCAACATATGTTGCTCCAAAACCTGTATGTACCTTTCAGCATTAATGGTGCCTTCACAGATGTGTTAGTTACCCATGCCTTGGGCACTAATACACCCCCATACCATCACAGATGCTGGCTTTTGAACTTTGCCCCTATAACAGTCCGGCTGGTTCTTTTCCTCTTTGGTCCAGAGGACACGACGACCACACTTTCCAAAAACAATTTGAAATGTGGACTCGTCAGACCACAGAACACTTCTCCACTTTGCATCAGTCCATCTTTGATGAGCTCTGGCCCAGCGAAGCCAGCAGCGTTTCTGGGTGTTGTTGATAAATGGCTTTCACTTTGCATAGTAGAGTTTTAACTTGCACTTTCAGATGTAGCGACGAACTGTAGTTACTGACAGTGGTTTTCTGAAGTGTTCCTGAGCCCATGTGGTGATATCCTTTACACAGTGATGCCGATTTGACCTTTGATCTGAGGGATCGAAGGTCACGGGCATTCAATGTTGGTTTTCGGCCTTGCCGCTTATGTGCAGTAATTTCTCCAGATTCTCTGAACCTTTTGATGATATTATGGACTGTAGATGATGAAATCCCTAAATTCCTTGCAATAGCTTGTTGAGAAATGTTGTTCTTAAACTGTTCGACAATTTGCTCACGCATTTGTTCACAAAGTGGTGACCCTCGCCCCATCCTTGTTTGTGAATGACTGACCATTTCAGGGAAGCTGCTTTTATACCCAATCATGGCACCCACCTGTTCTCAATTAGCCTGTTCACCTGTGGGATGTTCCAAATAAGTGTTTGATGAGCATTCCTCAACTTTCTCAGTCTTTTTTGCCACTTGTGCCAGCTTTTTTGAAACATGTTGCAGGCATCAAATTCAAAATGAGCTAATATTTGCAAAAAATAACACAGTTTACCAGTTCGAACGTTAAGTATCTTGTCTTTGCTGTGTATTCAACTGAATATAGGTTGAAAGGGATTTGCAAATCATTGTATTCTGTTTTTATTTACAATTTACACAACGTGCCAACTTCACTGGTTTTGGGTTTTGTATAAAAACTTCATAAATCATCAAAAAGTTAACATTTTAAAGAGCTTTATCTCAGTGAAACAGGGTTTATTCAAACTTAAGAGTCAAATTTATTTCACGCTTTCTGGCCTTTATTGGGTAAAGAAGAAAAACAGAGGATGGAGTTGGAGAAAGGGGGAGAAAGGGTGAGAGAGGGTGAGGACGAGCAGCAGAGAGTGATGTTCAGACCTGAACTCACTCTGGTTGCAGCTCTCTGAACACAAACACTCTGACAAACCACTCAGCTGTCAGCATCCAAGACTTCTTCACAAAGCAGCCCCAGATCATAGCACTGCCCCCACAGGCTTGGACAGTAGGCACAAGGCATGATGGGTACATCACTTCACCTGCCTCTCTTCTTACCCTGATGCTTATCCATCACTCTGGAACAGGGTAAATCTGGACTCATCAGACCACATGACCTTCTTCCAGTCCTCCAGAGTCCAATCTTTATGCTCCCTAGCAAACTGAAGCCCTTTTTTCTGGTTAGCCTTACTGATTAGTGGTTTTCTTAAGGCTACACAGCTGTTCAGTCCTAATCCCATGAGTTCCCTTCACATTGTGCGTGTGGAAATGCTCTTACTTTCACTATTAAACATACCCATGAGTTCTACTGCTGTTTTTCTTCGATTTGATTTGGTCAAATGTTAAAGTGATTACCAATCACGATCATTCAGGATATTTTTCCGACCACATTTCTTTCTTGAAGACGATGCTTCCCCACTATCCTTCCAGTTTTTAATAATGTGTTGGACAGTTCTAAACCCAATCTTAGTAGTTTCTGCAATCTCCATAGATGTTTTCGCTGCTTGATGCATGCCAATGATTTGACCGTCCTTAAACAGACTAACATCTTTTCCATGAACACAGGATGTGTCTTTCGACATGGTTGTTTCAGAAATGAGAAGCTACTCATTGCATCAGCTGGGGTTAAATAACTAGTTGCCAGCTGAAAGATAATCGCCCATGCAGTAATTATCCAATAGGAGGCTCGTACCTATTTGCTTACTTAAATCCAGGTGGCAACTTTTTTTTTTTTTTTTGGCAAGACAGTGTATATTGTAACGTCAGAGTGTGAAAAATAAAGAAACATGAATATGTTCAAAATAAAATGACATCAGGTCTCATGATCTTACCTTTTCTCAACAGAGAGCTCTTTCCATACTCCACAAACTTCTTCAGCCACTCAGCGCACTTTTTGGTGAGGTAGTCTTTGTTATACACTAGACGAGCTTTGTCATTATTCCACTTTTCTTTGGTGAGGACTGCCTGCTGTTGAGGAGCAACATATGTGAAGGTCTTCATGTCAAGGGCTAAGAAGTCTTCTCCATCATAACCATATAGCCAGTAACCACTGTTGACCTCATCAGTCTTATCGTCCCACTCACAGCCAGCCATAAACTGGAAAGTGTGAACACCTGAGAGAGAGGAAGAGTTTTGTGGGTGAATCAGAGTAAATCACTGCTCAGTCTCACACGATCAGCTGATTCCATGTCTTCACCAAAGAGACACACTGATCCACACACACCAACACAAACATCTACCTCACACCTCCTGCTGTGATTGGCTGGATGGACCACGCTCACAGCCAATCAGCACGAGAACGAAAAGAACAGTTCAATGAGAGAGAGCAGGGATGTGCGTTATTGGACTTTTGCAGACAGGCTGAAATTTACAGGCTCATTTTCAGTGTTGGGCAAATTACTTTAAAAAAGTAATTAGTCATAGTTACTGATTACTTTCCCTAAAAAGTAACTGAATAACTAACGGAATTACTCCTTCATAAATGTAGTTATCAGGGAGAGTAACTGATGCTTTACTTCTTTGAAAAAGCTTTTGCTGCTTGAACTGTGTGGCTCTATCTCGGTGTCCTTCCTTGTTGTTACCTGTCCTGCTACAGCAGCGCTCACATCATCAGCGGAGTTCTCGGTGTTTTTGGTCACTAGGTTTCAGATTTACTTACAACAGACAAACACTTTGCTTTAGGACATAATGTACACTTTGGTGCAGCCCTCACAGGGCTCTGCAGTGTGGAACCACAGATGCTCACAATGAGGCTAGGACCACCACCACCATTATGGAGACAGGGAGGCAGTCTGTGCGTCCTGATTGGTTCATCAGTCTGTCAATCATTCAACACTAACAGCAGCTGTTTCCATATGGAGCCACAACACTGACAGTAAGATTTGGTATTGAAAAAGAAACTTGGCATTGAAGAAAATATTGCATTGGCACTGAAACAAGTATTGGCATTGTAAAATGTTGAATTGAAAAATAAAACACAGACATTAAAAAAACTATTGTTTTTTTCAGGATATTTTTTTGTTTTATGATGTGTTTTTCAATGCCAATCTTCTGATTTTTTCTTTTACACTCTCTCTTTTTTCAGCATCACAGATTTTCAGTTTCAACTTTCTGGTTTTCAGTTACAGTTCTCATTTTTTCAGTTTCAACTTACTGGCAGTGTTTTGACGTGGAGGGGAGGGGTGGGAGTTGGGGGCGGGGCTTGGAGCGCGAGGATGCACTTTCAGGTTTTGAGGAGAGGAGAGCGGAGAGGAGAGCGCCCTCTGTCGGCTACCAGCAACACTGTTCTCCCTGCGGCTGTGATCGACACTGAGACCAATGGATTCAAAATCACCTGAACTCCCAAAATGCCAGAAAGCCTGTTTTTTCAGTTGGTATTTTTCACATTGAACCTTGTGGCGTTAAAATCACTATATGCTTCATGTCATGCTAATTTAGCAATCATGCTAACGTTCGCTAAGCTAGCTGATGTAAACGTGCTTTGAGTCTTTACTACAGACACATAAACACTGACAGGAGGGATTCTTCATCACCACAAACATTATTTCATCGCGACTTAACAAACCTAATACATCAACATAATATATTGATGTTAAAGCAATTATTTCTTGAATTGGGATTCACAGATGGACTGCAGTCAGTCAGAGGGGCGATCAGAGGGAAGGGCACCTCAGGGTGCCGCAGTTTACAAGTTGGAGTCGAGTATATCACAGTGTTTCCCCTAAAGTGTATTTGGGAGGGCGCCCCGTGAAATAATGTTTGTGGTGATGAAGAATCCCTCCTGTCAGTGTTTATGTGTCAGTATTAAAGATTTAAAGCACGTTTACATCAGCTAGCTTAGCGAACGTTAGCACAATTGCTAAATTAGCATGACATGAAGCATATAGTGATTTTAACGCCACAAGGTTCAATGTGAAAAATACCAACTGAAAAAACAGGCTTTCTGGCATTTTGGGAGTTCAGGTGATTTTGAATCCATTGGTCTCAGTGTCGATCACAGCCGCAGGGAGAACAGTGTTGTTGGTAGCCGACAGAGGCCGCTCTCCTCTCCGCTCTCCTCTCCTCAAAACCTGAAAGCGCGTCCTCGCGCTCCAAGCCCCGCCCCCAACCCCCACCCCTCCCCTCCACGTCAAAACACTGCCAGTAAGTTGAAACTGAAAAAATGGGAACTGTAACTGAAAACCAGAGAGTTGAAACTGAAAATCTGTGATGCTGAAAAAAGAGAGAGTGTAAAAGAAAAAATCAGAAGATTGGCATTGAAAAACACATCATAAAACAAAAAATATCCTGGAAAAAAAACAATAGTTTTTTTAATGTCTGTATTTTATTTTTCAATTCAACATTTTACACTGCCAATACTTGTTTCAGTGCCAATGCAAGTTTTTCTTCAATGCCAAGTTTCTTTTTCAATACCAAATCTTACTGTCAGTGTTGTGGCTCCATATTTCCACCTGCAGATGCTTCTTTGATACTTCCTGAGAGGACGGACCAACACCGAGGTCAGAGCAGAGCAGATAATCTAATCTAATCTGAACTAATACTTATTATTAAGAGATCACACTAAAGATTATTGATGATACTTTTATTATTGATTTATTGATGAAACATTCAGTCATTTAAAACTTAAAGAAAGACTGATGTGAACTTTTTTTATTTCCCTCATGACAACACTGAGCAGAATTTAATCTGAAAGCATAAACAGATTTGCAATATAAATTATCAAATTAATCAAACTGAAAGTTTTCTTTTTCATCATTAAAATACACATTAATGAATCACAAAATAAAAAAGTTGATGTTGAAAAAGTTTTCTGTGAATAAATAAGTCATGAATTCCTTTGCCTAAAGTTAATTATGGCACACTAACACAATTAAAATTCAATAAATCAGTGACTAGTTTTTTTTTTCTGTCTGAAAAGTTAATTACAAACTACTAACACTATCAAAATTAAATTATTCAGTAAGCTTTTGAAGTTTTCAGCCTTAAATGTTAATTATGTACTAAAAATGTCTAAATTCATAAATCTGTAAATTCATTGGATATTTTTGACTTGTAGATTATTGCATCAAAACACAATCAGATTACAATTATTAAGTATTTCTGACTTTAAGATCAATTTTGGCATGCTAACACCATTAAAATTCATTTAATAATTCTGATTCTTTTTTTTTTTTCTTCCTTTAAAGTCAATTATGGCATGCTTACCCTTATATGAGTTAATTAAACTGAACAGCTGGTTAATTAACTTAAGCCTTTAACATTAATCATTAACAAGTACTAATTATAACTATTTTAATCACTTAATTTTTTTTAATGTATCTGCTTTGGAAAATAAGCAACTATATCGCAAATTCTATTAAAACTACATTAACCAGTGAACTTTCGGGTTGGCACATAGAGTAGCCAGACGCACGGTGAGATCGCTCTCCCGGACAAACCGCAATTTACACCCCAACCAACTTAAAATTCAGTATTGTTTGACAAAAAATTAAAAAAGGTGGATTGGGGAAGAACACGTAAAAGCCAAAAAGCCGACGAAAGAGGGCCTACAAAACAGAAAAACATGACAGCCAGAGACAGCAGCATTAAAGTGGACCAGGACGGCATGGCGCCTGTAGACATAATTAAGGCAATTAACGATCTCAAGACTGATCTAAAAGGCGATAACAATACTCTGCATCAAGAAATCCCTCACCTTGGACAAGAAATCAACAGTAAACGGATATGCTTGGGGCAGAAGTATGCAACCTATCGGCCCAAGTGGAAAAAGCAGAGTCCAGGATGGAGACAGTCGAGAGGTGGGTGGCTGGAACGACTGAGGCCCTGACCTACTGCTTGAAACAGCAAAAAGCCCTGCATCATCAATCAAACGGTCTAGAATCACGCTCTAGACGCAATAACATCAGAGGGGGAAGACTCAGTGCTGGAGTTTGTCTAGGCGGTCATCAGGAGCAAGCTGCTGATCCTGACGACATGGAGTTAAATAAAGAACGTGCACATAGATCTGGTACTCAGAGGCCCGCTCCAGATAAACCCCAGAGAGCATTCGTTAACATGCTCTTCAAAATAAAAGCATAACCAACCATAAGGTTGCATGACCAAATCGTCTAATACAAAATTAAATGAATAAAAAAATTGTATATGAGAAAATAAACTATTATGTAATATATCCGCCATCTACACTCTCATCAAATCCTGTGACAATGAATAAACAAACATGCAAGATGCAAATGAATTGTACAGGATTTCTCGTCACTAACAAATAAGGAACTGCACATTGAGCTATCACAGATGTGACTGCACAGCATCATACATCATTAACAGTGTGCACATAGCTGTAGTCAGTGGTCTTTGTTTTTTCTTTAGTTTTTGGTATGTGCATGCTTCTCTATGGTGACTTCCTATTTTTGAAATAAAGCTTCATTCATTCATTCATTCATGTTGGTTTGGTGCCTACCTATTTCCTTAACATGTAAGGTGTAAACATTTATAATCATCACATTGTTTTTAACGCATATTTGTTTCCAAAATAAATTAGTCTGTGTGTGTGTGTGTGTGTGTGTGTGTGTGTGTGTGTGTGTGTGTGTGTGTGTGTGTGTGTGTGTGTGTGAATCGGTGAATAGAAGGCATTAGCTTAAGTCAGTTTAAGAAAAAGTGCTTCATGAAGTTCGGTCCATTTCCTTGCATTAGTTTACAGGACAGATCTGCCACATCCAATATGGCGGACACACTGACGTATCGCAGCAACGGGCCGATCCGTCAATGAGACGTCTATGTGTATATGAGTAGCAGCAGGAGTGTCCCTGTTGTCAGCCATCTTTGCGCATGTGCGATCAGCAGACTCGGGGCTCGATTACCTTCACCTGTGACCCCGGTGATGTCATTTGTTGGCTTTTCGCCTCGTACCCAAGGAGTGGAGTTCGTATGTGTAGAAATGAGATTCTTATTTCTATGTTCGTGAAGTCGTAGCTTTTGGATTCATACTCACATCAAACCACTCTGAAATTGTTTAGTCATATTTACAAAAATATTTTTTATTTACAAAACATTTATTTATGCACAAAGTTTTCAAACATGGATACAAAATTTCAAAGTTACACAAAGACTTTTGACAGTGATAGCACACCATAGACATGCAAATTTGATTGCCTGATAGCCTCACTCGGGGTCCTGTGCCGGCCAGGGGCAGAGAAGCTCTGCAGCCCAATTTGGACAGCTGAGAACAGACATGTAGGCTATGTGCAAATGTTTAAACCTGTTTGTGTTGTGTTCACTAACAAGGTAGAGAGAAGCAGAGGGAAGATAAATAAATTTCCAGGACAATTCAAGTTTATCCAGGACATTTTACTTTTTTTTCCAGAACGCGTGGCAACCCTGTTAGTGATTTTTTTTTTTCCCACCTTTAAAGTAGGTTATGTTGTACTATCACTGTTAACACTGAACCAATCAGTTAAGTAATTTATTGTTTCTGCCGTTGGTGTTCATAATGGCACAGTAACACTTCTTTAAAAATCACTTCATAGGTTTTTCTTTCTTTACAGTTAATGATGGCACACCAACACTTCTAAAATTCAGCTTGTCAGTTTATTTGGTTACTTGTCTGCTTTTTATGTAAATTGTGACAACACATTATAAAATGTCTATAATTCAGTTTATTGAAATTAATTTGACTTTAAAGTTCTTTTTGACATTTTAATGTTGTTAAAGTTAAATTAATCTAATGTAATCTATAACTAAACTCTAAATTGTATTACAGGATGGATGCTGTAGATCAGTATAAATAGTTTTTCAAACCTTAAATGTCATCATCTCAATATTTAGAGCTCAAACTAAATGTGTTTGTCATTTCTAAATATACAATCATGAAATTTAAAGTCAGTGTCACACGGTTTGATAAGTTAAATGTCAGTAAAAAGTAGAACAAGGTCTAAACAACTTCTACTGAGCTGAGATGAAATTCTTAAACATCAACATTTTGAGTAATTATGTGGTAAGATAATTAAGAGAGAGAATGACTGTGGAAAGATGCAGAGACAGCCAGACAAAGGAAAGAAAGAGAGCAGGGAACAGTTAAAGTATAGTTTAAATAATATTTCAGTGAACAGAGAGATAATAGCTTATTATGTACTTATATATAACAGTTCTTTTTTCTTTTTCTTACTTTTTATATTTTCTGTTCAATTCATCATTATCATTATTATTAGTAGTAGGAGTACTAATAATTATTCCGCACATCCCAGAACATTTTCATTGTTAATTCCACAGGCTATCATCATTTCTGTGTCATTCCAGCGTCTTTCTGACTGCGAGCTAGCTTACGTGTGTAGGCTGTGTGTGTGTGTGTGTGTGTGTGTGTGTGGGGGGGGGGGGGGGGGGGTGTTTTCCTCACCAGTAACATGTTCACTAAAGGACAGGATGAAAACACAAATAATTGTACTTACAGTGTAGAAGAGAAAAACAAACAAACCTCCAGTTTGGTTGAAGCGCTCTTTTAAGTTTTCAGTTTCAGCTTTGAAGAGCAGCTGGTGATACAAGGCCTTGTCAGCCTCGTTCTCCCAGAACTGAGGATAATCTCCTATGGCTTTTTTCATCCAGTCCTGTCTGGGCTCCATTCTCCTGGTGTTACTGTTGTAATGATCAATCTCAATATCATCAACCATTCCAAAAGTCACAAACTCTGGGAAGTTTGGGACTTCAGATGACCCCGTGTAGAAATACTTGTGAGAGTGAAGCACTGTGGGAATAAAAATATTTTCAGTATTTCAGTTTTATTTCACATTTATGCTTCATTGGAAAGTCAACAAGCACACAGTTTAATAAAGACTTCAAGCTTGTGGTCATTAAAAACTGAACCGAATGCACAAATGAAAATAAAAATAAACTATTTAAAAATTTATTCTGATATTTTGGATGCATCAGTCTTTGGAAATTTTCTTTTTTATTTAAGTTAAACAGTTATGTGACAAACATTCATTAAAAAATTCATATTAAAAATCTGAGCAGAACTTCAGAGTTCAGAGCAGACACACGGAGAGAAATAAAGACAGAGCATAAAACAAGTCTTTAAACAGAGCTTTACTGGTTCAAAAGTCTTTCACAGAGCAGATGAATTCAGTTTTTAATGACAGTTCATCAAAAAATGTGTTTTTGATCATGACTGTGAACAGGAATGAGAATTAATAGAAATGACTTGAGTTCATAGAGATGATCAATAGTCTGATTTGATTCACTCTTGTTTGTCAAATTGTGTTCAAAGAATCAGAAACATCTTCAGTCTCAACCTGCTGAACATCAAAATGAAGGTCATGGTGTTTTGTTGTTTAAACTGTGAATCTGTTTTTATAACAATCAGAGTTTGAAAGTTTCTATTTCTCAGATCATCTTTAATAATGTTAGTGTGCTTTAGTCAGATCAGCTCAGCAGCTCTTTGATTCAGTCCTCAGATCATTGAGTTCATGGAGATAAACGAGTGTACATGTGTTTTCTCTGCTGTCTGATATCTAAGAGGAAACAGGTCAGCAGTTTGAGAATAAAGATCAGACTGAGTCTTCATGACAGAGTTTGTCCACCAGAGAGCAGACACCACTTTATTCTGATCCTTGCATCTCCACTCACTTTGGGATAAAAAAATCACTTCAAATTGTTTTAATTACCTCCGCCAAGGAGGTTATGTTTTTGCCGGCATTTATCTGTCTGTCTGTCTGTCTGTTTGTCTGTTTGTGTTCAAAATAACTTGAAAAGTTCTGAACGAATTTGGATAAAAATTTTCAGGAATTGTCGGAAATGGGATATTGAAGAACTGATTTCATTTTGGGGGTGATCCGGATCACCGTCTGGATCCAGGAATTTTTAAAGGATTCTTTAACATTGCCAGATAGGACCATTTTTGCCAAAGTGGACCAAAGCTGCTTGGCGGAGGTCTGCGCTCTCTGAGTGCTTTTCTAGTTATGTTTGAAATGATATTGAGAGTAACAACTTCTTCAATAGCTTGAAATATCCACTATCAACAACAGTGGCGTGCACAGACTTTTTCAAGGGCAGGGGCGAAAAGGAAAAAAAGGGCACATACAGCGCGTTCTCGCCACTGAAGAGGGCACTAGGTTTCACATGTTTTTAAGGGCACTTTAGACATGTTTATATGTTATACAAATGGCACATTATATAACCCTAAAACAGACTAATTAGACAGACTACTCATGTTAGTTTGTAGTTAATCATCAAAATAAATACTCGAGGATGATCTCTTCAAGGCGATTTAACTTTATTGCTCAAGCAACACCGTCAACAACAGCACACCACCAACCACACTTCCATTTTTCCCCTTCAAAATAAAAGCCCCGGATGCCCTGAATTCACAGAGAAAACTCAAAGTCACATATCCCTCTGCAGGCATAAAATAGCTCACACTAAACAAATATAATCAACAAACAAAAATCCTAGAAGTAATTTTATTGATATGTAGGGTAATTGTGGTGAGGGGCTCTTCTCAGTGCTCAAATCAGTGGTTCTCTGTCCTAAAATACATCTGTGCAGCATCATGTTCAAAGTCATGTAAAAAGATTAGTGAGCAGGTACATCTGACAACTTTTTAAAGACTGTATCATGTTATATTAATGTGTCGAGCATAACATTTCAAGACAGCACACAAGTTTAGGCACCAATTGGCCTCCTTTCAAGACAATCACTTGTGCAAAATCTAAACAGGTTTCATCATCCTGTCATGATTTGAGGCTTTTTACACTGAAACAGGTTCAAACAAGAAGAGTGTGGCACCTTTGTTGATGAACACCTGATACTGTTTTGCTTTGGTGCATCAGAATCACTATCATTCCTCTTTTTTGCTTGTTCTTCTTTATGCAGTTTAGTTACTCCTGATTTAAGACTTCACTTCTCAAGGGAAGTACATAAAGCAAACACACTTTACTCTTTGGTGTGTCAAGATTTAACAGCAGAATAATATTTTCATTTTGTTCCATTTAAATCATGAGAAGTAATCACCAAAAATAATGCTAAAAACATGACTTAGAACCCCACAAACAGACACGTTCTTCTTTTAATATACTTGAAAATAGTGGAAGACTATGGTTAGTTTCCCACAAGCCTTGCTGCTCATACCTGTTTTTGTTTGCTTGTTTGTTTGTTTGTTGTTCTGATCTGATAATTATTTTGATTCATTGTCAACCTTTAAAATATGGTCTGTATCACACCCAGTTCACAATTCAAAGAGCTTTATTGGCATTAATGTGGGTTATTAGAGCCAAAGCATTTAATTTATAATAAAACCAAAATATATAAAATATCTAGGGCAGCAGCAGGTAGTGTGTGTTCCTCACAGCAACAAGTTTGCTGACTCGATCCCTGTGTCGGTCAGGGCCTTTCTGTGGAGTCTGCAAGTTCTCCCTGTGCATGTGTGGGTATTCTTCGGGTTTCCTCCCATCAACCAAAAACATGCTCCAAGGACAAAAATGCGTGTGTTAGGTTGATTGTTGACTCTTAATTGCCCTTAGGTATATGTGTGAGTATGAATGGTTGTATGGCTGTCTATGTGGCCCTGCGATTGGCTGACCGGTTCTGTATGTCAGCTGGGACAGGCTCCAGCTCACCATGATCCCAAAAGAAATACAAGGTATAGATGATGGATGGGAAAATATTTCCGATAAAAGGAAAAGTTAATTATAATGATAAGATTATATCTACTGTGAAAGTAAAGGTTGAAAAATGAAAATTAAAAGAAAGGTTTATGATTAAATAGATTTAGAAAAACAGACAATACAAAAATGTAAATAAATGTGCTGTGGTTGTGTTGTGTTGTTTGATCCCATTGAGCAGGTAACAGTCTTGAAAGACCAAAAAGCCAACCCCAACCTGTGTCAGATCATATATTTGAGATAAATAATCATCCATCCATCATCTACACCACAGATCCTTCTCAGGGATGTGAGGCTGGAGCCTATTCCAGCTAATTCTGGACAAGAGGCAGACCTGTCACCAGCTAATCACAGGGTTGACAAAGACAATCATTCACATGCACACACATGGGCACTGGGCAAGAGGAAGGGTACATTCAAGACTGGTCTTCAGCCAATGACAGAGCCACATAGAGAGACAGACAAACATTCATGCACGCAGTTACACCTCTGGGTAAGGTAGAGTAGCCAACTAACCTAACAAACATGAGTTTTGGTCTGTTGCAGGAAATGGGAGTGAAAAAAAAAAAACACAGAGACACAAAAAGAAAGTGAAAACTGCACACAGGAAGTCCCTGACCGATACATGGAGTTGAACGAGTGATCTTCTGAGAGGTATGTGCTCTGACTCACTGCACCACTGTGCTGCTTATAAAACAAAATATCATTACTCCTTTCAATAATTCTATCCCTGTGGTGACATGATGCTGGTATTTTGGGGACATTTTGGCCAGCGTCAGTGCAAAGCCTCAGTTTCTGTGCATCAAACATGTTCAATGGTAAATTGTGCCTACCAACCCTTAGCAGAAAGTAGTATACTTGAAGTTAATTGTATTAAGTACACTTGAGTGTAAGTATAAGTATAGCAAGTATAGACCATATATTTGTAGTGTAATAGAAAGTATACTAATTTAATATTCCTTCGGACTAAATTGGAACATTTTAAGTTCATAAAACTATACTTTAAGCATACTTTATAAGGTCATTTTAAGAAGTATACAACAAGTACAGTCATCTATATACTGCTAGTGTATTAGGTAAATGGGTCATTCTACCGAAAGTGTCCAAAATGGGGCTGGAAATATTTTAAAATTTTGTAAGTTTTATTCCCCCAAATTTTCCCATATATATATGGTACCATATCTGAAGGTCACATATCTAGTAAAAGAACTGTTCATCTTGATGTTGTATTTTTAGAATATTTTGCAATGTTTTACCTCTCCTAAAATTTGTCACAACGGAAACATATATTAAACTATGCTAAAAAAAAATATTATATCAACCTTTTAAGATTTTTTTTTCTCTGTTGTCTATAGATTTACATTTTTACCAATTTTTCAGGACAGTGTTCACAACTGAATCAATAAAAATGAATATTTGAACAAATTTCAAAATTTAAGTATTACAATTCTTCAAAAATGTAATGCAATATTTCTTTGTAAAATGCTTAATTTTTATCAAATTGATTCCGAAGTTAATATTTCAAGAAAAAGAACATAAAGTTAACAAATTAGTGTGTTAATATATTGGAAGATAACTCAATGTACTTCATTTTTTATAAAACACTTTTTGTTTCGTTCATGACTACACTGTTTTGGTTGTGACCAGTATCCAATTGTCAAGGTTGCAACCCTCAAATGTAGGCTATGCCTATGGTGAGAAAGTCACGAACACATTTTTTAAAATTTTCAATAAATTCTTTTCTCTACATCCCTGTGTTTTCACTGTCTTTCCCTCCATTCTCATCTGATCTTCCTTTGCCCCCTGTCAGATAAGTCACTGATAGACTTGGTTCATTTCTTACTTCCTTCTCTTTCCTTCTGTAAATATTCTTCATATTTCACTGGGTCATCCCTCACTTTTTGTCTGTATTCTCACAATCTTTCAGCTCCATTTTTTCCATTCTGTTTTGGCATGTCTTGCCCTGAGCTCTACAATTTCTAATAGGAAACAGGACTTTAACCCTTAAAAGATCCAGGGGACTTTTCGTGCCACTTTGAGTGTTTTTTTTTTTTTTTTTCTTTAATAATTTTGGCTGTTTTGGATGAGTAGAGCTCAAATTTGCCAAAGGATAATCCTTTTCAAAAAATAAAAAAAATATTGTGTAATTTCATCATAATTGCCTAAAATGGCTGAGCAACAAAAAACCTGACGTATTTGATGCTTTAGACCAAATCGGTCCCATCTGAAACCATTATAAATGCTATTTTTGACCCCACATTAATCTTAACAGAAATAAATGCATTCCTTCATGTCAAAATTTCATTTTGAGGTAGAACCTTTCTAATTGTAATTTTTCTATTTGTCCACCAGCTGGAGCCATTTTTTTCATCATGTGTCAATATAGGCTTCTATTATTAACCTCTACTAAATTGCTAAATTGGCTTCGCACTGCGGTGCGCCGGACAAAATTACCACTGCGCGGGGTGCGCCAGGCTGCGCCACCCTGAGTTGCGCCAGGAAATTAGAGCCCATTGTCTTAAATATGTTAATTTGCTACAAAGAGATTATTGACATGATTATTTAGAACATACATTTCAAAATGATGGGGTTTAACTCTAATCATTCTATTTTGTCACAACCGAAACGATCGTGTCATGACCGATATATTATCAGATGTTTCGGTTATGACAGTTTCGGGAGTGACATTTTTAACTAATTCTTTTCATTGCTACAGTATGCTAGCAAGCACATGGCTAGTTAGTATACTTTGAAGACTTGTTCTCACAGAAAAACACAATATGTTGATAAAAACCCCAAGATTTTTACCCAAATTCAAGTAAACATACATACGGTCATGACATGTTGTAGAATAGAATAGAATAGAATAGAATAGAATAAACCTTTATTTGTCCCACACAGGGAAATTTGCAATGTTACAGCAGCAAAGGGGACAGCGTTGATGAAGACCAAGTATAAAAATTGTATAAAAATATCATGAAAGTAGCAGTATGTACATTATTCTACCAATATAAATATAAAAAAAGGGCTTTAATACAGAAACTAAAAAGCAAATCCTATAAGGATTATTTCTACATTCACAAAGTAATTGCACATGAATGTAAGTGATTGCACATGGATGAATTGCACATTGCCGAGAGAGTTAGCACAGTAATTTTACATTGTAATTGCACATTGTTAGATAATTGCTCAGTTTATGGTGACTGGGAGCAGTGCTGGTTGTAAAGTCTAACAGCAGCAGGCAGGAAAGACCTGCGGTAAAGCTCCTTCACGCACTTCGGGTGACACAGCCTGTCACTGAAGGAGCTGCACAGGGCTGTCAGCGTGTCCTGCAGGGGTTGGGAGTCCCTCTCCAGTATGGATGCCAGCTTCACCAGCATCCTCCTTTCTCCCACCACCTGCACTGAGTCCAGGGGGCACCCCAGGACTGAGCTGGCCTTCCTGATCAGTCCGTCCAGTCTGTTCCTGTCTGCAGCCGAGATGCTGCTGCCCCAGCAGACCACTCCATAAAAGATGACTGATGCCACCACAGAGTCAAAAAAGGTCCTTAGGAGAGGTCCCTGCACTCTAAAAGACCTCAGTCTCCTCAGCAGGTACAGTCTGCTCTGGCCCTTCCTGTAGAGAGCACTCGTGTGGTCAGACCAGTCCAGTCTATTGTTCAGGTGAACACCCAGGTATTTGTAAGAGTCCACAATCTCAATGTCCAAGCCCTGGATGTTCACCGGTGTTGGGTGGGGGGGTCTACGCCTACGGAAGTCCACCACCAGTTCCTCTGTCCTCCTCGCATTGATCAGGAAGTGGTTCCGTTGGCACCAGTCCATAAAGTCCTGGGTCAGTCCTCTGTACTCCCGGTCATTGTCCTCGGTGATGAGGCCGACAGTGCGTTGTTTTAATGCAACGCACTGATTTTCAGACTTTAGAGGCCATTTATGTCAGAAAATGATAGCAATCAGCAACTTACCATGCATTCATTAGGTAAAGGACTTCAGACTGCTTCCCCCTCTCAAAGATTTAGGGGTGTGGCTGTAATCCAGACCCAACCAATGAATTACAACTGTTGTGTGTCGGTCGTGACAAAAAATCTGGGGACACTATTTTGCAGCATATTAAAACTAATTTAAAACTTATTGCTACAATAGATCTAAATCGTTCAACTCCTTTTTATACTTAATCACAAATATCTGTTAAACCAACTTTAAAAAAAAAAAAAAAAAAAATCTAAAAAATGTTTTTGGTGTTATTTACATGAATTGTATTTTAGAGGTCTGGGCTGGGGACAGCTTCTTCCCAATAGAAAGTAGGCCTACCCTAAGTATAAATGATGATTTTTAAGATTTTTAGCTTATCTCTATCTCATTTAATGTTTAGGGTTTAAATACTTTATAAAAAAAAAAGACCTTTACAACCATATATGACTGAAAACATTTTTGTTTGCTTTTTTTGTTTTTTTTTCGTCAGGGGACAGCATTTTGGACAGGTTCGGTAGAATGCCTCATATACTTTAAGTCCACATTTCAGTTTATTGAAGTACACTCTTCTGTTTTTTTTTTTGTTTGTTTGTTTGTTTTGGGGAGGGGGGGGCTGCGCTGTGCTTTATTGATAGGAGAGAGAGACAGTGGATAGGTTTGTGAAAGGGCAGTGACAGAGAGTAGGGAGAGGATATTCTGCAAACTGGCCACAGACTGGTTTCAAACCAGCCTCCAGAAGCATATATGTGAGTCGTGCCTGGTTGCTTACAACTTTGCCAAACCAGCACCCCACAAGCATCCTCTTCTATATATTGCCATTGTTCTAGTTATATACGTCTACTCCCCATCTGAGTTTATTGAAGTATTCTTTAGGTATACTTTAATGAAATAAAAATTACTATTTTATACTATTTTATTAGTTTACTTGTTGTTATACTTTAAGTGTACTTGTAAGTTTGCTAAGCATATTACTTGTAGCATACTATTTATATACTTCAAATATACTTAAAGTATCCTTTAAGTTAGCAGGCCATGAAAGGGGACATACCTGTTGCTGAACAGGTGAGGGAGTTGTGAGCATATTCGACCCATGGGAGATGGGCACTCCAGGAGACAGGATTATGGGCAGCCACACAACGGAGAGCGCTCTCCAAGTCCTGATTGGCCCACTCAGTCTGGCCGTTGGTCTGGGGATGAAACCCCGAAGACAGGCTGGCTGCTGTACCCAAGGCTTTGCAGAACTCCTTCCAGACCCGAGAGGAGAATTGGGGACCTCGGTCTGAAACAATATCACTGGGAATGTAATGTAATTTGAAGACGTATAACACTAGTAGATTAGTTGTCTCCAGTGTCTCCAGAGCTGAGGGTAACTTAGCCAAGGGAATGTAATGTACCATCTTAGAGAATTAGTCAATAACAGTGAGAATAACTGAGTGACCATGAGAGGAGGAAAGACCAGTGTTGAAGTCCACAGCGATATGTGACCAAGGCCGGGTAGGGTTGGGTAAAGGGTGCAGCAGACCAGCAGGGGATTTGTGGGAGGTTTTCCTCGCATAGACTGAGCAGGTGGCCACAAACTCAAAGGTGTCCCGGGCCATATTGGGCCACCAGAAATCCTGCTGGAGGAACTGGAGGGTCCTGCTTGCTCCAAGGTGACAAGTGAGCTTCGACGAGTACCCCCATTGAAGGACCTCGGAGCGTGTCGACTCCAGTACATAGAGCCAAACCCAGATTGGGCTGATCCTTTTGAGCCTCTGTCACCACTCTTTCTACCTCCCATCAGGCAGCTCTGAGGATACAGGCGGGGGGAACGATGGGTGCTGGCTCCGAGGACTCAGAGGGGGGAGAATACACTCCGGAGAGGGCGTCACCTCTAGGGGGGTCCGGAGGCATGTTTCCCCAGAAGAAAATTCTGAATATTTCATATCAACTTGATGCATTTTGACAGAAAATTCAAGCAGAGTTACAGGGCTATATGAATGTACAATAAAGTATCTATCCATACATGGTTACATCATGCTGTATAAGATACTGACAACTTCTCTCATGAAATGCGTTAATTAATTTTCCACTGGAGGCTTGTTGAGATATCTACATTATATCTCCTCTGTTAGCGAACATTATTCATCAATAACATGATGCCTCTTTCACCAAGCTTTAATTATTCTGGTGATATATTACCTGTAGCTAATATTAAACTGTCGTTAGCTATATTCCACTTGGATTGGCGAGGCATCTTCAGCTTCCAAATGCTTCTCAAACCAATCAGGCAGCAGTTGTCCCCCACCTTCCCAGAGAAAACACTGCTGATGTGAGGCTGTTTGCGTTTATATTTCCATGCTCTTGTGCTTGTACAGTACATGCTTTTGTCCAATCAAGGCTCCCTTCAGGTGCGTGCACGTTTGCAGTTCACTGATAATCTCTGATATACCTCCATGTCCATGTCGATTACTCCCACCCCCGTGCACACCCCTGCGGCTGAGGAAAAGAGACCATCTAGCCTAACCTGGGTTCAGTCGTTTAGCGGAGTGGAAGTAGGACAGGTTTTTATGGTCTGTCCAAATGATGAAGGGAATCTCGGATCCCTCGAGCCAGTGCCTCCACTCTTGAAGAGCCCACACCACAGCCAACAGCTCCTTATTGCCCACGTCGTAGTTTCTGTCGGCTGAGGAAAGACAGCAAGAAAAGAAGGTGCAGGGATGCAGCTTTTGGGTTTTGGGGTCGGGCTGAAAGAGGATGGCTCCAACTCCTGAATTGGAGGCGTCCACCTCCACCACAAATTGGAGTGAGGGATTTGGATGGAAGAGAACAGGTGCTCTTGTGAACAGCTCTTTAAGCCTTTTGAAGGCGCTGTCCGCCTCTTTGGTCCATATGAAAGGAATGTTGATGGAGGTGAGACTATTAAGGGGAGATGCCACCTTGCTGTAATCCCGGCGGTAAAAGTTGGCGAATCCCAGGATGCGCTGAAGCTCCTTCCGAGAAGTAGGGGTGGGCCACTCAACCACAGCCTGAATCTTTCCTGGGTCGGGGCAGAGTTGTCCAGGCTAGATGATGTATCCGAGGAAGCTAACTGAGGGGGAATGGAATTCGCACTTCTCCGGTTTTACAAATAGGCGATTCTCCATAAGACGCTGGAGCACTAGGCAGACATGCTGCTTGTGTTCTGTGAGGGAACGGGAGAAAATGAGTATGTCATCCAGGTAGATAAACACAAACCTGTTGAGCATGTCTCCAAAGAGGTCATTCATGAGAGTATGGAAAGCAGCAGGGGCGCTGGTGAGTCCAAAGGGCATGACTAGATATTCGCAATGTCCTAGGGGTGTGTTGAATGCTGTCTTCCATTCATCTCCCTCTCGGCTGTGGATGAGGTGATAGGCGTCGCAGAGGTCAGGCCTAGAGAAAATTTGAGCATTGCACAATGGTTCAAAGGAGGGGTCTATTAGTGGAATTGGGGACTTGTCCTTCACAGTTATTTCGTTGAGACCACAAAAATCGATGCAGGGCCTAAGGGATGTGTCCTTCTTTTAAACTAGGAAAAAAACAGCTCCAAGAGGGAATGAAGAGGGACGGATAAGGCCAGCAGCAAGTGATTAATTAATGTAGGCCTCCATAGCCTCTATCTCTGGGCATGACAGGTTGTACAGGTGGCTAAAGGGAAGGGGAGCACTAGGGAGAAGGTTTATGGCACAGTTGTAAGGGCAGTGTGGAGGTAGGGAGCATGCCAAATCCTTGCTGAAGACTGGGGCTAAATCAAGATAGGTCTGGGGGACGTTGGATAAATCCAGAGGTGAGGGGATGCTACTGGGGGATTTGGACTCATGAGTGGCTGAATGGAGACACACCGAATGACAGTTAGTGCTCCAACTGACCATGGCGGATCTGGACCAATTAATGTGAGGACTGTGCTGCTTAAGCAGGGGAGACCAAGCACTAAAGGCAAGAAAGGTGAAGGGATAACGAATAGCCTGATTTGCTCCTGATGATTACCTGAGAGGAGGAAAGTGAGAGGAATGGTACGTTGAGTGACTAGGGAGATTAGGCGTCCATCCAGGGCGTCAAATCTCTTGGGATGTAGCAGCAGTTCAAAAGGAATGTGATGATCTCTAACGAATCCCTCGTGGATGAAATTGTCATCGGCACTAGAGTTCAAAAAGACATTAGTCTTAACAGAGTAATTGGGCCATAACAGGGTCAAGGGGAATGATACTCTCAGTGGAGAGCTTGGGGATGAAGAGGATTGACTCACCACTATGCTCTTCCCTAGTGATGAGTCTGTGATAAGTCTCTTTTGACTGGCGAAGATAGAAGGAGAGGGAATGATCACTCCCTGCGCAGTAGATGCTGAGCTGCTCCTCCAGGCGTTGCTGTCTCTCTTTTTAACTCAGGCAAGTTTTCCCCAACTGCATGGGTTACTCGGCAGCAGCAGGGGGTGCCTGAGGAGAGGGAGAAGGCAGAGCAGGAAGGGGGACAACAGGTGAGCCAACTTGACCAGGAGGGGGAGCCATCCAGTGAGACCTCGCTGCTCTCTGCTTGGTTCTCTCTCTCAACCTGTCATCTATTCTTACACTTAAAGAAATTAAATCATCCAGAGAGGTAGGTTCGTCCCTAGTAGCCAATTCAACCTTTAATTCCTCAGAGAGCCCCTTAATGAAAATAGCCATAAGTGCCTGTTTGCCCCACTCACACTCGTGAGCTAAAATTTGTAAATCAACAGAATAAGAAGCCACCAGTTGTGAGCCCTGATTAAGAGACAATAAACACTTTGCAGCCTCTCGCCCCTTAACTCAATCTCTTGTCCACTCCCTCCATGAGCAATTCCTTGTCTTCTGACCTAGCCTGTTTCCACTACCTATGTCATATATTGTGTAGACATAAATGATAGAATTTACATAGTACTTGCTAGTCCTAATATATTTTGTGAAATAACTTTATAACAAGGATAGAGACTCTTGTATACTTTCTGACTATTTGACCCCCTCACCTCGTTGTGAGGACTGGTTACAGACTCCCACTCCCAACTATCCAATTTGGGCCAGACACGGGATGGTACGGACAATGAACAGTGACAAAACCCATTCCCTGGAAGGACCATTAAACAGTTCACTCTGAGGAATGTCCATTAAAGACTGTCTTCCTTTGTTTGGAACCATGATACAACAGCGATCACCCATTTTAGCTGAAAGGAGGAAGCCCCCCTTTTTCTGCTAATCCACTCAAACCCCTCTGCCAGGTTGACCTTTTAACCTGTTTATCACCCTAGGACATTTACAGCTACAGAGACACTCCTCTGCCACAGTGTGGAACTAACTTACCTCAAACTTTCAAACATACACTGTACATTCCTAGCAATGTTATATTCCGTTGTTTTATGAGATGTGTATTCTGTAGATACAACTCCTGTGATTCTGTCACCAAAACTGCCAAAATGAGAGAATTTCCTCACTCTCTCTTTTTGGCACGGAAACTCTCATGGACCAACAGTGCCATCTTGTGGAAGGACTGACAAAAGACAATCCCTGCAGACTCATACAAGTAAACGGCAAATATATGTATCGATCTGTATGATATATGTTTATGTGTGAAAGAGAATCTTCATACTCTAGGCTTTTCTATCTAAGTAATCAAAATCAGGGAAGCCTAGGAAAATTAACTTAGTCAAATATATCACTAGTTTACTTGTGTAAGATACATATAATGGTTTAAAGCCCCACTATGTAAGATTCAGGTTTGTCTACTCTCAAGGGGCCTCTCTGGTCGTTGGGTGTAATTGCACTGGGGGCATTCTCTCTGTTACAGTGCCGAGCTCCACTGAACAGACTTTGGAGAGAATATTTGAAGGCTCAAATGATCTGCAGTACTGCTTTAATAACATGTGTTTGGTATTAAACCACTCACAATGAGATAACCTCTTTCTTTATGTCGGTTATATTGAGTGATTCTCATTATACAACTTACTATCGGCAAAACTTAAGTTTATGTAAGTTTGTTAAAGTATTACACAGCCCTTCCCACAGCGCAGTAATGCACGCCCACTTCAATGAGTTTAAAACTGGAGACCTAGGGCTCTAATTTCGTGGACCAGGCGCAGGCGGGGCGCACGGCGCCAACGGGGTGTGTCCAGGGCATTTTGCAAGTTTCGTGCTCGGTGCAGTCTGGCGCAGGGAGGCGCACCCAAGCCTCCGTCTCTCCCAGCGGCGCATGTAGCAGAGAGGGAGGAGAAAAGGCTTGAGTGGGTTTAACACAGCCAACTGCAATCTTCGCCAATCAAATGAACGCCTCTCCTCGCCTTTAAATGCACCGCAGGCGAGGCGCATTGCCAATTCTCTTTGGAGAAGACGGTCAGAGCCGCTGTCACTTCTGCAGCAATTGGGAGAGCGCAGGGGCCACCAGGCCGCGCATCGGAGGCCACATTGCGCGTCACCGTGTGGACCACCTCGCGGGACAGATGTAATCTGTCCCTGTCTCATAAATATGAGTACAAAATTAAGTGATAATTACATTTAAACACAGCAGGCTAATCCATTCATCATGCTTGTGATCCACCTGCATTCCTGGTCTGTCATCGCCAAATAGCAGATCCTTTGGTGAAATATTCCCCCCGATATCTCCTCCTCATCCTCCTTGCAATAATGTTCTCCATCTTTTAGATCACGTTACGAATAAAGATTAAAAGAGAGAAATATGGGCAATCACAGGTAAATCCTTGAGACACCGAGTGACTTACATTTATTCCGCGAGCGTCTCTCTCTTTTTTCTTTTCTTTTGAATTTCATGAGATGAGAGAAGCCGGATACTCCGTATTGGATGATATGGCTGTTTGTCGTTGGCTTGAGAGACGTGAACTCGGTAGTTATGACAAACGTCTCTGATCTGACATCAGACAATTAATATAGATACAAATGTATGTGCTGGTTCAGACCGTTACACCACCCTGAGTTGCGCCAGGAAGTTAGATCCCAAGATATTTAATGTTCGAACTGAGAAACTTTATTTTCTTTTGCAAATAATCATCAACTTAGAATTTATTGGCAGCAACACATTGCAAAAAAGTTGGCACAGGGGCATTTTTACCACTGTGTTACATCGCCTTTCCTTTTAACAACACTCAGTAAACGTTTGGGAACTGAGGAGACTAATTTTTGAAGCTTCTCGTGTGGAATTCTTTCCCATTCTTGCTTGATGTACAGCTTAAGTTGTTCAACAGTCCAGGGTAGGGGATGATGTGGCTGTTTGTGGTTGGCTTGAGAGATATGAACTTGTTAGTTATGACAAATGTCTCTGATCTGACATCAGATGTGACGGGACAATTAATATAGATACAAATGTATGTGCTGGTTCAGATGGTTACATTAAATAATGGTTGCTGTGATTGTTTATTGCATTGAAATGTGCCTGACACTCTGGATACCTGTCTGTGAGGTTTTGGTGACGTGTGCGCACTGTGCGCCTGTCAGCCAAATTACCACTACCGCGGGTGTGCCTAGTCTGCGCCGAGAATAGACCAGGTTGGAGCTGGCAGGCTTTCAGCGCACCTTCCGCACAGTTTTTTGGCACGTAATTGTCACTGCACCAAGCTGAATCTTTCAACAGCCCCCCCTGGTGCGCCGTCACACCCATCTCGGTGCAGCCGGTCTACCAAATTGTCAAATTGGCTGCGCACGGCGGTGCGCCGGACGACATTACCACTGCGCGGGGTGCGCCAGGCTGCGCCACCCTGAGTTGCGCCAGGAAATTAGAGCCCCTAGTTTCAGTTCACTCTCTCTCTTTTTCTTTTGACTTTTCAAGACGTCTCCTCGTCTGTTTCCCTCCTGTCTCCGTTGTTGACACTCCCTTTTCTTTTGTCCAGTGTCTTGGTCTTTTAAAGTTAACACCGCCCTGATGATTTCTTTTTGATTGACAAGTAATCCAAAGATTTTTTTTATATATATATATTATCCGCAACCACTCAGGTAATTTTTCTAACTTCTGAATTAGGGTTGTCTGGCTATGAAGCCTGTTCTGAGTTAATTCAAGAACTTTTTCCTGAACGAGTCAAGACCCCTGCACTGCTACGTCTCCATCCAAGAGGAGCCCAAGGGCCCCTGCAAGCTGCATCTCAAATCAACACTGCGGTACCTACCTCGAGATCCACAGAAGCACCAGTCGAACCAGTCTTCTACAAGAGGCCTCTGAACCAAGCCATTCCTTTCCTGGTGACTTCGGACTCGCGAGAGATCCTCGCTGCATCAAAGTAAGAGCTCTCACTCTCTTTCAGACGGGTGGTGTACCTCGATCATTCAATCAATTAATCTCCTTTTTCATCCAAACCATTAGTTACCCATCGTGCAAACTACCTCTTTGTCACTCAATATAACCAGTTTATATACATACATATACGTACATATAGTGTTACCAAACAAGATTTTAAATGCTCCTCAGTTAATCTCTTTCTCATTTCATGTCCTGTATATCCATTTAATATGTCACTCATTTCTTTTTTATCATTTATCCTGTCAATAAATTCTCCCTAAATTTAAAGTTCTGTCTGTTGGGGTCTGTTCAGAAGGTTTGACATCCCTGTAAAAAAAAAAAAACTCTCACTCAGGTTCATGAGATTGATTCAATTTAAATGTTAGTTTCATAAATGTAAAGACTAATAATAAATAATAGATCTGTTAATAGCTCACATTAATCTTTTCCGAGGTCATAGCTCAGTGGTGCCCCGATTCTAATTCTATAAGAAACTTTAAGAAAATATGAATATTAATTTTTATGACTAATGTCCATAAAGATCAAACAAATTATCACAGAATATAAATAATATTGACACAGATGCTACACTGTATACTCACATTTATCACATGTACACGGATGAATCACTTGCCTTGGTTTTTGTGGACTGTTTAACCAATAAATGGTTACTAATTTGATGTTGCCTCCATCTTCAGCTTTTGGGTCCAACGTATAACACAAAAGGGAATCAGTACCTTGACAGTAATCCACCGACCTCTGCAGATGGAAGCTGCGAAGTCAGACCAGCTCAAAGAAGCAATCACCAATCAAGGAATCCTCCTCGGTAAGCACGACAATATGCCACAGGGAGTAGCTGGCTCTCTGGAGGAGCTCACCTGTCATGTGGTTCAGATTAGCATGCAGCTAAACAATCTCTCTGTCCATGTTCCCACAGCTTCTCTTGTGAGTATTCCTTCAGCTTCTGCCCCTGCTTCTGTCTCTCAAAGTTTTACTTCTGGTTGTGAACCTAAAGTTGCCCAACCAGAACCTTACTCTGGTGATTTCGGCTGATGTGGCCGTTTCCTCTTTAATTGTGAATTGGTGTTTAAGTTACACCCTTCTAGTTATGCTTCTGATGAGGCTAAAATAGTGTATATGGTGAACCTACTTTAGGGGAAGAGCTGCTAAGTGGACCACGGCTTTATGGGAGGGAGGTTCTGGGGGACTTAATTCTTTTGACCAGTTTACTACCAACCTCCGTAAATTATTTGATCACCCCGTCCGGGGGCAAGAAGCTTCCAAACTTTCATTATCTCTCAGTCAAGGATCTCAACCAGCTGCCTCATACTCTGTTGATTTTCAAATTTTGGCTCATGAGTGTGGGTGGGATGATCAAGCTGTTAAGGCTATTTTTATTAAGGGATTATTGGATGTTTTAAAAGATGAATTGGCTTCATGGGATGAACCCTCTTCTTTGGATGAGTTAATTAATTTATGCATCAAGATTGATAACAGGATGAGAGAAAGGACTAGGGAGAAAGCCACAAGGGCTCTTCTTCTTCTTCTTCTTTTTCTTCTTCTTCATCTTCTTGTTTAAAGGCGGTTGGCATCCGTCTCTTCGGTGCATTACCGCCACCTTCTGTTTACAGAGTTCTTGGCTCTGTTCAACCACAAGGTCTCACTGGATGGCTCCCCCTCTTGGTCAGATTAGCTCTAAACCACTTCCTCTTCCTGCTCTGCCTCCTTCCTCTCTTCAGGCTCCCCCTGCTGTCTTGGATGAACCAATGCAATCAGGAAAGACTCACCTTTGTCCCAAGGAGAAACAGCGGTGCCTGGAGGAGAAACTGTGCTTGTACTGCGAGGGTGGTGATCACACCCTTCACTCCTGCCAAACCAGCCAAAAGGGTGGACTCATCATTAGTGAAGAGCGTAATGGTGATTCAGTCTTCAACCTCCCCTAGCTCTTCCCAGAGATCATCATTCCCTGCCACTTTTTCCTGGTTTGGTCAGTTGGTTAAGGCTAAGGTCTTTCTAGATTTAGGCGCTGATGACAATTTAATTCACCAAGACTTTGTTACCAAACATAACATTCCTCTGGTTCCTTTGCCGACCCCCAAGAGAGTAGATGCTCTTGATGGCCGTCTTATCACCTCGGTTACTCATCGCACCATACCTCTCACTCTCTTACTGTCGGGTAATCATTGCGAACTCATCAGTTTTTTTGTCATCCCCTCACCTTTCTCACCTGTGGTACTGGGGCTTCCCTGGTTCAGACAGCATAGTCCTCACATTAATTGGTCCAACTCATCCATTCTTAGTTGGAGTATTAATTGTCATTCTGTTTGCCTCCAGTCAGCTTCTCCTGAGTCGAGGTCCTCCAGTCATCCCTTCTCTCCTCCTGATATAACCAACGTCCCTCCTGACTATCATGATTTTATCATCTTTACAAGAAAGAATTTTTGAATGTATTTCTTAGGTTTTTGATTTAGTCCTATTTTTAACCAAAATTTTTGAGACATTCTGTTGTGGATTATGTTGTCCTTTTTTTTACATGTTTGACTTTTGTAAATTTCAGTACAACAGAGGATGGGGAAGCAACAGAAATTCCTGGGTGTTTGGCATACTTGGCATCAAGAATGATCAGAGGAGGCCCATTCTCATGATTGTTTGTCGTCGCTCAGTCATGCATCTCATGCCCCATATAAAAAAGCATATTTGGTGGGGAAGTGCTGTCATCTCAGACAGATGGAGATCTTACCGTCATCTTCAGAATGAAGGTTACAATCACAAGACCGTCAACCACCAAGACTATTCATTGACCCAATCACAGGTGTGCATACACAGAACCTGGAGAGATTCTGGGGTGTTTGCAAGTCAACTATTTGGAGACTTCGAGGGAACCGTACTCAAAGCATGTAAAAAGATCACTTGGATGTAATTGAGTGGCCTTACTGGCATGGAAACCATCACGAAAGGGGACCACTTGGAATGCTTTTACTTGACCTCAGCCGAAAATACCCCGTTTAAATACTGTGTGGAAGTGTCACAATCCAGCTCTCTGCTTTAGTTACGTTTCCTGTTTTGTTCACATTTTCTGTCCTGTCTTTGTGTTTCCTGTTTAATTTTGAAAGTTTACCTGTCCTTTCTTGTCTTCGTAGGTTTTGTGTCCTGTCCGGCGTTGTCACACCTGATCCCTGATTTTGCTTCCCCAGCTGTGTCTCATCAACCCCAATCACCTTGTGTATTTAACCCTCATGTCTTCCTCTGTCTTGTTGCCAGCTTGTTTGTACCCGCGTGTCACTTACTGGGCGTTTTCTCATAGTCATAGCTCTGATCAAGACCTCCTTTGTTTTTGGACCCTGCCTCTTGCCTGACGTTTATTTGGATACCTTTGCCTGTTCTTGCCTGCTTTTTGTGTACCAGCTTGGACTGCTTAATAATCTCTGTCTGTTTGTCTCATGGACTCAGTCGTCTGCATTTGAGAGCTCATTGTTCCGTGTTCATGACAGGAAGACAGTATTGCTACAGAAAAAGGTGCTGGTAAAGCATTAAATGCTAGCAGGTTAGCTACCCTGACTAGTTAAAAGTTGATTGCATGAAATATGAAGAATGTGATATAGCAACTCAAGAGGGTTTTTGGTTCTATTTAAGATTCACTGTATGTATCAACTTTCAGTACACAAAAAGCTCCTTCAACTAGTTTGTCAGAATTTGGGTGAAATGTTTGTAATTATGATTATTAAATAAGATGAGGAAGTTTGAGACTTTTTGTGAGGATTATTAGAAATGTATGGTCCTTAACATCCTAACAAACTTGAGCAAAAAATGTATCACAAGCTTGGGCTGTACAGTTATCTGTCCTGAATAAACAAGTCGTGGGGCTCTAATTTCTTAGACCAGGTGCCTCCATCCCTCCCACCGGCGCAAGTGGCAGAGAGGGAGGAGAGAAGGCGTGAGTGGGTTTAACACAGCCGAGTGTAATCTTCAACAATCAAGTGAACGCCACTCCTTGCCACTAAATGCGCTGCGGGCAAGGGACAGTGCCAATTTCAATCTCTCCTCCACTGACTCCAGCCTCAGTAGGCTGGTGGATGCAGCCGACCAAGGCCGTTGAGACCCCGGACCAGGGGAGGACAGCTTTCCTCAGGCTCGGTCCTTCCTTCTCCAACCAGCAGTCCAAGCACGCAAGGAGGAAGAGGAAGGGGACATGTTTGAATAAAATTAATTTTTCTCATGAATTATTTTGTGTATCTTTAATGTGACTGAGTAAATTGTGGCCAAGACATGTATAAACAGTATGCATATACTCGCATTTAAGGACAGAGCTGTGCAGCCAGGTGGTCTCTCCTCTCCCGTGCGCTGTGCTGCTCTCCCTGCTGATACGGTACATGCAGTTCGGCCTCTCTCCATCTTAAGTCCTGTAGTGTCTCCTCAGTGAGATCAAAGTGGCATCCATGGCATAAGGCTATGTTGTGCAGCACGTAACATGCGACAAAGAATGCACTGACACTCTGGATACCTGCCTGTGAGGTTTTGGTTGGGTGTCAGCCAAATTACCACTGCAGTGGGCGCGCTTGGCCTGCGCCGAGAATAGACCAGGTTGGATCTGGTGAGCTTTCAGCTCAGCTTCCGCACAGTGTTTTGGCACGACATTGTCACTGCGCCAAGCTGAATCTGTCGACACCTCCCCCCTGGTGCGCCGCAGCCGGTCTACCAAATGTGCCAAATTGGCTGCACACTGTGGTGCACAAAATTACCACTGTGCGGGGTGCGCCACCCTGTGCCACCCTGCGCTGCGCCAGGAAATCAGAGCCCTTCATGTTTGAAAGTTTTTGAAGTGGTCTATCAACAGAAAATGGGTTTTAATATTCGCAGACTTGATATGCTTATACGCTGTGATATTATGTGTCTTGTGCACATAGTAGACTGTTTTTCATTGTTTGATCCAATTCTTAAAAATGTGTCCCTTATACTGTGTAGTTTGAACCATTTTGAAATGATTTGTGTGAAACACAGGGATAGTAAAATAGGTTAAAAAAATATTAGATATATCTAAAACTACCAGTGAATTAGGTACGAAAAAGACCTCACTTCAGTTTAGGGAACATATACCAGTTAACAAGTGTGAAGCTACCAGTGAATTAGGTACAAAAAAGACCTCACTTTGGTTTAGGGAACATATACCAGTTAATCGGTGTGAAACTAGCAGTGAATTAGGTAAGAACAGGACCTCACTTTAGTTTAGGGAACATATTCTGAGTTACAGATGATCAGTTATGAGCTACTCACACTTTACTAAGGCCAGAACTTTGTGATTTTTCTCATGAGAACAGACCATGCTGACAAAGTGTAATTGAGGAAGAATTACTCTCAGGGGCGAAAATCCCTCTTCAATGTTGGGGGGGACAATTAACAGTAAAATTTCAGAGAGTAATTCTTGGGGGGGACATTAAAATAAATGTTATATTTTTGCTGTGTTGTTCTGATACTTTCTCAAATGTCTTGCATAGTTATATTAAACAATATCTGTAAGTCATTGTTCCTTGTTAGTCCATATCCTACAAGGATGTAGGATGCAAGTCCACAACTGTAAACTAAATATCCAGTGTAAAATCACCTGACTTAAAAAATAATGTAAAAAGTGTTTTAATTGGAGGAATATAAGGAGTGGAAATTAATAGTCAGAACGTAATCAGAAACTGGATGTGTTCAAGTGAACATCTAAGTCCGAGTTATAACTACTTTCTTTTTAAATAAATAAATCTGGAATATAAGTAAAGTAAATAAATGTTTAAAGAGAATTCTACTATAGTGTGATATTTGTGTCATATATGAGAGGATGAGGATGTCTGTCCTCTCTGACTGTCACAGTCTTTTGCATCAGGTAGAGGAGAGGCTGTTTGCAGCCAGCAGCAGAGAAAAACTCTGGACAATTCAAAGATTGTTTCTGTGTTAGGCGAGGATGAGATTTTCATATTATTGTGACGATTTATCTTCATTTACTCTGTCCCAGTAACACATATACTGATAATAACACATCTGGACAAATTTTTTAAGTGTTACTTTTATTATGACACCAAAATTATTCAAACAGACCTTGTGGTTGCAGAGATAAACTCTTTTCTTTATGGGTATGGGTTTCGAGCAGGAGGCTTAAAAAAGGGGCTGAACTGGTTAATGTGCTACTACTACCTTATAAGATTTTAACAAAGCAAAGCTAATTAAGATCATAATTCATATAGAACAACTTAACTAATAACCAATAGGCAGTAATTTAAGGTTAGTTAAGAAAAAGTCTTTATGAATATTGTGATTAGAATTAGGTACTATTAAGCCCTTAATATTGCTAATAAGCAGGTAGTAAGCTACTTATTAGCATGCTAATTAGTAGATAGTTAGTGGTGAATAAGGTGACGTTAAAATAAAGTGTTACAATAACTTATTACTATTATTATTATTTATTCAGCCAGCCCTGCTGTGAAGACAAGGGAAATTAGTCTCCCTGAGAAAAACTGTCATGATAACAGTTACCTCAGTAACTTACTAACTGATGCCGCTTTCTGGTACCAGTAACAGTGATTAATACAGTGTCTGTCATTTATGAAACTTCAGGAGACCAAGTCTATTATGATCAAACCCTTATGAATGAAGATCAGTGAAAATATGCCCCTTTTATAATTCTTTAATTTATAGGCAGAATGACTCAACAATCCGCACACACACCTGATGATTTGTTCTGATAGTATATCTAATCTAAGTTACTCATTTATACATAAATAGGCCGATATCTTTAAGATTAAGCAAACTGTCATTAAAGCCGGGACCGTAATAAGGTCATCAGCCACTAATGAGGAGCGCATAGTGCTAAGCTGGTACGTCTAAATAATGAGTGTAAATGTCTGATAATGCTGTCTCTACTGGTTAGGAAAAGAAGCACCAGAAGAGCGACAGGTCTAATCTTAATAGCATCAATAAGACAGAAAAGCTGTGCAGAACACTCCTGTTTATCGATGTCTGTCTCCTTCCGTTTACTCTCTGCGGGCCCTAATTTCCTGGCGCAACTCAGGGTGGTGCAGCCTGGCGCAGCCTGGCGCACCCCGCGCAGTGGTAATTTCGTCCGGTGCACAGCCAATTTGGCAATTTGGTAGACCGGCTGCGCAGAGATGGGTGTGACGGCGCACCAGGGGGAGCTGTCGAAAGATTCAGCTTGGCGCAGTGACAATCTCGTGCCAAAACAACACGCGGAAGGTGTGCTGAAAGCCCGCCAGCTCCAACCTGGTCTATTCTCGGCGCAGGAGAGGCGCACCCCGGGCAGTGGTAATTTGGCTGACGGGCGCACAGTGCGCACACGTCACCAAAACCTCACAGGCAGGTGTCCAGAGTGTCAGGCACATTTCAATGCAATAAACAATCACAGCAACCACTATTTAATGTAACCGTCTGAACCAGCATATACATTTGTATCTATATTAACTGTCCCGTCACATCTGATGTCAGATCAGAGACGTTTGTCATAACTAACGAGTTCACATCTCTCAAGCCAACCACAAACAGCCACATCATCTGATACGGAGTATCCGGCTTCTCTCATCTCATGAAATTAAATAGAAAAGAAAAAAGAGAGAGACGCTCGCGGTATAAATGTAAGTCACTCAGTGTCTCAAGGATTTACCTGTGATTGCCCATAATCTTTTAATCTTTATTCTTAACATGATCTAAAAAGATGGAGTACATTATTGCAAGGAGGATGAGGAGGAGATATATTTTCACCAAAGGTTCTGCTATTTGGCGATGACAGACCAGGAATGCAGGTGGATCACAAGCATGATGAATGGATTAGCCTGCTGCTGTGTTTAAATGTAATTATCACTTAATTTTGTACTCATATTATGACACAGGAACAGATTACATCTGTCCCGTGAGGTGGTCCACACGGTGACACTCGGCTGTGTTAAACCCACTCAAGTCTTATCTCCTCCTTCTCTGCTACGTGCGCCGGTAGGAGAGACGGAGGCGTGGGTGCGCCTCCCTGCGCCAGACTGCGCCGTGCATGAAACTTGCACAATGCCCTGGACACATCCTGTTGGCGCAGCGCGGCGCAGGGCAGGTGCGCCCCGCCTGTGCCTAGTCTACGAAATTAGAGCCCTCCATGTCTCCTGTACCGCCAGCACACTGTGGGGGCAGAAGTTGTCACCCTCTCTCTGAGTGAGACTGACCAATCAGGAGGCTCCTTACAGTTTTCAGAGGAGGTCTCGCAAATGACAGTCATGTAGAAATGAAAGCAAAACTCAAAGAAACACAAAAAAAATTCTGGAAACGCAAACAAATTTGTGGTTCATGACAACAATATTTTAGTTTGTAAACAAAACCTGTGGATTTAAGATGTTACAATTTTAATCACAAATGTATTTCATTTAATCATCAGCATTTTGTTTTATTTTTGAATCATATTTTTTTTTTGCAATTTTTTTGTTTGTTTGTTTTCAAATTCTTTTTGATTGCATAATAAAGACACAAAATTCTCTATATACTTTTGTGGCCAACAGGTCCTGAAACCCTATGACTGTCAACTTGGGCCATAATATTTCATAAATCATGTAGTCTGACCCTGGCATAATGGTCATTAAATTAATTTAGTAGAACTAAAAGTTTCCTGGAAAGATGAAGCTTATCAAAGGAGTAAGTATATCTCTGCATGTAAAGGGAGCATTAACAGCTTTAAAAGAATTCTCAAAATACAAAAGAGGATCCTGTTGAGAGCTGAAAATGTTGCATTATCATGGCTTTATTCACTGAAAAGTTTTGTCTCTGAAACATCAGTTTCAAAAAGTTTTCCTGACATTACCAAATGAAAAGCCTTTCTGAAACAACTATATATATATATATATATATATATATATATATATATATATATATATATATATATATATATATATATATATATATATATATATATATATATATATATTTACACATTTTCAACATTAAAACTAATTCACACTTTGACAAAAAAAAAAAAAAAAAGAAAGAAAGAAAGAAAGAAAAAAAAAAGAACATTATTCAGCTTTAAGGATGTTTCAGACCCATCGGTCTCATATCATCAATACTTAATTTACAGTGAAAATTTAAGTATATTCAGTTTGTCAGCCCTTTGAGGCATTATATGTCAAAGTCCATGGCATGACAGTCTTCATATATTTATCAGAGAATTAAATTGTTATGTCATCAGCGTGAGAAAAAAAAAAAAAAAACATCAGAGTTCATTCACATGAAGTTTCTACAGTTTGAAACCTGACTTGTAACACTGATGTACTTCACCAGAAACCTGCTATGACTCATATTTTATGTTGCTCAGTTGTACATGTTTAGCTCCAGAGCCTGCATTATCAAGCTTAAATAGAACTTTTAACAACACTGACACTGACCAAAGTGCTGTAGAGTGATTATTGTGTCACAGATCAGATACACAAACATCCCAACTCTTTGGGAACATGCATCAAACTCAGAGTGTGTACATTTATCCAAACAGTAAATAAATCTATATATATATACAAATATATATATATATATATATATATATATATATATATATATATATATATATATATATATATATATATATATATATATATATATATATATATATATATATATATATATATATATATATATATATATATATACATATATAGATATATAGATAGATAGATAGGTAGATATAGATCTATAGATATAGATAGATAGATAGATAGAGATATATAGATATAGATATATATATATATGTACATATATATGTACATATATATATGTGTGTGTATATATATGTGTATGTGTATATATATATACATATATATATATATATATATATATATATATATATAGAGAGAGAGAGAGAGAGAGAGAGAGAGAGAGAGAGAGATAGATATATATATATTATTATTATTATTATTATTATTTTTATCAATATCTTTACCTTGACCTTAATGTAATACATCATTGGTTAAAATGATTTGCATGTCATTGTTTTCATTGACATTTTCCACACCATCTTTACTGTGTTACAGTATGGTTTGTAGAAACACATTAAATATCAATAGAAACAAGAAACACATGAACACAGTGCATCCAATAAAATACTGATGAAGCATATTGACATGAAAGCTGGTAAACCACCTGAAAGATCAATGACCTGATGTTGTAATCTCATGTATCTATTACTTATATCAAGAAGCTTTTGATACACTCAGCAGCTCATCTCTTTTTCTTTTTTATGTGCCATAATAATAAACAACAGCAGACATAACAAGGAGCATGAACATTTACTATAATTCTACTTAAAGATCAGTAGAAATCTTTCTTAGTTGTCCTTTATGTTCAGCAGTCTTAACATGTGATCAAACATGAAGTTTTTTAGTGATCTGATAATCCAGTGTCAGGTTACACATAAAAGATATATCTTTTTCTTTTCATAAACAACTAAATAACAATATAATTGACCTATTTCTCAAAGCACAAGTTAACAATCACACATAATTCTCCTCTTACCTAACTTGGTCATTTGGACAGTCTGTCTAGCAGAGGAGATCATACATGGTTGTGTCTTCTTGGACTCAGTGAGCTCTGTGTCCCTCAGGCCTGTAAGTCAGAGGTTAAATAAAAGACCTTGAGAGGGAGAGGTTGGACGATCTGTCCCCATAGTCACAAAACAAACAAGACAGCAGGGACAAATTTGACGTCATGATGCAACAATGACAGAACAATGATTTTGAAAAAGTTAAGTTAAAGTAACTTTGAAAGTTTGGCATCACTGTAACTTTTACAATGACAGAAAGCAGTGACAACAGCATAGTCCAAATCATGTTAACAGATGTGTTACGGTTTACTGTGCTGGTATATGTTTTAGTCCAAGCACCAGAGAAAGAGGGGGGTGTACCTTCTCATTGTGAACAGTGGTGGACAAAGTACTCAACTCCATTACTTGAGTGAAAGTATAGACACTCCTGGTCAAATATTACTCCAAAACATGTGAAAGTTGTTCAGTCACATTTTTACTTAAGGCAGAGTTGGTAATCAGATATAGATACACATTTTGTTATACTGGTTAAAATGATCGTTATGTCCCGATGGCAATCAATGCATGATGTGTTCTTAAAAAAAAAATATAGCTACTGTCTACAGCAGAAGTAAAACAGGGAAAACACCAACCAATCACAACGATTCGGGCCAAATTTATTAAACCAATCAAATCCCGTACTGCAGTTCTGCCCACCTTCTGCGCGTACATTTTGCCGGTGTGCACTGACCCTGATTTAATGTGCATAGCCGACCTAAGAGGGATCCAAGTACACTGGAGAATGGCAGAGAAACTATTGTTGCCCCAATCTGAGTAACACATGCGGGAGGAACAGGCACGGCATCACCACTTGAACAAATCACAGATCGCATTTTAGAAGGGAAAAAGAAATTTCATCTGCTGACTTCAAAGCTATACATAAATGTAACAAGTAATGAGACCCTTCATAGAAATGTAGTGAAGTTAAAAGTACAAGATTTGTCTTTCAAATGTAGTGGAGTAAATGTACGTTTAAAAAAATAATAATACTCAAGTAAAGTACAGATACTCAAAAAAAGTACATAAGTAAAGTACTCAAGTTAATCTACGAGGTGTGTCAGAAAAGATTTATTTCAAACCCAAACTTCAAACTAAGAGTTTTTCCCTTCAAAGTAATCCCAGCATGTCTACAAAGAGATACTGCAGCGTTTGCTTCGTTCAGTGCACGAGAAGAGGCGAGAGTTGTGGCAGGACAAGTTGTGGCAGGACAAGTCGTGGCAGCTTTACCATGACAACGCGCCTGCTCACAATGCCCTGAGCACCTGACAGTTCCTGGCCAAGAAGAACATCACCGTGCTGGAGCAACCTTCGTACTCACCCGACCTGGCTCTGTGTGATTTTTTCCTCTTCCCCAAGCTCAACGGGGTCATCAAGGGGACCCGTTTTGAAGACGTGGATGACATCAAAAAGGCCGTGACGACAGAGCTGCAGAGGATCCTGGAAGAATCCTTCCAGGAGTGCATGAAAGCGAGGCAGAGAAGGATGGGAAAGTGCATTAGACTCCAGGGGGATTACTTCGAAGGGGAAAACTTGTAGTTTGTAGTTTGGATTCTAGATAAATCTTTTGTGAAACCAGTCCTGGAACTTTTCTGACACACCTTGTACTTCTTTACTGTCCACCCCTGGTTGTGATGTGGAGTTTATGTATGCAGATATATTCTTTCATTCATTCATTTATATACCGCTTATCCCTTTCAGGGTCATGGGGGGTGCTGGAGCCTATCCCAGCTGTCAGATGGCGAGAGGAGGGGTACACCCTGAACCGGTCGCCAGTCGATCACAGGGCCACATAGAGAGACGGACGAACATTCACTCTCACAGTCATATCTAAGGGCAATTTAGAGTAACCAATCAATCTAATGAGCATGTTTTTGGTCTGTGGGAGGAAGCCGGAGTGCCCAGAGAGAACCCACTCATCCACGGGAAGAACATGCAAACTTCACACAGAAAGGCTCTGCCCAACCTGGGGATTGAACCTGGGACCTTCTTGCTGTGAGGCACGTGCACTACCTGCTGCACCACCGTGCCGCCCATGCAGATATATATAAATATATAATTGTTTCGAAAATACCAATAAGTAGCTTTTATGTGAGAAAATGCAGCCAGTGAAAATAAGGTAGCAAGGACAGTCACAGAGTCTTTAACTTCACGTCAATGGCACAAATTTCTTCAAGTCTTCATCAGAGTATTATTAAGTTGCGTCATCATCATAGTAATGTAGCAGATATTATTTCCATACATTATGAACATTTTATAGCCTCACAAATACCCTCGAGGAACCCCAGAAGACCTGCAGTAGTGTTTGTTTGTATAGTTTGCATAGTGCATCTGAACAACAATCACTTTAGTCAAAGTTCTGTAACGTGACCAAAACACAGAGGTTGAAACATGAGGCACAGCAGATTTATAGACATCTCAATGTTTAAGTAATGTGAGGAGGAATCTAAATCGAGAACATTCTTATATAAACAAATGGAGGGCTGAGTCTGAGTCACTATGTTTTGGAGTTGTTTGTCTGACCATTCTAGTGAATGATAAGATAAGATGATTATTGAACTCCAACATGTGTCATGAACAACAGGCACAGAACACTCTAAAGCAGACGACCAGAGTCCGAGAGGCAAAAACAGGGTCTTTATTACAGTCCAGGTTCGATACACAAAGGTGGCAGTCAGACTAGGCAGAGGTCGGCACACAAAAAAGGCAGGCAAAACCAGGTAGAGGTTTCCAAAAAAAGCGCAAGACAAAGGCGAGGTCCAAACAAAGGAGGTCATGATCAGAACTATGACTATGAAATGAACACTAGAGTGTTACATGAATGTACAACAATCTGGCAACAAGGCAAGGGAAGACACGAGGGTTAAATACATGAGGTAATTGGGGGTGATGAGACACAGCTGGGGAAGCACAATCAAGGAGCAGGTGTGACAACGCCGGACAGGAAGCAAAACCTGAGAGAACAGAGAGAGACTGGCGAATTTTCAAAATAAAACAGGAAACATGAAGATAAGACAAAAAACAAGAACAAAACGGGGAACTTAACTAAACTCTTGGCAGGATCATGACAACATGGCGCTTCGACTAAGAAACAGCTACCACACTTCCAGCGTATAACTTCATGTTGTAACTTCTTTCTTGATTTTCTCCTTATCCATTGACCTGTTTCAAATTATTGCCCATGGCTGTAGCTTTGTATTATTTTAATGATAAGATGAATAGTAATGATTGTAGTCGGGTCCCTGACCTTGTTGGCAGTTTGTTAGCAACCATAATTTAAAAACACAATAGACCTCAAAATTCAAAAGTGGGGCAATGTCAGATGTATTCTATGTTGCAAAATGAAACACTGAAATCCCGTTTGCATGTGTTTGCCATGGATCTTATTTCAGGCACTCATCCAAAAGGCCATTCTAAAATCCGATAGACTTTTGGATTTGGGAATAGGTAGTACTTGAGTGGTAAATCACCTCCACATTTTAGGACTTATTTCTGCACCACTGTATAACGCAGCATGTTGAGTCTTTGTTTTTGATCCCAATATTGTTAGGGATTACTCTCTAAACTTTGCAAAAAGTTATTTGTATTTAATTATTCTTTGTTGTTATTTTGGGGGTTCTCTGTCTGGTTGGATTGATCATTGCAAGTCATTATCCCAATCTGGATGAAGCAAATAGTGGTGATCATTCCTTTTATTCCTATTATAGCGGAAACATTTTGATGTGGAAGTGCTTGCAGCTACAAAGTAGAAGTTTGAAACAGTTTGTGTTGATCAAGGTTCAAGGTTGAACTTTGTCTGATGTCAGATCAATGCAACATAAACATTCATTAAAGGTGTGAATGATGAAATGGAGGGGCCTCCTGCAGACATCAGCCTCCTCTAGTGAATTTCCACACCTCCAAGTACAGGGAGCTCATTACTGCTGGCTCTACAACAGGGGGCTTATTAGTATCAAAAACAATGCATGCTTAATGACACAAGTTTATACACTGACACCCTATTCCAAAACACACACACAGAAACACTGGAACAAGCAAAGTTTTTTCAAATTACACTAAAAGATCCAGAAGTAGAAAAAAAAAAAAAAAAAAAAAAAAAGGTAAGACAAACAAACTTTCACTCTGACTTGTCCTTTCATCTACCACTTTGCAATGTGGCAGTGAAATAGGTATTTTTTGACTCCTTGAAGCACTAAAAGTTACAAAAAATATTGTTTTTTGTATCACACTAAATGTTTATTAATTGACCAATATCAGACTGCTGAGCTAGGCTGATATATAAAAGTTACAACAACAAAGGAATGTTGGACAGAATAAAAATTAACAAAATTCTTTGTATTTAGAGATTTTAACCACTTTTTAACGTTTTCAACATTGTATACGAAGGATGGATTACACTGATCACAATGAGGGCCACATTATTGTCATTCTCAGGATCAGAGGGCCAAATTGTTACAAATAAAAGGACCCTGTCCAATGACAATAAAAAGTCATATAACTCAAAACAATAAACGCCTAGCTTTTTATTAGAATTCAAACTCTATTCAAAGCAGAAAACTATATAATAATGCTAAATTTAATGAGCTGTAAACAGAATTAATTATACTTTTTTAAATAGGTACGTAACATTTTTTGTTTCAGTTAATTGATTTTAAAGGCAGCATGATAGTGCACATGCCTCACAGCAAGAAGGCTGCGGTTCAACTCGACCAGGGTGTTTCTGTGCCTGTGTGGATTTTCTCTGGGTACTCCAGTTCCTCACAACCACTCCAGGATGCATCTGCTTCTTGCCCAATGACAGATTGGATAGCCCTCTGTGACTCAGATAGGTGGGTATAGATAATGGATGCATGGATAGATTTTTTTTTTTTAATCTTTATTTTAAAAGTGTTGTCGGGATTTGACTGATTCTGTTATTTTGTATTATGTTCCCCTTTTAGACCTCCTGGTGTTCCCTGTTTTACTGTCTTGCCCCTGTTTTTGATCCTAGTTAAGTTACCTGTTTTGGTGTCCTTTTTCCCTTGTCTCTCTTGTTTCCTGTTTTATTTTGGAAACCCTGTGTTCCTCGTGGTGTTTTCCTGCCCTCCATTCTGTGTCTCTCTAATGATCATTCCCTCCACCTGTGTGATTGTTTCACCTGTGTTTGGTGTTCCCCTGGTGTATTTAGTCTCTGCTTTCTTTGTTGTCTTTGTTGTGTCATTTGTCTTCCTTGGCACCATGTCTCCAGTGATCTTCTGTGTTTTCTCCAGAGTTCTCCAGTGAGTTTGTAGTTTTGTTTGAACTTTTCAGAGACTTTGATTCGAACTTTGTTAGAGTTTTGATTTGCTACTTTGACTATTTTGTAAAGGATTTTGTTTTTGTTTTTTGATCCCTTTTTGGTAGTTACAATAAAGCTTTGTGTTTAATCTGCTCTTGGGTCCTCCGCCTTGTTTTCTGTTAGTTATACCCTGACAAGTGTGTCCCATTGAGAAGAACAAGAGTAACCTGGCCAAGTAACTAGTAATGAAAGTCTCAATTACAGTTGTTTATAAAAGTTCATTTGCCTTACTTTGCAAATAAATTGCTACTGATTTATTAAATACCATCATAGTGAATTATATCTAATACTTTCCTGTAAAGAATAAAATAAAATTAGTTATTAAAAGCTATGATAGAAGATATCCCACATTTCATGTTATAATGCATTTATTATTTGAAATTGGCTACATGAAGCCGAGGGCCACATGTGGTAGCCATGCACAGCAGCCAGGGGGTCCATCCCTTCCAGTTCATCCCTTGCATATGACATGATATCGAAGCAGGCTTTGAGGGACTGCCTTCAGACTGTTCAAACTTCCACCACGGCAGAAAGATTAAGTGATAAGATTTTCAGGGTCAGAGGTCAGATAATCAAGTCTCCCTTGTGAATATGAAATCTTTGAGGGATTTTGCTCAAACTTTGTTCAATGTCCACTTTGACTTAAAGATGAACAACTTTTTAGTAACTTTTTAGTCATTTTATCAATTTCTTACTTTAAGCAGATCCATTCTCCTACCAATTACCTGAATTTCTCTCTGGCTATGTCACATCTTCTCATAGCAATAATGCTCATGTTCCCTGAAATGATTCGAGTTGTAGAGTCTTGTTGGTACTTTGGGGACTTCATCTGAAAAGTGAGCTTAAGTTCAAATGTCACATTGGTGACAGAATCCATTATAAACCTGTTTTGTATGCCAGTTGACCGATACTGTAATTTTTGCCAGCCTCTGCTTCACAGAACAAAAATGTCTACTAATGTCATGTTGATCACGAGTTTGCTCTGTTGGATTATTTCACCGAGTTTTGGGATTATCTTTTTCAAGTTGAATACTCTGGCAATTGATGAGTCTTACTGTGACAATTTTTCATGTTAGGGACAATGTGCCCTGAAGAGTGATAAAATATCTGGAACATTGGTGGCCTTGCTTTACTTTTCATGCCAGGAATATCACTGTGCAGAGTTTACTTGAAGATTTTTTTCATTGCAAAGAAACAGTGTTGCAGCATACAGATTAAAGTTGGTGTGAATAAGGTAAAAATGTAAAAAAAAAAAAAAAAAAAAAAAAAAAAAAAGGCTGTCATCATGGGGGCTATTTTATTTATTTATTTATTTATTTATTTATTTGGACTCCAATTTTTATCTGCAATGTAATTAATCCTTAAGTTAGTCACTCTACCACAATTATTGTTTAGCACAGCTTCATGGATAGGTGCGATAAATTCTTCTGTGAACCCTTGGATATTTGCTTTTTTTTAATAGTTGATTCAGAAAGGCTTTTCACTTACTGATGTCAGGTAACATTTTCAAATCAGATGTTTCAGAGACAAACCATTTTACTGAATAAATTAATGAATGTTTACAGTTTTTCCATTTTTTGTTAATTTTACAAAAGAGACATTAAGGCAGCACTAAGTAAGATTCTGGCTTTTCAGCTCTCTAGGGGCCTCTATGATCATTGAGTATAACTGCGCGGCCGTAAAACAGAGCGCCTCACACCAACGTGCATTTGTTGACATACAGAAGGAGGAGAAGTGAGCCGACAGGACGTCCCGACAGACAAATAAACCATGTGGACTGATAAGTACAGTCTGATCATGTTTCTATTTGAATAAATCATCATGTACTTAGTCCAGTAGTAGCAGAGCTAAATCAGCATCAGTTGGACATTCTACCTCGTCTTTCAGCTCATGCCAGCGAGTGAACGCCCGGCCAGTGTTTATCCCTGTCCGGGCATTTAGCTTGTTACTCTCCAGCTTTCTTTTTTTCCGTCTCCTCCGATAAACATTTCTTTTCTTCAGGTTTTTCGCTGCTTCCGCCATGATAACAACACTACATGTAGCTTTCTTCTTCTTTTTCTTGTTTAATGGCGGGTGGCATCCAACGTCAGAGGAGCATTACCGCCACCTTCTATGCAGGAGTGTGAGCCAGAGGTCCCTATTTCCATTAGGAAAATAAGTGCATATTTACTTTAAACTAAATTCTGTTCATTAAATCTGTTTTAAAAATTCATAAACTGCTTTATATTCTCCTTTTCCCAACGTTTAGCTTTCACCTTGAGGGGGAAGTGACGTATGCCATAAAGCAGTCAAAGCAGTAAAAATTTGTAGTTTTTTTAATGTGGAAGTGTTACTACCATCCACATCGAAGTTACTTAGTGCCAGTAAAGGTGATACAGACCCCCTCAGACATTGACAGAGGTGTCATTCAACCTGTTGTAAGGTGATGTACCATCACAATGATTCTGGAAATATTATATTTGGGTGGAAAAACTACGTAGTGCTGGCTTAAAATGGGCATAGTTAATGAGTCACTTTCAATTAATATATCAACATAATGTAATTTATCAGTCTATTTTAAGTGCCAAAAAAAAAAACAGCCTTGACCTTTGCCCTCCAAAACCTGATCTCTTTATTCTTTAGCAATGATGGACATTTGTGTAAAGTTTGAAGAGCAAGCCTAAAAGGGTTTCAAGTTACCCATCTTAACTATAAAGGAGTAACCTTACACAATAGATGGACCACTCAATATACAATATTTCACTAATCCATCTGGGAAACAGCCCATAGAAAGTGTTTGAGAATGGGCAGAGCCTTTCTAAAGCATATCTGGCTGGGGATTGGACAAGTGTTCTGTTAATCACATTCATTTCAGTTCAGATAATGTAGTAGGTGGGCGCTACTGCCAAGGGGTAAAACACAAAACATAACCTACTTTTTTGAATAGGGAGAGCATGCAGACTCCATACAGGGAGGTCCCAGGGGGGTTTAAACCAGAAAACCTCTTGCTGTGAGGCACACACACTACCTGCCCTTGTCAAAACATCTTGTTTGAAAGTTTTCTTTTAATCAAATGACCTGATCAAGTTGGTTTTCATGGCTGTGGCTATGATGTATGCATCAGAAATGCCTTAAGAAGCGTCCCCGGCCATTTTAATAGTCCTTGCTAGCAGGTCATCATCAACTGTCCTTTTAAAAACATAAAAACACTTTGAACTGTAAAAACAGGCAATATCAGATGCATGTTTTAAATAACACATTAGAATCTCTTGTTCATGTGTTGATTGCAAACCTTTTTTCAGGTTCCTATCCATATCCATGATCTATGATCCCATAAACTTCCCTCCTTGAGGATCAGGAAGTACCAAATGCTAACTCACCTCTGCAATTTTAGATTAGATTAGATAATACTAACTTCCTCAGGGAAATTGGGAAGATAGGCTAAAGATAAAGGTCACTGGATGCTGCCCTTTAAGAGGAGGTAAACAAAAGAGATATCCACTATGACTCAAGAGTAAACTTATCATTTCAAGTTCCTTGGTCAAAGTCAAGGTCATGGGTGATTTTAACAATCCGCTGTTTGTTTAATATTATAATATCAATAAGCAAGACTTATCTTATTTGATTTAATTCATTTAAGATCAAGACACTGCTTGCAGGAACTTTCTTCAAGGTTTCAAAAAAAGATTTGAGTCAACAGGTTAAAGGTTAAGGGCTTTTAATCCAGTCCTTAGCTTTTGGATGCAATACCAAAATGTGCTTCTAGAACCTTTCTTCGTCTTCTGTACAAATATCTTCTATGGCTATGAAAAATGTGATATGATTTTGGAGGTCATAAGTCAAAGTTTAAGGTCACTGAATCCTCTTTAAATCCGACACTAGTGAGTTCTATATTTCGAGAGCATTTTCAGGAACTTTGGTTCAAATTTTCCATAAATGTCCACTGCAATTCAAGAATGAACTGATTTCATAGTGAGGTCACTGGCCAAATGTCAAAGTCATCTGACTCATGTGATTGCAGAACCTATAGAAATCTTTCAGGAAGTTCCTTTAAACTTGATACAGATGTCCACTCTGACTTATGGGTCAAATTCTGTGACTTCAGAGGTCATTATTTGGTGTCAGCCCTGGTACCATTTACAAACTTGGGACCAAATTCCATGGTCCCATGGAGGGTGAGAACTAATCAACCAAAATAATGTTTTCAAATCGTTAAGGGGTATAGTTCATAGAGGAATCTAACCCTCAGGTGGTTGTTGTATTGTTGTTGTTAGTTTTGTTTTGTAATTAAACTGAAATGCATTTATATTTAGTAACATTATTGAGAAAATCAATTTTTTAAATAATTCAACAGGAGATCAAATATGAAGGTGAATACATTTCTTTTCCTCATATAATTTAGACTTTCTTCTGCCATCACTGCATTCTATAATTTGTGAAACTTAATGAACTTCCAGAGTTGACTTCAAAACTTTGGGTCTTAAAATCGTTGACATTGATTGGAAATTCACTCCTGCTGTCCTGTTTGATTTTGTATGGATCATTGAGCCTTGACCCCTGGAGGTCTTTCATTTAACCTCCAATTTCATCGGCTAGAGAGACAGAAAGTTTGTTCAGGAAAGAGACAACTATGTGATCTGCTCTGCTGATCGTACTGCACAAGTGAAGGTAAGTATAGGATTTGAATATGAAAAATGTATTCTTCAAGAAACAAAGATAATGGACTTGTTTTAGTGTACTTTTAGAAATGTGTTTTCAGTGACCTGGCAGGAGTGTGAGCTCACCTGTAAAGGCCATAAACAAATGTCATGTTTTAGAGATTAGACATGAGCTGTGTAAAAACATTACAAAGGATGAAGTCAAGAAACTACTAAGACTCAAGTTATTTCCAGAACTTTTAATTCAATCAACTGTTCCAGGTCTTTCACACCAATGTTTGATTTTGCCATGTAAATCAGTTTTCTTTATCAGCAAATGCACATTGAACAGGTAAATTCTAATGTATTTAGTCTTTTTAGTGTTGTTGATTATTACAGCAAACTTGTTGAGAGAAAGGATCAACCCCCATAATGATATTTTACTTGGATTTAAATCTTTAATTAAACTTACATAATTATATCTCACATACAAACTTAATCAGCATACAAGGTGATCAATTATTCATCACTGTTGCTTGTGTGTATTTCTCCTTTTTCAACAGAATTTTATTAACTCCACCAAGGAGGTTGTGTTTTTGCCTATATTCGTCTGTTAGCAGGAAAACTTTAAATATTTTATTGAAAATGTTCAGGGAATGTTAGTCTTGGCACATCGAAGAATTGATTAGATGTTGGTGGTGATACTAACCCAGATGTAGATCCAGGAATTGTTTGAATGATTTGTTAACAGTATAAAATAGGGCAGTCTTCCACATTTTGACAAAAACCTGTCCAACAGTGTTAAGAATACCTTGGAAGAAATTTGTGCCCCCAGAGTATTACTGGCTTGAAATATGAGTTATCTCAACATCCAGTCTGTTCCATTGTTGTGCTTTAAATATGGTATTAAAAATATTGTTATTGTTGTTGTACAAATGCCACTCTACTTTCACATGATATACGAGTACTCATACCTTCTACAAAATCTGACTGGATATGGTTCAGAAATTTTACTTTGTTTTCTACATAACTGATGCAAGTTCTGCAAAGGCCAGATAATTACATTGTCTTTTATTTTAAACATTAATCAACATGAAACTTTATTTCTTTTAGGTTTCCAGCACCGTTTTGTTTCAGTTATCAATCCATCTATCTATCTATATCTATCTACACCGGTACATTTTTTGTTTTAAAGTCTCCAAATCCATGATATTTCTCTTCTTATTTTTTCTTCGAAACTCTGAAGTTATCAAGTCCTAAAGTTACCAGGAATGTTAACCAGTTACCAAAGTGTTTGTTTCATTAGTAAATATTATGCATTTTAAATCCTCAAACAGACACACAAGTCATTGATGAAGAGAAGGATTGCCTTTGTTTCCAATAGTTGATAAAAATGCATTCAAGGAAATGTTATCTGTTGTTTTGAATTTCCTGTGTCTCAGCCTTTTGTTGCAATGCATTTTTATTTTCTCTCACCTTTTTGAGATTACTAAGCCCTGCATAAAACTGAAAATTTGTCTCTAAGAAAAAGGAATAACAATGTCCTCATAAGAGGACTGTTATCTTAAAGATTTAAATGGTTAAGTCGTGCTTTCATAAGAAAGGATAACATTTAATTTCTTAATGTAAGAAACTGTTTCTGTTTGTGACCATGGGCTCTAATTTCCTGGCACAGCGCAGGGTGGTTCACCCAGCGCTGTGGTAATTTTATCCAGCGCACCACCTTGCACAGCCAATTTGACACATTTGGTAGACCGGCTGCGCCGAGATGGGTGTGGCAGCGCACCAGAGGGGAGGTGTCAACAGACCAAGCACCAGATCTTTCAGGGAGATCAAAATAGATTTTTCAGAAAAAGAAACATTTTCAAAAATTCCACAAACAAAATGCATTGAAAACAACATTTTGAAAAGCATCCTGTCAGTTCCTTAAGATTTTTATCATTCCCAAAAGAGGTCCCATTTATTTTAAATTATTCTCAAAAATCTTCCCAAGAATAAATTAAATAAAAATTAATCTCAATTTTTGGGCAAGGAAAAATGCAGATACAGTGTAATAGGAAAAATATGCTTGATATCTATGAAGTTGCAGTGTCTTAAGTCTGTAGCTCAATGCAGGCTAAATTTGTATGTAGTATTAATCAACAAATATTCATCATTTTGGTATCATATTATATTAACTACAACTAATAAGCATTGTTCACCAACAGTTAAATCAAAACATTCATCAAGCATTCACTGATTATTCACTGACAGTTCATAAACACAACAAAAATGTTTTAGTTTCACAGTAATGCACTAGATTAGCATGAAAGGCATTGGCAAAGCCTTAATCGAGCATCTGTGAAGATTTTTTTTTTTTTTTTTTAACATACTGTTCAATAACAGTTAAAAGTGGCTTAATGCTACACTGAGAAAGCATCAGTGAAGGGTTTGGGTTAGGGTGTTGTGAAGGTGGAAGCACAACAAGAAGGTTGCTGCTTCTATCCTCAGGTCTGAAAGGGCCTTTGTATGTTCTGCCTGTGCATTCTTGGGTTTGCTCCAGGTATTCCGTTTTTCCTCACACAGACCAAAAATATGCTCATTAGGTTAAATTACGCTTCTAAACTGCTTTTAGGTGTGAGTGTGCCCGCAAATGGTGGTCCGTCTCTTTGTATGTCAGCTCTGTATTTAGCTTATAACCAGTCAAGAGTGTATCCATCCTCTTTCCATATGTCAGATGGGATGGGCACAAGGCCCCTGCAAGCCTGAAAAGGATGATAGGTAATGGTTAGATCAGTACTTGAGTATGTAGTAGTAGAGGTATGGGATATGCAATTTGGAAATGGCCCTGGAGAGTTTGCCTTGACAGTAGAACCCTAAAAATGGTTGCTATGCTCAGATTTAGGTACCTTTATTTGTACCCTTGGAAAAAAGCTGTTTTACAGCCAGAGCGAGATAAACCCCCAATCACAACACACAAATCATAAAATAGATGTAACACAGTAGAGAACATTATAATTACAGCAACCCACGATTAAAACCCCAAATCCTGATTAGAGGGTGAGCTGACCAGTCAGAGAGCCAATAGAGACATTTGTATGTCGATTGTTCCCATGAAAAATTTGTCAAATCTTCCCCGCCGACGCCAAACAGCTTGCTCTGCTATTGACTCTTGTTTGGTGGAGTCTGATGGACTGAATGACTGAAGTCAGAAGAAACAAGGCATAATGACTCTTTAACAATTTATTCATTTAACAAACAGGAGCCTCAGTGGCTTGTGGAGGAACCACACCCAGCCACCTCCTCATGCTGCTCACCAGCCTGGTCACACACTGCTGTGGGATGGCATCCCTCTCTTAAACCAGCATTTGTCGGAAGTCAGCCTGCATGGTTGTGTTGGTCACTCTGGAGCGAACAGCAATTGTGCACTGGGGTTGAGATCAGGACTGCTCCTCTCCACTCCAAGCATTGTCATTTTGGAGGATGTGGGATGTCGACTTGTTGCAGAGTCTCATCTCCATATCTCTCTTCATTGAGCTTGCTTCCAGTGGTGACAGGCCTCGTTATTCCCAGTGAGCAAGATGCTGCCCGACACCATCACAATGCCTCAACCAAAAGATGTTACTCTATTGGTACAGCAATCAGCACAGCATTCTCCACATATTCTCCACACTTTGACCCTACAGTCCAGCTGATGTAGACAGAATCCAAACTCACTGTTTAACATCACCTTCCTCCACATGTTCGGGTTCCGGTGTGCATGTTGCTGACACCAGCATAAATGTGCCTGATGGTGAAGGGCAGTCATGACAGGGTTTCTGGCAGCCCTATGAGGCTGAAGACTGACTGGGTGCACTTTGTTTTGAAATGTCTGGTCAGGGAGCTGTCATATCATCATGCCTGCAAATCTTTAGAAGACTGCTCATATTCTTAGACCAGTCAAGTTTGTTGTCAAGGTGCACTGTGGTGGAAAATTATCGTACAATGTCTTGTTGGTATCACTGTTAATTAATGAGTTTTACTTTACTCATACTTTTAATGTTTTTATCTTTCTTAACATACTTTCAATAATGGAATGTTGAATGTTGGTATGTTGGTAATTTTAGTAACTCAACTGACTTTCTTTTTTTTAGCATTAGCTGGTAGTATTAGTTATACAGTATCATACAAATACAGCGTATGTAGCATTGTTGATTTACCAGGCACATATTTTGCCTTATGTTGGGTTTTGTATTCAAGGACAGGTTACCTTATATACTGGGCCTGTACGACACCTAAGCCTTTTATGCATAATTTTATATCATCCATAAAAATATTCCTATATTTACACTTTATAATGTTTATATAGTCTCTTGAATATTTAGTCACAGATACATGTCAAACGCCAGCATTTAATGTTATTGAGAGGTCCTTACTGAATGTAGAAATGGGTACAGAATGTATTGACTATTCAGGGTCTTACAATAGTTAGAAATGACCACAGAATGTATGTTTCAAGATTGTTTTAATAAAATATCATAATCTCACAATGTAGTTAGAAGTATCACACAAAATAATGCCTGTAAAGGTTTTTTGGTCATATTAAGGTAATTTTTTCTATATGTGAGTAAATATAAGGATCTCACCGACATAATTAAAAGTTTATTTTCTACACCATAGAGCCTGAATACATATCTAGTGGAGTCCATGGTTCAAAGTTGCAAATATTAAACTCAGGACAAGTGTTCAAAGAAAGAGCGTCATGTACAGAACATTCTGTTCCAAAGCCAGGAGCAGGAAAAGCACGACCATATGTGGAACTAAGTGGGAAGCCATCTTGGAGCATGTCAGCCATTTTGTGTAAAACCATAGAATTAAGAAAGAAATATGCCTGGTTGTGCCTTATAGCTAAAAATAAATAACTTCTGGACTCCATGGGATTGTATAGAGGCCTATGGGAGGGGAAATTACACAATTATAACTACGAATTATAGGAAGTGAATGTTGAAAGGAGAGGGGGAGGGACCCTTCTGGAGCCTTTGGGAAGACGGGAGGAGTCCTTCCCATCGGCTATATAACATACATACCATAACTCAAGCTTCAGTTGTTTTGGGGTGTCGCGACACAAATCAACTCCCGTATGTTATTTTTCACCTTGTGACCGTAATAAACGAGTTTCTGGAAAGTGGACTTTGCCTGCGTTCGTGCTCCCTTGAAGAGCGAGAGGACAAATTTTTTACATCTGTTTTTCATCTTAGCTGCCATTCCTGCGCAGAAGTTACGAGCCAGCTCATTCGGTATTTACTGAGAAAATGAGACACTACAGCACACTGTACTCATAAGTCTGCACCCCTTCAGTGTCCTCCCCTCTGATTGTGATGAGCAAGGGCTTGGATCTACTAAAGTCAATGATCATCTCCTTGGTCTTGAGGCAGTTCTTAGTGCTCCAGTTACTGAAGGCCCTTGCCTGGTCCCTGTACTCTTCCTGCCCTTTCTTGATACATGCTACAATAGCAGAGTACTTCTGAATGTGGCAGGATTTAGACCTGTAATTAAAGTCTGCAGTGTACTGGTAGAACAAGACTGGAGCCAGCAATGTCCCCTGAAGAAATGAATGTTCCTTACAAATGTGGCACAAATTTAGACAAGTCATTGATCTTGTCAACTTGGTTGAAAAATAATATGAAGGTATGATGTGTCTAATTTTGGTCTTCCTTTTTCTGTCACACAGATGGAGCCAGAACTCTACTTTGAGTCCAGAAACAATTCCTGCTTAAAGAGAACCTACTCCGTGCCCATACGTGTCACCCTTTACATCATTTTTGGGGTCATTATCATTCTGACAGTGTGTGGAAACTTTTTGGTCATTTTATCAATTGCTTACTTTAAGCAGCTCCATTCTCCCACCAACTACCTGATTTTGTCTCTGGCTATGCCAGATCTTCTCCTGGGGATATGAATTTTAGAGTCTCATTGGTCACTGTATCCATTGTTAATCTATTATTAATTTCAATTGACTGTTACTAAGCTGTTTGTCAGCGTCTGCTTTACAGAACAAAAATGTCTACTAATGTTGTGTTGATCATGACTTTAATCTGAAGTATTTCACCCATTGTAGATCTTAAAACGTTTTTCCTAAAGTTGAATTATTATCGGATCTGAGGACTTTAACTATAACCATTTTATATGTGAAAGTCAATGTGCTTTGAGGGTGAACTGTCTGTTACCCTGTCATCTATTTTGTCCTTTTACATGCCAGAGATTATACTGCTCAGAGTTTGTTTTAAGATTCTTCTCGTTGCTAAGCAACAGTTTCGCAGCATGCAGAATAGCAGGGGTGTGAATGCTGTGAAGAATTCAAATAGCACAAACCAAGCAAAAGCTACTAAAACAATGGCAATCATCATGGAAGTTGTTTTCTCCTTTTGGACCCCCTTTTTCCTGTGTAATATTATCGCTCCTTATTCCAGCTACTCAGCACCAAGAATACCTTATGAGACATTGGCATGGTTGGGTTTCTTGAATTCTAGTGTGAACCCTTGAATATATGCATTCTTCTATAGTTGGTTCAGAAAGGCTTTTTATTTGATGATGTCAGGAAAGTTTTTTCAATCTGATGTTTCAGAGACAAAACTTCTCAATGAATAAAGCCATGTTCTCACAACATTTTCATCTCACAGCAGGGTCATTTTTTGTATTTTGGGTATTCTTTGAGAGCTCATTGTATACAAAAACAGATTCTTACATTCAAACATTTCAGTTATACCTCCTTCCATACTAATGTGCTTTAGTTAGGATAGGCTTTAAAGCATTAATCCAGAGAGGGTGTTAAGTCACACAGTGACATTAATGTAACTGGTTTATAATTTCTGACAACTCATACTATATTTCCTAAAGACATTTTTCCAAGTTTAAAACGTCTTTTATGTTTTTTTTGTTTTTGTTTTTTGTCTGTGATGAACTATGGGGTAACCAGCCCAACAGTGCCCCCATGTTTGCTGTCAGTAATGCATGTTTTGATATGTATCCACGAGTCTCTGTTGCCTCTGTTGCGACCTGTTCCTCCTCCGCGGATCCTTCCGTCCCGGCAGCGGGTAAGTCTGTCTGAATCGCTCCTCTCTCACTGTTCCCTGCACCTGGGACAAGATGCCTTTCTGCTGTCACAGCCATCCAACCAGCACTTCTCAACAGCATTTCTCTCGTGTTTCTGCTACCGTCTGCTCAGCTGCTCTACAGCCTTGCTCCTGCCCATTTGCTGTCATCTAAAAGAAAGCGATACCATACTACTAACACCTGTAGCCTAATTAAGCATGTGCTACGTATCATGAGAAAGTCTGTTAATTAGGATCAGGCAGGCACACACACACACACACACACTCTACTTTTCACCCTGTGACACCCCCACAAACCAAAAGGTTCTAGTCCCTAGAACATTCATCCGTCATCTATATCTAAGAGGATGGTTACCTAGGTTGGACCTGTGGGAGCGTCTTGGTACTGGCCTGGCATCTGCCCCGTCCTGGCCTGTCTGAAACATCAGCCCCAAGCTGGCAAAGGGGGCCCAGGGGCCCTTTGGCTGGCAGGTTGAAACGGCTCCAGTAGGGGATACAATAGGCAGGGGCCGAGGTGGTTATGATGGAGGATGCACTCTGGTCTGATCTTTTAGACAGAGAGGCTTGCATTTAGGACATCCCACTACAACCTAGGTTTGGTTTTCCCACCGGTCACTCAGCTTCCCCTTGCCTTGTCTTCTGTGGTCCAGCACGAGGACCCATTCACCTGGAATTCACCTGACTTGGGTCCCACCCCCAGCCCTTTGGGTACAGTCTCTGCCGGGGTCCCAGGAGCCACCACTGCACCGACCAGCAGTTCTTCTTCAGGTATCAGTTCTGCGGAGTCCTGTTCTGGGTGTGAAATAGGCAGCCTGGACTGCACATTTGCATTAGTGTAGTCCCTCCCTGATCTGTATCTTATGGTGTTTTCAAAATTTGCCAATTGAGCAGCCAACCTTGGTTCAACAGTCTCCAGTTTTACAGTCTGCAAGTGTACGGGTGGGTTATAGTCAGTAACCACTGTCACTTTTGCACCCCACAGATAGCCCTTAAGTTTTTCCATAATGGCCCATTTCATTGCAAGCAATTCAAGCTTAAATGAACTATAGTTGGAATCATTATATTCCGCAGGACGAAGGCTGCATCTGGCGTAAGATATGACTTTTTCTTGGCCATCCTGTTCTTAAGCCAGGACCACCCCCAAACCTAGATGGCTAGTATCGGTCTATAGGGTAAAGGGGTGCAGAGGGGAAGTCAACATAGGCTATTAGCAGTTCTTGTTTTAGCAATTGGAAGGCCATCTCACACTCATTAGTCCAGTTAATGGGCGGCAACCCAATCCCTTTGCCTGTGGCTTCAACCCACTAAAAGTTGAGGAAGGGGCTTAGCGATCTTAGAAAAATCCTTAAAAAAGGGCAGGTAATGCCCTACAAACCCCGAAAACAAGTGTACCTGCTTTGCTGTTGTTGGTGGGCTCCATTCTTGGACTGCTGCCACTTTCCCAGGGTCAGATGAAACACCTTGTCCCAGGAACTTACTACCTTGCAAACGAAATGGCACTTTTCTGGTCTGAGCTTCACGCCATAGCATGTGAGGGACTGGAACACTGTCTCTAGATGGTGTAGATGTGTTGCAAAATCAGGAGAAAAGATTACCTTCTTTTCAAGAAGTCATCCAAAATCTCTGTGAAAAGTATCTCTGCAGACTGCCCTTAGCAAAAAGTAGTTTATTCAAATGTACTACGAGTATACTTATTTGTTACTAAAACTGAGGCAGAATACTTTAAGTTTACTTTTTATATACTTAATTTTATATACTTAAGAACAGTATAGTGAAGTATACTTGGCTTACACTGAAAAGTATAAGGACAAGTGTAAGACCAAGTACATTGACACTAAGACTTGTACTTGTACTTTAATACTAAAACCTGTACTTTAGTATACTTTTTTCTTGTTTCTGCGACAAAGTACTAATACTTAGTATATATTGATATATACAGAATATAATAAGGTCAAGTCATAGTGCTAACATTTAATTTAGATGAATAAAATGTTTTCACTACACACGTTTGCGTTGAGATGTTACTCCTGTCATAAACTTACATGTTCAAGATCATATCGTGCTGGAGTTTAAAAGTTTACAGTGAATAGGATGTGAACTCAATTGCATTATCTTTATGTACCTTAAAAACATACACATAAACAGAGAAACATTTGACTTGACTTTATTGATCAAGTTCCATTGCCAAGGGTTTGGCAATGGTGTTATGTACACGGTGCCATGTGTTTAACAACGACACATTTTGTTTTATAATCCTATTAGACCAGACAGCCTTAACAGTTTGTTTGTTTTTTTACCTCATATATGAAAGTACTTTGTACTTTGTGATCTGCGAATCTTTCTGCACTCACACACACACACACACACACACACACACACACACAGATATATATGTATATATAATTCAATATTCGAATTTATGATGGCAAAAAACCCATGGACACCCAGATCATAAATCTGACCTCATCACATTTGGCTTTATGGAATATAGAGTCAATTCATCTGTCTTTCTTTGTTTAGTGCCATATTTGTCTTTGTTGAATCTAAATTTATTAAAGATAAGCCCACTGAGATGTGGCATCTCATTTTCATGGGGGACGTCATGTCTATGTGGTTTGAAAGATAGTTAGTATGGATGTATTATAAATACAACCATGGATAAAGAGGTCATTGTAATATTAAAATTAATATCTATGATGAATATAATCTGGAGAGGAATGATGTTGATTAATATAGCAGAATCTAGCTGAACTGCCATTAAATATTATACTTCATTCTACTTCTAGAGACTGATGGTGCCACGAGCAGGCCAGCATTTTGAGAGCGTAACGCTCTAGAGAGGACGTACGGCACTACAAGTTCTTTAAGATAAATTGGTGCCTGCCCATTCAGAGCTTTGTAAGTGAGAAGAAACATCTTGAATTCTATTCTAGATTTTATGGGAAGACAATGCAGGGAAGCTAATAAAGAAGTAATGTGATCTGTTCTACTTTAGTCAGTACACGTGCTGCAGCATTTCGAGCCAGCTGAAGTGTCTAACGTGACTTGCTTGGACAGCCTGATAAAAGAAAATTACAGTAATCCAGTCTAGAGGTAACAAAAGCATGGACTAGTCTTTCAGCATCACTCTGAGACAGGATAGGCCTGATTTTTGACATGTTACAAAAATGAATAAAGGCTGTTCTTCAATATATTTTTTTATGTGGGAGTTGAAGGATAAATCCTGATCAAATAGTTCCCCAAGATTTCTAACAGTGGTGATTTGTGCCAGGCTAATGCCATCTAGGGCAGTTATGTCACTATAAAAGGTTTCTCTAAGGTGTTGGGGGCCCAGTACAATGACCTCTCTCTTGTCTGAGTTTAGACCAAGAAAATTTCTGGCCATCCAGATTCTAATGTCTGTATGTGTTTCCTCATGACTTCACCGAGGGGCAGCATATATAGGGAGAAGAGCATTAGACCTAGCATAAAACCTTGAGGAACCGGCTTTGGTGTATACAAAGACTTATTGCTCACATGTACAACTTGTATCAGTCAGATAAGTAGGACTTGAACCAATTTAAAGCAGTCACTATAATCCCAAGTAGTTCCTCTAATCTCTTTAGAAGAAAATTATGATCTATGGTGTCAGAGGTTGCACTGAGATCTAGCAAGACAAGTACTGAGAAAAGTCCCTCAACTGAAGCTGAGAGTAAGTAATTTATTAGCTTAACTAGAGCTGTCTCTGTAATGTGGTGAGCGCTAAATCCTGACTGAAAGTCCTCAAACAGGCTGTTGTTTTGCCGGAAGTCACATAGCTGATTAGCCACTACTCTGTAGAGGATCTCTGAAGTAAACGGAAGGTTGGATATAGGCCAGTAGTTAGCTACAGGGTCAGCCTGTCCTGAGAGATCTGATTTCTGGGGATTCAGACTTGCAAATCCACCAAAGGCATTGGATAATATTTGGCATTATTTTTACTGTTGTTTAGGGCTTGAAATAAACCGTTCATATAGTACTTTTTTGGGCTGGGTGATATGGTCAAATTCTTCTATCTCAATTTAACAATATATATCATGATATACTACCTTTAAATCACAATGTAATATAATATTGATTTATCGCCCAGCCCAAAGTACTTTGCACTTTTATTTTTGTATAGCCATGTTTTAGCTTTGCAGAGCAGACAGACCTGCCTGATTCATTGTCTGAAAAATCTTCATGTCCGTCTTGCTTTTTTCCATTGTCCAACGATTTTATGGCTGAAAGCTTAATGGCCCAATAAGGGAAGAGAGGCGGAAACTGAAGATGTGACAACAGCAGGAAGTGACTACATGTTTGAAAACAATGGTGGCTTCTGAAGTGGTCTCCGTGGATGAGGCAATATCTGCAGTTTTATCAGAAATGGACTCAATTTCTGCTTTAAAAGAGGAGCAAAAAACGCCACTTAAACCTCTCTTACAGGAAATCATGTTTTTGCTCTTCTCCTGACCGAGGATCACTGCTGGGAAACTTGGAAAGATGCTGCGCGAATGATGCCGGTAGTATGGTAGTTCGGAGTCACGATTACTCAAAGAAACCTGGTGAAATATGCTCTCCTCAGAAGTTTACCGGGAGAACTTGGTGGGCGTTGTCTTTGACAACGTTCATGTCACATATGAAAAGTAAATGATACATCTGTGTGGTATAATTTAAAGTAAGATGATAGTCTAAGGACTGAAACGTAGTTTAAGCTAACGGCTAACAACAGGGTCGGGCTGCTATGTCATACTGTGGCTTGATGTGGATTGGTCTGATGAGTGTGACTGTCAGAACGATCGTCCAATCACCAGCTGCTGTTGTTTTTGACAGTTCTGCCTCTGAAAACACATTTTCTTTCCCAGATGGACTAGTGAAATATTTCTGTGGTGGATATATGGAACTGTCTGTCTGGTGTGTCAGGTTAGCCATGTTTAGGGCTCTGGATAAACAGCTAATTGTACTGCTGATGTACACACTAATATTTACATTTTGAAACTTAAACTGTTTTATACTTTTTTTGACCAGTAGTTTCATTTTGTGTCATACAGTAAAATCGACCCATTGTACTCATATGAGGACACTAATTGGGCACCTCTGGTTCCAAACAGCAAACAAATGTTTTTTTAATGTTACGATAAGTCAACTGCCCACATGTGAGGACATCTTTTTTTGCAAAACCACTTCCTGTACAAAGACCAAGTTGAGTTATTAAACTCATTAGGTCTTTCTTATCCCAGCTGCATTTTTTATCAGCTGTTCATACATGACATCAGCTGACTGATGATCAGCTGTTTCCTGTCATCACAGACAGGCGTCTTTTCAGTGGAAACTGCAGAGGACAAGAGGGTCTCAGGTCTCTCAGGTCTTTGAATCATCTGCAGGTTTGGACTCCAGAGGACACAGAGACACTGAACCAGAAGACCAAAACCCAAACCCAAACCCAGGATAGAGGGGCTCAGTGAATGTGGTCTTTGTGGTGTGGAGGTGGATCAGTCCATCAGAGGAGACTTCATAGAAGGACAGAGATCCAGCAGGACAGTCCACATACACCGCTACTCTACCAGACGATGAAGAGGAGGAGGAGGAGATGGATGTCTCTGTGTTATTGTGACGGACAGAGTAACCACGACCAGAGCAGCTCAGACTCCAGGACTGATCATTAGCTCCAAACTCACAATCTGCTCTGTCTCCTGTCCTCCTGATTCTTCTGTAACTCACTGACACATGACCATGTCCTCTCCACTGGACCTCCCAGTAACAGCGTCCACTCAGAGCAGACCTGCACAGAAGCTGAGGATAAAGACCATCAAATCTGTCTGGATGATCAGGATATGACTGAAGCTCTCTCACACATGTCACTGTCCTGTTGTCTTCAGACAGTCTGAGTCTTCTGTCCACTGTGTTTGTGTCCACCTCCAGCTCACAGGCCCCTGATGAAGAGAAGGAGAAACATCACATAATCTGATCATCTACAACCATATGACCTGACAGTCCACCAGTCTGAGGGTTCAGAGTCAGCTCTGATGTTTTTATGTTTAATCTCCTGCTGAGTCAGCCATGTTTGACCCCTGACCTTAAACTCTGTTACATCTTTCTATCTTAACAAGTTTGAGTTCTGTGTTTGTGGTTCTGACGTCCACGATCAGTTTTCATACACGTTCACCTGAGATCTGATTTCACAGCAGTTGAGTCATGAGAGGATGAAGCTTCATGATTAATATGTCAAATATGGCAGTTTTTTCCAATCCCACACTGTGCCCCCATGACAGACGCCCAGTTGGGAATTGTTTTTTTCCCCTCTTCCTCCCTCCTGTTATCCGTTGCCACTGCTCTCTGGTACTTTTGTTGTTTTAAACTTGTACAGCGTCCTTGGGTGTCATGAAAGGCGCTTTAAAAATAAAATGTATTATTATTATTATTATTATTATTATTATTATTATTATTATTATTATTATCATTATTATTATTATTATTATTATTATTATTATTATTATTATTATTATTATTATTATTATTATCATGTAGGACATCACACCCATCCTTCAGACTCTTCTCTGGCCCCCTGAACATCTCCAGATTGAACCTAAAATCCCTCTGCTCACCCCTCAGTGCATACATGGACAGGCTCCCTCATACCTGAAGGACCTACTCAATCCAGAGACCACCACCATAAACCTCTTCTCCATAAACACCAAACATCTCCAGACTCAACACTATGGGAGATCAGGCCCTCCAGTCTGCTGCTCCAAAGCTGAGGGACACCCCCCTGACCACCTGAGGCCCCTACAGCCTACTGAGACATCTGAAGAAGGACCACAGAGCTTTGTTTTTAGGAGGACATTTCTCTTATCACACCAGCACACCATCTCTGCTGATTTTTGTTCCTCGTTTTCACTTTGATCAAATGAGCTGTTCCTCAGACTAATGACCTCTGACCTTCACGTCTCCATCATTTATCTGTTGGAGCTCTGAGAGAATCCTTCAAATTAAAAGTTCATGAGGAGTAAAAAGTTGAATGATCGTCATTAAATCAAAGAGTTAAAACACTCACACTTCTTCAGACCAGGTCTCAGTCTGTGCGGTCCACACTGGTCCAACCTGGAGGCAGAAACCAAAGCTGTGATCAGTTCTTCATTCATGAGGGTCCTGAGATAGCTTCCCTCTCCAGCCCACACCAATCAGGAGGTTTCTACAGAAGACCTTCCCCTCTATCTCCATCCAGGGTCTGTCTGGGCTCAGAGCTCTCAGTGGATCCTCTTAACGAGTTCATACAGTGGTTTCATTGAGACGCGCCCATGGAACGGTTTTTATTTTCAGACTTCTGCTTCATAAACAGAATCTATGTGTTTACTTCTCCTGTTAGTACATGAGTGGACAGTCCTTTCCACAGATCTGCTCCAGTTTAAGACCCCCCACCCACCCACCCCCACACACATACACACACACACACACACACACACACACACACACAAACACACACCCTGATGATATCAAACCATTGACCCCTCAGATAAACCTCCTCTCTGTCTCCTGTCTGTTAAATCATAAATGAGCCTTTTTAAAAACTTTAATATGAATTAAAAAAAATAGAATAATAAATAAATCAGTGTTTGCACTGACAGTCTGACTTCCTGTCCAAATTCAAATAAGTCTCTGGTCTCTCTCTGCAGCCCTGACGTCTCTGACTCTCATTAATCTAATTTTTTTAGGCTGCTGGACATCAACATGTGATTCTTTCTTCTTCTGTGGTGTCAATGTACCTCAGGGTGTTCAGTCTGCTGCGTGGATCCTCCCGTCGAGCAGACAGCAGCTTCTCTCCTCATTCTCCTGGATGATTGTAGCTCAGGTCCAGCTCTGTCAGAGAGGATGAGCTTAGGGCAGAGTCTAGAGACACACAGCCCTCCTCTGAGACCAAACAGCCGGACAGACTGCAGACAAACAGACAGACAGACAGGTAAATCCACAGTTTGACATCACAGTTTCAGGTCCAGAATGAAGGCCTGTCTGTGGTACCTTCAGTCTCTTAAGTAATACGAGAAGAGAAGCCTTTAATCGTCTAGACTTATAAAGTCATCTATCAGTCCAGGTCCAGGAGGAAGACCGCCTCTCTGAGAGCAGGCTGAAAACATCCTCTTTTTCTAAAAGAACTTATAACAAGTCCAACTCCACGTGCTGCTGTGAGCTTGGACTCCTATGGGAATGGGCTAAAGACCACATATTCAATGATTTTGTCCTAGTTTGGTTTGTATAAAATGATGTTCTGGTCTAAAGGTGCCTTCACACCAGATACAACTTAGCGACTGATATCACGTCCACCCACGTTAGTCATGTCGCTTGTCCATAAAATAGCTAATTTTGTCACCATCGTGTCACTCAGTGACATCACGTCCACTCATGTTTCACCAGTGTTTTACAGCTGATCGCCCTGCTGAAGGTGGAGATGGCCCTGCTCCTGCCTCAGCATTGTCTGTCAGTTTCACCTTGTGTAAGGAGTTCTCTGCGGTCCCATCTTCCTGGACCCCCTGAGCCACGTTGCTGCTTGTCTTCCTTGGGCTGATGAACGGGTCAAGGAAGGACAGGACCGCAGAGAACCGCCACTTCTTCACTGGCCCTTCCACTGACCCACTTCTTCTCCCCTCCTTCTATTTTTCCCTCATATATACATGCGGCAAACCCTTCCATCTTTTTCAACAAACATCCTCTGCAAAATAGACACACACATTTTTTGTAACAGCTAGACTAGCAAGCGGGCTTGGCTTCCCTCATAGCTACAACAATGATTGTCACAACACAGCCAAATGCGATGTTATGTGAAAAGTTCAACTTTTTCAACTTCGGAGACCAAGTGACGCAACCTGGTTGAGCATCCAAAGTGAACCTGTAGCACAATCAAATAGCCCAGGTCGAGTCCGTCGCATCGCGTGAGGGCTGTTCGCACCTCATCGTGGCTGTACATTGACTTTGCATGGAAAGTGGTCGCCCAGGTTGCATCCAGTGTGAACACACCTTAAAGGTTTCAGAGCTTTTGGTCTGTCCCTGCAGAATTTTTAGAGGATCCTGATCCACCCTGAGATTAGCCATCTCTCCTCAGACCTTTAACCTTCAGGGAGACTGTGAGAATCATGAAAGTCTCCTTACTGAATATCTTCTGTTTCCTGACTAAGTCCCTCAGCCTGTTGCGTGCACTTTTGTCCCTTCATGGTGAAGGTGTGTCAGTGATCAGATGATTGTCAGAGCTTTGATTTTAATTTGAACATTTTTACGCTTACTTGAGAGTTTCCAGTCTGCAGCACGGACTCTTCAATCCAGCAGTCAGCCATTTCACTCCTAAATCCTGCAGGTCGTTGTTACTCAGGTCCAGGTCTCTCAGACAAGAGGACTGTGAGCTGAGGACTGAGGACAGAGCTTCACAGCTCCTCTCTGATAGTCCACATCCACTCAGCCTGAGAAAGAATTCAGGAGATCATACAGAACAAACAGGTGATGATCATTCTTGTAGAGACACACAAATCTGATGTAATGTGTGCAGGTAGGTGCACCTACAGAGCTTTGTTGGAGGCTTTGACCACTGGCAGCAGCCTCAGAAGAGCCTCCTCTGAAGCAGAGTATTTCTTCAGGTCAAACACGTCCAGGTCCTTCTCTGATGACAGTAAGACGAAGACCAGAGCAGACCACTGAGCAGGAGACAGTCTATAAGTGGAGAGATGTCCTGATCTCAGGGCCTGTTGGATCTCCTCCACCAGAGAACGATCATTCAGTTCATTCAGACAGTGGAACAGATTGATGTTCTTCTCTGCAGACATGTTCTTCCTGATCTTTGACTTAATGTACTTAACTGTTCCCTGATTGGTCTGTGAGCTACTTCCTGTTTGTGTCATCAGACCTCGTAGAAGGCTTTGATTGGCCTGCAGTGAAAGACCCAGGAGGAAGCGCAGGAACAGGTCCAGGTGTCCATTTGGACTCTGTAAGGCCTGGTCCACAGCTCTCTGGTGGAGGTGTTTCAGATTAGGTTTGACGTTCAAGATTTTAAGGACCTTGGATGTTTTGTGTTCTTCTGCCATCAGATTGACTCCAGAGTTGATGAAGGTCAGGTGGACATGAAGAGCAGCCAGGAACTCCTGAACGCTCAGATGGATGAAGCAGAACACCTTGTCCTGGTACAGTCCCCTCTCCTCTTTAAAGATCTGTGTGAACACTCCAGAGTACACTGAAGCTGCTCTGATGTTGATGCCACACTCTGTCAGGTCTGGTTCATAGAAGATCAGGTTTCCTCTCTGCATCTGCTCAAAAGCCAGTTTACCCAGAGACTTGATCATCTCACTGCTCTTTGGACTCCAGAATGGATCAGTCTCAGCTTCTCCATCATACTTGATGCTCTTCAGTTTGGACTGAACCACCAGGAAGTAGATGTACATCTCAGTCAGGGTTTTGGGCAGCTCTCCTCCCTCTCTGGTCTTCTGCACATGGTCCAGGACTGTGGCAGTGATCCAGCAGAAGACCGGGATGTGGCACATGATGTGAAGGCTTCTGGATGTCTTGATGTGGGAGAAGATGATGTTGGTCTGCTTCTTATCTCTGAACCGTTTCCTGAAGTACTCCTCCTTCTGCGGGTCGGTGAACCCTCTGACCTCTGTCACCATGTCAACACACTCAGGAGGGATCTGATTGGCTGCTGCAGGGCGTGTGGTTATCCAGAGGTGAGCAGATGGGAGCAGGTGCCCCCTGATGAGGTTGATCAGCAGCACATCCACTGTGGTGGACTCTGTGACATCAGTCAGGGTTCTTGTTTGGTGGAAGTCCAGAGGAAGCCGGCACTCATCCAGACCATCAAAGATGAACAAGACCTGGAACTCCTCAAACCTGCAGATTCCTGCTTCTTTGGTTTCATTGAAGAAGTGATGAACAAGCTCCTCCAAGCTGAACTTCTGCCCCTTCAGCAGATTCAGCTCTCTGAAGGTGAATGGAAACATGAACTGCATGTCCTGGTGGGCTTTGTCTTCAGCCCAGTCCAGGGTGAACTTTTGAGTGAGGACTGTTTTACCAATGCCTGCCACGCCCTTCGTCATCACTGTTCTGATTGGTCCATCTTCTCCAGGTGCTCCTCTAAAGATGTCTTCTCCTCTGATGGTCTTCTCTGATCTGAGTGGTCTCCTGGATGTGGTCTCAATCTGTCGGACTTCATGTTCCTCATTGACCCCTCCAGCCTCTCCTTCTGTGATGAAGAGCTCTGTGTAGATCTGGTTCAGCAGGGTTGGGTTTCCTGCTTTGGTGATCCCCTCAAACACAGTCTGGAACTTCTGCTTCAAGTTGGACTTGAGTTTTCTTTGGCACAGTGTAGCCTGAGATCCTAAAGGAAAAACCAATAAATGACATTTAAGTCTGGATCCTGGACAAAGTCCTGACATTACAGATGGCTGCTCGGAACTTGATTTTTAATTAAAATAATTTAATCATAAACACAGTGGATATGAACATCAGAGTGGAGTACATTTAAATTGTGAACCTCCTCTTCCTCTCTCCATCGAATTAATCTGAAAAAAGCTCTTACTGTTCCACAGAAGGTCGGCCAGCTCGTCCTGATTCATTCTCCTCAGAAAGTCCACTGTGATCTTTAGAAATGCCTCTCTGCTGCTCCTCTGCTCCTCATCTTTACCAACTAATACACCCTCCCTCTGACCCTCTAAGTATTCTGGGTAATCTGGACTTAAAGCTCTCTGGATTCTTCTCAGCTGGTTCTTCACAAAGGTGATGATGTCCTCCTCCAGCAGCTGGAGAACAACGACAGAGTGAAGATTGAATGTGTGGATCACAGCCTGAATCATCTGACAGTCTGAGGTCTTCTAATAACAGACAAGCACAGCAACTGAATGATGGTGGACCATCAAATCTGAAGATCGAGTTTGTTCAAGTGTGATGGTCTCACCATAAATATGGAGTCCAGCTCTGAGTGTTGCTGTTTGGGTCCATCACTGAGGAGACCAGATGTTTCCTGCTGAACTCTGTGAATAAAAACAACAGAGAGATTTAATGACTCAGCATGAAGATAATTAAAGTGTGGTAATTCATTTGCACTTGACAAGAAAGACCACAGGACACGTCTTGGCTGATATTATGCACTTATATCTATCTATCTATCTCTGAATGGCATAAACAGTAAAGAGAGACACAGCCGGGAGAGGTAATCAACAACAACACAGCAGCAGTACCAGCAGAAGAACAATCTGCCTTAACTACACTACCCCCTGGTGAGAACAGGGTTAAATTACACAGAGTCATAGATTATGACTCTTAATGCTCATATTATTACAAAAAATGACTCAGCATTAAGAGTCATAACATGATCTGTATCTGATGGACACACTGGCTATTTGCCAGTAGTCTTGTTCTGCTAATGCTAATTACTGCTAATTAACATTTATTTCTTTAACATACCTGCTCTGTTTGATTAACAAATGTTCAAAGGTACTAAGGTTAAGTTAAAGCCCTCTCTTTTCTCACCGGCTGTAATTCAGTTCATTTTCTTTCTTTCCCCATCAGCTAGCTTAGTCTTGCCTAGCTTAGCATTTAGCTGCTACTATGGCTTCTCCCTCTCCTCTCCTGCCTGGTGTGTCATATGATGAGTTACTCCTTGTGCTCCTTTACTGATAATGGTAATTGTATTAAAGGGATAGTTCAAGTTTTTTGAACTGGGGTTGTGTGAGGTACATGGCATGAGCCTGAATGTGTGCCAGAGTTCCACAGCTCAGTTCTCTCAATGTTAAGAAAATCTTGGGACAGATGCTAATGCTATGCATCGCTCATTTGCAGCTGTAGTTAGCCAGCCAGCTGATGCACAGGCAAAAACTTACCAAAATTCAATCTGAATTGTCAAATTCGAATATTAAAAAGCATTAGCGGTAATGCTTTTTCATTTCAAGGTTATGGCTGCAATTTCTGACTCATAAATAAAATTAATAATAAGTCATCCAAACTGCATTTTCATTTTCCTCTTCAAGACTGCTCACTCTGTGACTTAATTATATATTTTTATTTATATGTGTATATATATATATATATATATATATATATATATATATATATATATATATATATATATATACATATATATGAGTTAATATAACGATCTCACCAACATTATTAAAAAGGTTATTTTCCCACAACATAGAGCTGGAATACATATCTACTGGAGTCCATTGTTCAAAGTTGAGAAAATCAAACTGAAACAAGTACTTAAAAGAACATAAGTACATAAGAATGTACAGAACATTCTGTTCCTAAGCAAGGAGCAGGAAAAGCACAACCATATTTGGAGCTAAGTGGGAAGCAATTTTGAAGCAAATTCAGCCATCTTAATAAACCACATACTTAAGAAAAGAAAGGAATATGCCTTATTGTGCCATATAAACAAAAGATAAAGACATTCTGGACTCCACTGGATTGTATAAAGGTCTATAGGACAGGAAAATTACACAATTGTATTCAAGAATAAAGGAAAGTGAATGTTGAAAACATCTGGGAGGGAACCTTCTGGAAGACAGGGAAAGTCCCAGACAGGGAAAGTCCCACCCAGCAGCTATAAAACATACAGACAACAGCTTGAGCTTCAGTTGTTTTGGGGTGTCGCGACACAAAGCACCTCCCGTTTGTTATTGTTCACCTTGTGACCGTAATAAACAAGTTTTTGAAAGTGGGCTTTGCCTGCGTCCATGCGTCCTTGAAGAATGAGAGCACAAATTTGAACTAGACATTTTTATATTTGTGTTATCTTAGCTGCCATTACTGTGCAGAAGTTACTAGCCAGTTCATTCGGTATTTACTAAGAAAAAAAAAGACACGATGATTTTTTTGTTTAACTGAAGAGGCCAGGCCAGGAGGAATATGTCAATTTATTTCTTCTTATCATCATTCTGTAAGGGATGAAGTATCTGATGTGAATGGTTTAGATAAATATGTGGCCTTAGAGGTAAGGTCATGGGAAGACTGAAGTTGACCTGTTCTCATTCAGGATACAGGTAACCGGATATAATGCCCAGGAGGCTTCACACAAACATTCTTTACATAAAACCTGTGTCAAAGGTTAAAGGTCCTTCACTTTAGGCTATCATGTGGTTTGTCTTTAGTTCACGGGGTATTTATCTAAAATGCTCTGGTCGAATGAGAGTCCACCTACATGTATGTCTGTGTATAGTTCAAACAATGAGTCTGGTATAAATACATGTACTCTTAAATGTTCAGGAGGTTCCTTTTGGCTTGGGCCTCTCAGGCTGTCCGGAGTGCCATATACAGACACTTGCTTGGTTTGTAATAAACTTCCTTTATATGCAAACAAGTCTGTGTCGGCGAAGCTTCTTCATCATCTGCATCTACACATCAACACATCGAGAAACTACAGGGACATTACCATGTGGGCTCAGGAACATTTCAGAAAACCATTGTCAGTTAACACAGTTTGTCTCTACATCTACAAGGTCAAGTTAAAACTCTACCTTGCAATGCCAAGCCAAATATTAACAACACCCAGAAACACTGCCAGCTCCTCTGGGCCCAAGCTGAGATGGACTGGCGCATTGAGGAAAAGTCTGCTGTGCTCTGATGAGTCCACATTTCAGGCCTTTTGTGGAAATCATGGATCTCGTGTCCTTCGTGCTAAAGAGGAAAAAGACCCTCTAAGACTGTGGTCTCTTCTCCAGGAGACCCTTACAGAAGTACAAATAAAACACTAAAAAAAGGGCAGTTAACAGTTTTCTCTTATAATACATTTTAAACTCAGCTAATACACTCACACTGCCAAACATGTCTCTGTCAAATGCTCCTGAATGTTAAAGTAAGGGCAGTTTTCCTCTTTGAGTGTTTCTGACAGCAGCTCTCTAAAAGCACTGTCTGAAACCTGGGAAGGCGGCTCAGTGCTCATTTAAAGATTATTCCACAAAGCAGCTGCAGCAGCGCTCAAAGCTGTCTCCCCCCTTCCGTCCTAATCCTCAGTATGTTCATAGTCTCAGAGTTTGGAGACCTCATGTGACTTTACATATTCACTGAGGGCAGGGTAACAAAGTAAGGAGGGAGTTTACCTGTCAATTCTTGATACCAGAATTGCTCTAGGATCAGAGCTTTGGGGGTGCTCGTGCATCCAGAGTGCTAGCCGGCCAGGCAAGAGAAGTTTCAGTTTAGTACATATAAACGCAGTTTTGGGAATAATTATTCCTACATTTCTGAAAGAAAAGCACAACATATTTAGGTAGGGGGAAACACTGACTAAACCAACGAATCCAAGAAAAGTGATTCAAATGCTGAGCCACAGCAAAAGAAAAATGGATTGGAATCATGAAAGAAATATATAGCAAGGAAAAGCAAATGCTATCCCTGAATCAATCTATAGACTAATTGACTAATTTCTCGAGGAATACATGCTTTCAGACAGCAGTTCATCAACATATACATATACATATAAACAGTACATATGCATGTTCCTGTAGAAAAATTGTCCCCTATAATGTGTACCAAAAATACAAAAAAAAATGGACCTTGGACTCTTTTTTATTTTTTGTTTGAAATGCACAATGAAAACAACATGAACATTAAGGTTTTTGTAAAATACAAATACATAAATGAAAATAAACTTGAAAAAATACAATTTTGAGATCTGTATTATAATAATAACAAATAACATAATAAGGACAGACAACTCTGCCTAAGGTACCATGTAGTGAATGAAATTATCTTTGTATGTGTACTTTGCAGATGATTCCTTTTAATTTAACCTGTGTTGCCTCACCTTGAGGGTGGCATTTCTGTCAATTACTCTTTGGTGGTGGACACTCAAGTATCTCTTTCTCAACTGACATCACAGCCTGGTGCTGGAGTCTGCATTGACCTGTGGTCTTCCTTAGAGCCTCCTATGGAGCCGATGCAAGGCACTAAAAGACCTCTCAGCTACAGCTGCTAACCAGTATTGTCAAGGCAACCTGAATAACATCTTTCAATGAAGGGAACATCTCATAATCTCTAATCAATAAGAGTGTGTACACTGTCAGCATGTCTTGAAAGCACCACCTTCACTCTTGCGCTTCAGAAAGTTTTTGGCAACCATCACTTATGGTGATGCAGTACCAGTGCCTACAAATGAGGCTCAGACAAAAAGTGGTCTGAGGTTGGACTGCATGTCTGAATTCCATCAAGCAAATCCTGATTCACACCAGAAAAACGCTACTCAAGTTCAGGGATCATTCTATCCAGACAAGGACACAACTATTTCTTTTTGAGTTCCTCTGACTCAGAAGAACCACAGACTTCACTACCTGCCCCACAAGTTGACTCTATGACAAATTCGTCCATTCTCTTTGTCTCCTGCCTCTGTCAGAAGACAGCTCAAAGATTGCTATCTGGTTTGCTTCACAGATAGCCCTTGATCTCTCATGCAGTTCTGCAACAGTGTGATCACTGTGTTTCTGCTTCACCGTGTCAATCACTGTATCTTTGTATCTCACTGCTTGCGCAATATCAATGTTCTCCTTCTGTAGGTATCCGTGCAAACCTGCTTTTACAGACAAGAGGTCCTGGAAAACAATCAGCAAACACACTAAGGAGAATTTAATGCATTTTGCCTTCAATTCCACTGCCATAGGTGTGTTGATAGTGAAGAGGCACTCAGTGATGGCAGGGAAATTGTCAAGCACTGCAGCCACTGAACGAAGCTTGCATGCCCAGCATGTGTTTGACAACTGCACAAGTTCACTTTACTCTAATCCTGACTTCGTTTGAGTGTCAAAAACTTAAGATGGTTCACAAGCAACACACCTAAAAGAATAGACTTTCCAGCATGTTGAAGAGCTCTGTGGCTTCAGAAACAGCCCTGCACTTGTGACATTACACTAGATTTAACACATGTGCATGGCAATGCACATACAGATGTGGACAAAAATGTTGGCACCCTTCAGTTAAAGAAAGAAAAAACAACAATTGTAACTGAAATAACTTGAAACTGATGACAATAGTAATACATAAAAATTTACTGAAAAATAACTAATGAAAATCAGATTTGCTTTTGAATTGTAGTTTAATAGAATAATTAAAAAAAAACAAACTAATGAAACTGGCCTGGACAAAAATGATGGTACCCTTAACTTCATATTTTGTTGCACAACCTTTTGAGGCAATCATTGCTATCAGTCGATTTCTGTATCTCTCAATGAGACTTCTTCAGTCTTCTCCAGACTGCATGTTTCAGCTCCTTCCACAAATGTTCAATAGGATTTAGATCAGGGCTCATAGAAGGCCACTTCAGAATAGTCCAATGTTTTGTTCTGAGCCATTCTTGAGTGTTTTTAGCTGTGTGTGTTTGGGTCATTATCCTGTTGGAGGACCCATGACCTGCGACTGAGACCAAGCTTTCTGACACTGGGCAGCACATTTGGCTCCAGAATGCCTTGATAGTCTTGATTTCATTGTACCCTGCACAGATTCAAGACACCCTGTGCCAGATGCAGCAAAGCAGCCCCAGAACATAACTGAGCCTCCTCCATGTTTCACAGTAGGTTCAGTGTTCTGTTCTTTGAATGCTTCATTTTTGTGTCTGTGAACATAGAGCTGATGTGACTTACCAGAAAGCTCCAGTTTTGTCTCATCTGTCCAAAGGACATTCTCCCAAAAGCTTTGTGACTTGTCAATATGCATTTTGGCAAATTCCAGTCTCGCGTTTTTATGATTTTCTTTCAACAGTGAAGTCCTCCGTTAAGTCCACTTTGGCTCAAACAGCCACAGATGGTGTGAACTGATACTGATGTATCTTGACCTTGGAGTTCACCTCTAATCTCTTTAGAAGTTGTTCTGGGCTCTTTGGTTAACATTCGTATTATCCGTCTCTTCAATTTGTCATCTATTTTCCTCTTGCAACCACGTCCAGGGAGGTTAGCTACAGTCCTGTGGACCTTAAACTTCTGAATAATATGTGCAGCTGTAGTCACAGGAACATCAAGCTGCTTGGAGATGGTCTTATAGCTTTTACCTTTAACATGCTTGTCCATAATTTTCATTCTAATCTCCTGAGACAACTCTCTCCTTAGCTTTCTGTGGTCCATACACACCACAATACCAAACAGCACAGTGACTACTTTTCAGCCTTTAAATAGGCAGACTGACTGATTGCAAGTTTGAAGACACCTGTTATGCTAATTACAGGACACACCTTAGTTTAACATGTCCCTATGTTCAAATCGTTTCCAATTTTTTCTAGGGGTACCATCATTTTTGTCCAGGCCAGTTTTCTTATTTTGTTTTTTAAAATGATTCTGCTGAACTATAATTAAAAGCAATGTCTGATTTTCATTTGTTAATTTTCAGTAAATTTTTATTTATTATTATTTTTGTACGTTTCACGTTCTTTCAGTGACCAATTTGGGTTTTTCTCTCTTTAATGAAATGATACCAACATTTTTGTCCACGTCTGTATATCGCCTCAGCTTTTGAAAATGGATTTGCACGCCCCCAACTGCCCCTTTCATGACAGCTGCACCATCATACGTCTGTGCCACACATTTTAACTGATCAATTCCCTTCTTTCAAAATTGATTTTCAATTGCAGCATTACTGTAACGGCGAGGAGCCTCTCTCTGGCACTCACACAGAGTGCCAACTGTTCTGTCTTTCCATTTCTGGCCTCATCAGCCACAACATTCAATCATCTCATTCTGAATGCTACACGAGAGGTATGTGGTGTTTGAAGGAGGTTAATATCTCTGTAAGAAGAGTTCAAACTTTCTCAAAAGAGTCATGCACTCTCAGAAATTCCCTTTGTTGTTGCTATACTCTGTTTTAGGCCGGGAGCCAGGTCCACCCCTCAGGATGGTTTTTGCTACCTTTTTTTCACTATTATTTCCAGTTATGCCATACCTTGGGCCATCACAAGTTGATAGGGACCAACCCCAACTTGGGACCGTTTGGTCTCAGGGGCCAAAAAAAACCTTTTTTGGAAAAAGCTTCTGGTGAAATGAGGTCATTGTAAATATTAAGGTACTGCAACTGTACAAATGGCCAGAAAAGTCTCAGATTGTGCATGGAGTATCCTGACCCTTTAGGGAAACTAGCAGAATAGGATTGTAGGGCTTGCTGCCTTTTGATTTTCAAATATCACCCTCATCATACTCCAAAAGACAAAAAAAAATGCCTGTCCGCCTGAAAATTTATCATTAAAAGTGATTATTTTCAAGCATTTTATTACACATCTCACAGCCTCAGATGTATATTAAGCCCAAAATGAGCTCTCTATCTAGAAGATTACACATGCTATGACTAAAGTTCTCCACTGTATCTCAAATCAGAGAAAAAAGAACTTTCAAGATTTAGCCTTCCAAAAGGGATTAAGCTTTTTTTATTGCATCTAATTAATATCTCAAATAATGTTAAACAACAGAGACCTGAGTTATGTACTGTTGTTACACTATCTGGAATGAAATACATGAAAAGTGAATACTATATCATGGTATATTCATATATCATTGAGAGCATTATTGATGTCAATGGGCCGACCAATAAGAACTTTTAACTGAAAGGTTAGCTAGCTCACTTTATTTTTCTACTTACTAGGCAATGAATTGTTGTTTCCTTTTGTTGTCCTTATTCATGTCAGAATGGTTGAACATAAAAGAGATGAGACAGAGACTAGGGTGCATATGAGTATAAGACAGGAAAGAGCTAGCTAGATAAAGTTAATACTACTGTTATTTGGCTATTGTAATAATGTATGTGTTGTTGTTTTAGTTAGCTAGTTAATTTAACTTTGAGTAATCTGATTAATGTAGGTTGAGTTTGATATACTTTGCAAAATATTCATAATATATTCTAGATATTAGTCACCCAAACCAGCAGTTGAGAGGGAGACAGCCTATCATCAACAACAGTACGTTAATGTCTGAAAAAGTCACCCTATTTTTCACAACTCAGTGTTGTAGGTATGGTGTGTGTGTGTGTGTGTGTAGGTGTGTGTGTGTGTGTGTGTGTGTACAATATTTCACTGTTGTAATGAATGTAATGACTTTCTGATAGTTGCAAAATGAAGAAACAACAAGATGACGAAGAATGGACAGCAGGCCAGAGTTCAAAGAAGAAGAAAAATCAGCCCCCACCTCAGCCATCTCTGGAAAACTGCATTCTACATGGTTGTAAGGGGACAGTAAATGACAAGTTCATACCTTTGTCTTCTCAGGATGAATCACTGAGCGCATTTACTGCTATCTATGGTATGAAAAAGAAACTAGAAAGCACTCGGAGAGTGCAGACCTCCAAGCGCCACAGTTCCCCCTATTTGTCATTTGCACCATAAATATTAGTCCCACATTTATTTTGACTAAATTTTTAGATTCCTTGACCATGAAAACATACCATTAGCAACTGGATTCGTAATGATATCGATATTAGTTCAGTAGTTATTCACGAAAATTGAATTTTCCTTAATGGCGGTTTTCTTCTTGATCTAGCTCCCTAGCTTTTGAAGATACAGCAAATCCATTGGCACCTTCCAAATTCCACAATGCCTTGGCTATATAATGGTGTTTGTTGCGTGTTTATAATTTCATTTGTTCTCTTCCGATGATGAAAATTCCAAAGGTCCCCTATTTTTTCATATTCTGGATCATAGTATCCGGAATTATTCCTTTATCCGGATCAGTCTTTGATATACTGTAGAGCATGTTAGAAACTTGTCCTGTATTTTTTTTTCCCCAAGTTCCCTGACCATTATTTGTGGTGTTATATGCAGAAATGTCGAAAATGGCCCTATCTCCCAATGTTAAAGAATCCTTTAAAAAATTCCTGGATCCAGACGGAAATCCGTATCGCTCCCATTATCCAATCATTTGTTCCTTATCCCAAATCGGACATTACCTGAAAATTTCATCAATATCCGTCCATAACTTTTTGAGTAATGTTGCTAACTAACTAACAGACAGACAGACAAACAAACAAACCCTCCCAAAAACATAACCTGTAGGTAACTACAGACATAAATGTTTGTCTGTGGTGGTATGCAAGATGTTTGTGGATCCGTTCTCTTTATTCTTGTATACATTTGATTGGAATTTCTGTAAGGTATATCTGTTGCCGGACACTTTCTTCACTGTGCAACTTCTGCAGAATATGCAATAACTGCCAAACAAAACTGAAGAATCCACATGCTCCCTTGTTGGTCTACTGGAGTCATTTTCTGCTTGACATTTGCTTAAAGCATGGTTAGCATTATAGAAAAATATGCGTCAACAGTCTATATGATACCCACAATCAGAAGACAATTCATCAGGAATTGATCCACAAACATCTTGCATACCACGACAGTCAAACGTTTGTGTCTGTAGTTTCTTTTTCCTATCATGGATAGCACTACAGTCTGACAAAAATCTTGTCACGTATCTTAACTTGACTTGTAGTTGATCAATTGGAATCAGAAATGGCTTTAGAAAGGTAATGCCCTCTAGATAATGATAATGATACCCAAATAAAGTTTTGTAGCATTCATTGAATCTTATCATTTAATTAGGACAGAAGGGTCAGATTTTGCTTGGACAAAAGCTTTGCCGCATACAAAAATAATGTAGAAATTATATACTTTATTTGGAATACACAAACGTGATACAGTATATCAAAACATAAAGTCAAGGTGCCTTGCAAAAAATAATTAATATTGACTCCCATGAGCTTGGAGGACTGCATCCATATGTCTCGGCAATGACTCATTTAACTGAGTGATGAAGTCATCTGGAATGGAAAAGAAAGTCATCTTGAAGGACTCCCAGAGTTCATCAAGATTCTTCACACCTGGGAATGTGTTAATTACAGTATTTGTCAGAGGTGAAGCTCTAATCTGTGATTGGTTAAATCATTTACAGTACAGGGCAAGAAGCAGGTCACTGCCACAATACGTTTCAGGTACTCCCTTCTTTCACTTATTTCAGTGGCACTCTCTGCCTTGATCTGCTCTACAACAATGCCTTGTGACAGACTTGCTTTGTAGCTATTCCAACAAACTACACTGTCTTTGTGTGACTCGTGGATTCATGTTTTTGAAACTTTTACCTTGTACCATGAATGCACCGCAGCACGGACACGCAGCTCACCTTAGAGAGAGAGAACTTTCTTTCGCCTTCCATGAGAGTCGGAGGAGAAAACGGCTCTGAAAAGACGCTGGTTTATCGCTGAAAACGTTGTTTTTGTAAGTTGGAAAGTGATGTGGTCAAGTCCTGTGATGTTTTAAGCAAGGAGAGAGGAACATTGTGGAAGTATATCCTGGTGAGTGTTGTTAAATGTATGCAGTTAGCAGCCTGTTCTCAGATGTATGAACGAACAGTATGAATTGGTGTACACTTTAAACTATAAAACCAGTCAGGATATGACATTTTTTTGAGAAATGTGATTTTTGTTCACAGCTGATAAGATGTTAGCTGTGTTAGCCAATAAAAAGCTAAGCTAGCGCGCCTACAGGTGTGTTTTTTCAGGTGCACTGTATGTGAATCAAGCTAACACACGTGGTGTGTAGTAATGCTGTGGACCCGATATGAGTTCATTATGCACTTTTATTTGTTCCACTAGTCATTTATTGTGCTATTATTTTGTTTTTTGACATAAAAAATATATGCCAGTTACTATGACAACTTGAAATAAGACATTTTTGATCTAAAGACATTCTTTATTATTTTGAAATACAAATGCAATGCAGGTAATTCATTTTAAATGGATTATAATTGTTTTATTTTTGCACATTGAGTAATTGCCTTGCATGTTTTGTGCAGGCTGTTTTTTTGTTGATGGAACCATTAAAGGACTTAGCTGTATGGACCATGGACTGGATGCCACCTGAGAGGTTTACAAAGGACGGTCCGGATCTGATGGCCACCTATTTCCCAGGAGGGTGGTAGGACAAAAAACTGATTTCGCTCTTCCTCTGGAGGATTTCCATACTTTTGTTTTACCTGAGATCTCAGACTTTTGTTTTGTTTTTGTTTTTTTGTTGTTGTTTTTTTTTTTGGTACTTTCCTTTTGGGTCAGGCCTGATGCTAAAAAACTGATTCTGAAAAAAACTGAAGAAGTGCACTTAAATCCCAAATTTAGGATATTGAGACTGATGACTGATAGGCAACAGAGGTTGATGTAACTGGTTGCACTGATTGATTTTTTTTTTTTTTTTTTTTCCTGTTTATGTTCATGTTGTGAGACTACCTTATGGGTCAAGTAATTTACTAGGAAGGGTAAAAATCTTGACCATGCAGTATACTTTTTCTACTAAAACATTTGTCAATGTCTGTTACTGTGGTCAGAGATTTCTTTGTTCTCTTGCAGAGTTGCCAAGGCCAATCTCCTTACGAATCCTAGCTAATTGAACCCTAAATTGTGTAGATTTAGTTTTTCCTGACTATGCAGAGAAAAAAGGGTGACAAAGGCATCATATTTGAGACTTTTGCCAAATACCCGACACGCAAAGCAGGAAGTAGCATTGTTTGAGAAGAATATTCCAACCAGTTAAAGCCTTTGTACCAGTTTTCATCAAAGGCTCTTTTTTGTTTGCCAAAATGAGTGAGTGTTTGCTGAGCCAGTTTACACCGTTTAGGACCAGGAGTCTTAGGTCCCAGAACATTGTCACCAGAGACTGACAGGTTGTTCCTTTGCGTTTTCAAAAACACTCTGCGTTCACATGCAGATGTGAAAACAATGCACGTTCACAAAGATCCGTGAGAACGACTGGAAACACTGTAGCGTGCATGCCAGTCCAGTAGTTGCCAATGTAGGTTTCTAGTGAAACAGCAGTGTGTAGCATCAGGAATCAAGGACATCTCATCATTCCCTGTTCTCCACAGTCTTCTTCTCTCTCACCTCCCCTGAGACCTACAATCACCTTTTTGGACATGTGGAGTCATAAATTGAAACCCTTCTTCCTGCCATTTGGCATGAACTTTACATTGACCCGCTGTAAGCACTCAGGACCAGAACCCCCTTCTTGATTTAAGGGACTTTATTTCGTTCCTTGGAGAATCAACCAACGCCTGATTGGCTGAGACTCTGTAAGGCACCGACAAGTCTCACTAGCCCACAGACTTAATGGTTACTCCCTTCTAAGATATACAAGTTTACCAGTCACACCTAAGGAGAAAATGACTTTCCTAATCCCCTTATCTCTGTGAACTGCGAACTGCCCATTCACAGCTGCAGGTCGTAAAATCCCCCACTGCACTCTCACAGGACATCTGGACTTTTCCTTGCATTCCAAGCATCCAGAACAATCTCAGATGAGGAAAACATAAAAGACTGATTTTAATGTTTGAAATTAAAAAGTGTGTGTTGATTTGAAGCCAGTGTGGGATGTACGTCCCTAGGCCCTTTCAACGGTCTCTCTACGACCCCCAGGAGTGAAGTTAAAGAGATCCCAGATTTATTCTGAATTCCATGGAAGACCAACAGCTCCACCTAGCGATATTCTTTTAGTATAGCACAATCACAGTTATAATATTCAAGATATGTCGCCGTGAAAACCAGGATTTAACTACAAGATAATCTTTATGTGTTACAGAGTGCTCTAGTAATGCCTATTATCATAGTATTCATTTATCCACATCTGCACACAACAGTATGTCGGTAATTTACCTCAAGCATGATGATAAATGTGATATCGTTATTGTGTGTTTTCATTAATGAGTTAGAATTGTCTGATTTCATCCTCTTATCATTTGTTCATGTGTTGTCTAAGACCTTATGCTTATGGTGAGTTGAATGATATAAGTAATTCGTCCATTATAGTTAAACTTAGTTACTAAAATCTGCGATAGCAAGAAAGAGATGATGAAAGTTGTCAGTGACGTCATCGTCTTCACACCCATCGGAGATGTTTAAAAACACGTGCCAACTCTTCTTCATCTCTTGTCTTCTGCTTTCTGTCGACTTCTTGTCCTCTTTAGGCCTAACTTTTTTTTCTACTTCTTTGCACCGTTTAGGCCTTTGCTTTTGTAAGCACGTATAACTTTTCATTTGTCTGCTGATCGTGCATATTTCTAGTTAATCAATTTTTGATCCACGACTTTAACAAGTCTTTCATTCAGATTTCCCTTTAAGAATCTAAATGCTCCGAGCTTTTCAACGCAAGCCTGCATATTATTATTATTGAATTTTTCTTCTTTTTGGTATCGCACAGTTTTTCTGCTTTACATTGTTGTCCTGGCCAGCGACGGTGTTTTAAGAGACTTGCACGAGTTAAATCAGCCAGTATTATATTTTTGTTAATAACACCGTGAGAGCTTTGAGACGCAACCACCTTCAAGCCTGCATTTGCCAGAAGATTATCCAAAGAGAGCTGTCCAGAAGGATCCGCGGGCACCGGTGTGAGAGACAGACTTGAAGATCTGCTGTTCGGCTTTCCAGACCAAACCAACGTCACCAACTTGATCCAACTCTGACCAAACCAACCTGATCCACTCTGACCCATCGGGAGCCTGGACCTTCCCTAGCCTCGGAGAAACAACACAAGAGTCGTCTTCAACCAAGAAGGCAAATGTCCAGTTATTCTGTGTTTAAAAGGAGGTTTGATGTGCTCTTAGACTTAAAAGGTGCTCTAATTCTTAATTGGTCCAATATAAATTTCATCTAAAATTCTTTCCAAAGTTTCAGCCGTTAACGGTTCATTTATTATAGACATACACTCACTGACCATCATTTTAAGTTTTCCAATTTTCCCACTGTTTTCATTCAAACCTGATCATTTCATTGCAATTTTATTCATAATCTTCACATTTATTTTATGCATTGTAAGGCTATTCATTTTTAATAAATTTGTGATTATTGATTTCAAATTCTCTGTCTGTTACTGTTCTTCAGAAGCCAGCGTCCCTGAAGCAAGAACTCTGTCTTAAGATCTGAGATTGATAAAACTTGATTTGGTTAAATTGCATTATTTAAGTGAGTTAACTAAGCAATTAACTAAATTAAGATTTGCCTTATTAAAGAAGGCTGGTGCCCCAACAAGAATAATATACTGATTTATTAATTGGCTTTAATAAATAACTCCACAGCCAAATCTTCCAGATTTAACGCTGCTAAATTTCAAATCGCTACAAATGTTACAACAGGCGTACACTATCTGGGGAAGACAAACTTTTCACAAACAACAATGACGAGTGGACACACGAAGACACAGGAGTTTTTTGTCTGGACAACAAATCTGTCTGGATATTTTTGTAACAAACTGAGCACAGTAAGCAGCACACATGTTGCTTGTTAGACAGCCAACGCTGTTGTCGTTGTTGTTCCTGGGTACGTGTATATATATATTCCACATATAAATGAAAAAATACTAATAAGAATTCTGAAAAAATTAAGCCCTCTCTCTGCTTCCCTCTCTCTCATTGTACTGTCAACCAGAAGGCAAATAACCAACAATGTGTTTTCGAATGAGATATACATTCAATGATATTGAATTGATCCAACTTACAACATTATTCTAACATAATATTTCGTTCATTTGGGAAATGAAGTCATACCAGTTGGTCTTACACTCATACCTGTACCTGGCTCTTTTTTTCTAAAACATATTTTTTTTATCCATGATGAGGCTGTCTGCCTGTCTGCACACAAACACACAAACGCATGCACAAAATAATTGAAGTCAAGCTAGTCAAAGAACATTTCAAGCTAGCACTAGTAGACAAGGCAATATCCACGAGCCTCTAACAGTATCTTTCAAACTAAGCAACTTTCTTTGACATGTTTGTTTGTCTGGCTGGTTTCAGTCAGGTTTCACACACAGGGCCCTAATTTCCTGGTGCAACTCAGGGTAGCACAGGGTGACGCAGCCTGGCGAACCCTGCACAGTGGTAATTTTGTCCAGCGCACTGCCATGCGCAGCCAATTTGGCAATTTGGTAGACCAGCTGTGCAGAGATGGGTGTGACGGCGCACCAGGGGGAGGTGTTGACAGATTCAGCTTGGTGCAGTGACAATTTCGTGCCAAAACATGCGCGGAAGGTGTGCTGAAAGCTCACCAGCTCCATCTGGTCTATTCTCGGCGCAGGCGAAGCTTGCCTGGGGCAGTGGTAATTTGGCTGACAGGCGCACAGTGCACACATGTCACCAAAACCTCACAGGCAGGTGTCCACAGTGTCAGGCACATTTCAATGCAATAAACAATCACAGCAACCACTATTTAATGTAACCGTCTGAACCATTAATTGTCCCGTCACATCTGATGTCAGATCAAAGACGTTTGTCATAATGCAGGTGGCACCTGGTCTACGAAATAAGAGCCCACAGTCTCACCATAGACTGTGTCTCACACACACTGGAAGTGCATCTCTTGGTGCAGATTGAGCACTGCGGCTGTGCTCCTGAAGGAAAAGGTGGAAGAGATGGGGTGGATCAAATCATTTTTGAGGCAAAGGCCAGGGGTTCCTGCCATATTTTTGTTGTTAAAATGATATGTTTCAATTATAAACTCAGTATATAGTTTTGAAATTGTTTCAGTTTAAAAGTGGACACACTGTTAAAAAATCCCAAAAATCTTGGGGGTGCTTTGATTACATTTACTTTCCTTGTTTGCAAGTTTAAACTTGTCCTCTGTGATAATCTGAGAAGCTCTGTGAACAGCTGAAGAGCTCTGTGGTCAAATGAGAAGCTATGTGATCATCTGATTGGTCATCATGTTGGTCTTGATCAGACTCACTTGATGGTGTTTCAGTATGTGGCAGTACGTGGGGGTTACCCTGAGGGATCCCCGATCAGCATTGACTGTTTTTCACTGGTGTTGCTTTGTTAAATACATTAAATTATAATTTAAAGACCATTAATGTGCAGCGTCACAGTTTACGGACAGTCAGTGCGCAGATTCACACCTTTCTTTTAATTTAAATACATATTTTATTCACAATATTCATCCTCATATTCAGGGCTGTAGCCAGAGTTTCAAAATTGGTGAGGCCCAGACTTTGACGCCCTTCTCCCCCACCCCAGCCCAACCCACACCCACACCCTAACCCACCCACCCACACAAACACATACACACACACAAACTTGTTTTATAAAATCAGTTTTGACCACTGTAGCTAGTACCTACTAGCTCCTTTATATTAGACTGTACATAATCATGTAGAGTGAAATGATGGCAGGTTACTTTGGGTTGTTAGTATAACAATAATGGACATTTGAGCGAGGGAGGGAGAAAGCGATTTTCTGTTGTAAGGACTTTAGAAACCATTTTCATTGTGACCTTGAGATGAGAGGAAAAAAGATCCCTTTTATCAGTTTTTGCACAATTCATACCAAAATGTCACCTAAAATAACAAGGGGAGTGTACTACACACAAAATCAGAGGTTATATAATTGATTTCCCAGAGGTTTAATGCTTGCTTGCATGTTATTGTACTTTAAATTTCCTCTCTGTTGTAAAGTTAAACAAATACTGAAGGACAAAGTATTATAAAACCATAAAAAGTTCTGCCTGTAATTCATATATTCACTGTTGTGGTTTGGGACCAAATTTTTTTTTCAAATTCATTTTATATATATATATTTTTAATTATCGGCCGATTAATCGGTAATCCATATTGGTCAGGCCCTAAAAAAAACTAAAGGCCCACATTATTGGTTGTTTTGAAGCCAGAAACTCTTAGCAGATTCACTCACCTTTTTCTCGTAATGTTTTGTAAACAAAACAATGTGTTTTGAAAAAAAAAAAATCTGTGGTGAGACAGTCAGTTCTTGTCATAAAAGCAGCAAAGAAAATTTAACATTTGGCAGAAAAAAATGGAAATGCAAATTGAATCACTATTGTCAACATATCAATAAAAATAACTGTTTTACTCAGTGAGCTTTAACTTTTTGAACTGTATAGTAGTCATGATGCGCAAAAGAAAATGTATGCTTTGAGTATGTTGCCATGGTTACCTAACGGTTCAGCCAGCCCAGTGCTTTAGAGCTGTCATCAGGCAATTTTACTGGAATGTCTTTTACCTGTTTTAAAGTAGGCTTAAACCTAGTCCGAATCAGTATTCACACAGACCATGGTACAAAATGAAATGAATTTATTTCTTCCTGAAATATTCCGCGGGATCGGACCTCAGATTTAACCCCTGGCTTCCTCCTCCTCTTTCTCAGACCAAAAATAGCGGACCTGTCTGCATGAAGGTTTACAAGACACTGTCAGACCGTGTTGGTCAACACCCGCAGGTCGGGCTTAACTTACAGTGGGCTGCTTGTTCTTAAAATAATAATAATAAAAAAGCTGTCACTCACCTCATGGTATCCTTCTCTTCTTCCTGTCAACTGCATTCAAATTCCCTGCGATTTCAGCCGGTAGGCTTTTTCTTTGAAATTTTTACCGAGGTCTGGACCTCGGTGACCTCATAGCTGGTTACAGCCATGCTCATATTTAAATCCTTTTCCGGAGACTGATTTTAGTGATTAATTTGGTTATTATTGCTTTTTTCTAGACTGGAAGACAGAATTTAGTCCATAACCTCATTCATAAATATCAATATTAATAATCATAAATAGTGATATTAATAAATAACTATATTTTGAGCATTATAGCCCAATCATGTTGGCACTGCTCCAGACCACTGTGGCTCACCAAAGTAACTCAGGGACATATGACGTTGTGAGGACACATTAGGAGACCACATGAGGAGTTAAAGAGGCTCAAGACAGACAGCTGGTCTCAAACTCAGTTGTAATAAATAGATGTTAATAAATGTAAATTAGTCTCTTTATGGTTGAGGCCACAACAGATATGGTTTTAATATTCACATAGGTTTATCAAATTAAACTAAGAGAACAAAATCTAAAATTTAACACTGAATGTGTGTGCTTTACAAAATACAGGTGCAAATATACCTGTATATGAGGAGGACCAGAGGAAGATCACCCCTGAATCATCTCACCTGTAGACGGACAATTTATGACCATTCAGAGTGTACAAACAGCTCCTGGATCTGTGAGAGTAAATAAAGGTCACTATGGAGACTGAGGGAAACACCTGAGCACATATGTCACTGACTGTCCAGGTAACTCTCTCAGAGTAACACCATGATGTGAAAACTGTAGAAGTCCAATCATGGAGTAAAAACAACAGAGCTTTTACTTTGACAAACAGACAGGATGTGCTTTTCTTTGGACAAGCCAACCAACAACCAAACATTTATTCTAAAATTTTATTTTGTTTTTTTGATTCTTAACAGGTGAACCAGATCCAGCGAGCCATCACACTGCATTAATTAATCTCATCAGACAAAGCTGTAAACTTCTGCTGACTTTGGAAATAAGAACGATCGCTCCTGTCTTCAGGTCGACCTGCACTCACAATTCATCCATTGGTCAGAAACAGGAGCGGTCAGACCATCCACCATCAAACTGTGAGCAAAAAGGGCTAAAAGAGTCTGATGGTAAAGGATTCTTACCTGTCCTCAGCGGGGTGGTCCACCTTAAAGTTAACAGGCATAAATTTAGACCGGTCACTCTTCATGGACACAGAACTGGGCTCAGGAGACTCCGATCTCTTCATCCTGATAAACAGAATCATCTTCATCACCTCTGAGTAACTAAAACATGGAGGTCAGAGTTCATTTTTCTCTAAATTCTCACCTGTCCTCAGCTGGGAGGTCCCCCTTGAAGTTAACAGGAATAAATTTAGACCGGTCACTCTTCATGGACACAAAGCTGGGCTCAGGAGACTTTGGTCTCTTCATCCTGATAAACAAACCTCATCATCATCAGACACTGTGAGCTGTTATTGAACAGACCACTAAATCACTCCTGTATGATACCTTTATTTATAATGGACTGATGATGATGATGGTGCAGTGATGATGATAATGATCTCACCTCAGACCCTGGTCTTTTTGTCTCAGAGAGGATTTAGATGGAGGGACCCCATGCTCTGGTTCTTCAGTCTGATCCATAGCAGAGCGCCCCCTGCTGTCTGTCAGTGTGAAGGAGTAAGAGAGCAGAGTGTCAACAACAAACTCTGATGGTCTGAAGACATGGTCTTATATCTATGATCATATTTCTATGACCTCATTTCTATGACCTTGTTTCCATGGTCATATTTCTATGAACTTATATTTGTGTTTCTATGTCCTTGTCCTCAGTGGTCTCTGAGATCTTTGGTCTTCGTCTCTCTCTGTCCTCCCACACCTGAACAACTTCAGCAGGTACATATTCAGCATGAGCCTGGATCTGATCTGGATGTCCTGTCCTCCTAACAGAAGGTCTTTCCTGACTTGTGTGCCTTTACTGCTGATTCAATGTTTGTTTAGCAACAATCACAAGATATTTATCTCACACATGCTGCCATGTAGAGCTCAAGGCATTGAATTTTTTTTCAAAGCATTAGACAGAAAACCTTGTGAAGTCACTCCAATATCATCATCATCATGTCCTCATGTCATTGACATCAACATCATGATAAGCATCAACATGCTCAGAGCTGAGCTGATCACAAGGGGCTGGGTCTGAAAACTTCTAACTGGTTCTATCAGAGGAGAAAAGAAACTAACAACTAAGAGCACAAGTGTTGCCTAAACAGATCAGTCTTCAACTTTCTCTTAAAGTAGATAGTGACTCTGTGGATCCAACAGAGTTGGGTAGTTCAGTCCACTACTTGGGAACAACAGAGAAGAGTCCAGCTAGAGATTCTGAGCCATGCTGAGATGCACTAGAGCACCAGGCATCTTTCGCTGGCAGAGCGTAGCGGACAAGAGGGAGTGTAGACCAGATTTCTGGCAGAGTTTGTGGGTATGAGTTTATTGGATCCAAGCTGGATATTGATCTGTGCTTAAATGGAGGGACTGCCTGGAAGGATAATAAGCTCAGTCTTAGAAGATTTAATTGAAGGTGACATTCCTTCATCCATGTGGAGATATCAGCAAGGAAATGTACTGAAAGATCTGCACACCAAAAGTAGCTCCCTTCAAGAATTTAATTTGAAAATCAGTGACGTTTCAAGCCGTACAGCTCTTCCTCAGACATCCTCGGATATCAGCAAGGCACAATGAAATCTGAGCTGAAACAGTCCTGTGAGGTAGGGCCGACCAGCAGCTCCAGCCTGTCACACTGATTCTGAGACTGACAGAAGTGCAGTCTGGGTAGAATGGCCCCTCCTAAAGCCAGACTTATTTGGATCAAACAGGTTATCCTCTTGAAACTTAGAAACCTGAATGAAGATTGTGGGCTCAAGGATTGTTGACATAAATGGCAGAAATGAAACTGGCATGCACTTTTCTACCTGGGCTGGGTTGAGGTGGCTTTATAAGCAGTGGGGTGACCTGAGCTTACTTGAAAGCAGTGTGTAAGACCTCAGTTGTCAAGAAGGAATTGATAATGTTTGTAAGTGCAGGATTGAGTATGGACAAAATGGTCTGTAGGATGTTTGTAGGGACTGGATCAAGATGACAGGTAGTTGGCTTTGAGTTTAATAAAAGTCTGGAGACTTCAACCTCATTCAGAGGAGAAAAGGAGTAAAGTGAGGTACCAGTAGCTGGGTGGAATAGGCTGAGTTGGTCAGTCTCAGAAAATTGATTGCTGGTGGTAGCAGTCTTATCATTGAAACAGGCAGAAAACCTGTACTGAGTCAGAAAGAGAGGGCTGAGCAGTCGGCGGGGAGAGTAGAGTGTTAAGGTGCGTTCACACTGAACGCGATTTGGTGACTGAGATCGTGTCGCCCACCCAAGTCATGTCGCCTGTCCATAAAAAAGCTCATTTTTTCACTGTCTCATCGATCAGTTATATCACGCCTGCTCAAGTTTCACTGCGATCATGTCATGTCATAGATCATATATTTGTATGTAGTTGCTGATATTTTTCCAACTGAATCCTTTCACTCATCTACCAACTGTAAATCACTGCAGCTGATGCAGGTGAGGAAGGACAGGACCGAAGAGAACGGGTACTTCTGTTGAATAAGGCGGTACAGCACTTTGTGCTACATTTGATGTATGAAAAGTGCTTTATAAATAAAGTTTAATTGATTGATTTATTGATTGATTGATATAAACCTGCAAAAGAGCAAGACATACTAACAATAAGTAAGCACTTCAAAGAATGTAATTGTATATATTATATACTCTTATATAACTCTACACATACATTTTATGTATTCATAAACATACTGATTTAAATGTACATGACTTATTTCATAAAATTTTTAACTATGTATACCCATACAATAAGCATGTCTGTCAGATATCTGTTCTAACCTACATTTTATATTACTGAACATAGTTATTTAGATATATTAATAACACTAAGTGTTACAGAGTACAATAATAATATTACCCAGAGGAATACGTGACGTGAGTCGGTTAGTTCCAGGTAAGCTTCGTGTTTCCGAAAAGTTAATGCACTTAAAAACATGTATAGGTAGTCTACTCTTAAACTGTGGTATTATTTTTGATGGGAGTTCTTGTAGGCAGAGAAAATACACTTTGTGCTTGGTACGATACTTCCCTGTATGCCACTAGTGCTGCGTAACAGACTCTTACAGACTGTGGCTTACTGAGGGAGAGGAGAGAACGCTCTACTGTATCTAATTTACTTAGTGGCTATATGGAGCTCACACAACCCCATTTAAAAAAAAATGAACTATCACTTTAACTTCAGAGTGTTCAACTATATTAAGTACATGGTAGTTCCTGCATACAGCACACATATATTAGCATGACCTTGAGTAACAATCATGGATGACCTGCTGATGTGGACTTGCTTGCCTTCAAGTGCTTTATCCTGCATCAACTATCAACCAAAATGACATCATTTAACTTTAATTAATAGTTTTAGACCAGTCAGTTCAACTTGATGCTGCTATATTAATCAATTTCAATCCTCTCCAGTTTATGATCATTATAGATGTTAATCTTAATATTAGATTGATCTCTATCCATGGTTGTTATTGATTATACCTCCATCATAAATACCTTTACAGTCATATAGACATGAGGAGTCTCTTAAAAATTAGATGCCACATATCAAGGGGCTAACTTCGAATAAATTCGCAATCAGTAGAGACAAATGTGATGGGGACAGATTTGCTCCATGAATCTGTCACTACCTTTAATTCTTACTTTGGTCGTTTTATCTCTGCCAACCTCCCTTCCTTCACCCACATCCCCAACACAGCTTTGGTGGATGGTGGTTCAACATGAAACTGGCTCCACTCCAAGATCTCCAACTGCTAAACAGAGGGCTTTTCTTGCCACTACTAGTGTCATCCACCTACAGGTACACTGCACTGTAGGTTGGCCCAGTGCTGTGCTCATGGTGGATTCATGTTGGGTTTTGAATTAAAGTAAGTAAATAAAACTCAATACAATATCTATATAAAATGCAGAGTATGGCTTCAGCCTGCTCTATTGTAAAGTGTCTTGAGATAACACTCGTTATCTCAAGACATATTCTGAGGCAACTTACAAGTCCAAACCCTCTGATCAACTCCAGATCATTAACATGCTCTTATACCTGCTGAGAAATCGCCCCTCTTCAATGTCCTAAGAATTATAGGATTCATTAAAAGTGTGACTCACCGCAAACTTCAGCTCAGGGAAAAACAACTGCGCCACAACAGCATAAAGTAAAAGTAAAAATTCCTGCCCAACAGGTTGTCCCGTCACTATGGTAACACAAATACCACAGGCATGGAGTCACAGCATTTAAAGAGGAACACCTCCAGAGTTTCCTAAGCAGGCTAGTGTCTCTGAGGGTCATCGTTACTAAAGGTCAGTGTCTCCTTAGAACGATCAGTTTTCCTGAGGGTCATTGTCTCTGAGGGTCGGTGTCTCTGAAGGTCAGTTTTCCTGAGAGCCAGTGTTTCAATATCTCTGTAGGACGGTCAGTGTCTCTGAGGATCATGGGCGCCAAACCAGCCCTTTTGAAGCAGGAGCTTAGCTCTGGTGGGGGGTTACTAACAGATCGACAAGCTGTTGAATTTTTTTCATTTCTGCTCCACACTGTGGCGAGAGTACTGCTCCTGCAAAGTTCATCACTTCAAATACTCGACTTCAGCTCTTTTCAGAGACTATTTAAAGGTGATTTCAGCTGAGTAAGTGACACTCACAGTTTTGTCCAAGTCAAAAACAAGTCATACTTACTGGATTCGACATTTAAAGACCAGATTTAACTCTAATAAGACTAATAAAGGTCACTTTTATCACACTTTTCACAATTGGTTTTGGTGGTTATTGAGCTCTCTGCTGAGACTTTTAAAGATCATTGACATCAGGCCTTCTTACTGTCGTCTTCATAGCCCTCCACCTCACCTTTATAAGGTGGGCCCTGGGTTACAGATCTGACAAATCCATCTTTGATGTCTTGGTGTGTTCCTGCTGCTCTTAAACATGCAGTTGTTAAACCCCTCATCAAAAAACACAATCTTGATCCCTCAGTTCTATCAAATTTTAGGCCCATCTCGAAGCCTCCTTTTCTAAAGATAAGATATTCCTTTATTAGTCCCACAGGGGGAAATTCCAAAATTTCCAAGGTTTTGGGGAAGGTGGCATTTGAGTAGCTCGATCCCATATTGTCAAAAACGATATCACAGAAAAATTTCAATCTGGATTTACGCCACGCCATAGCACAGAAACTATGCTTTTAGGAATTTTAAATAATCTTCTTTTAACAGTTGATTCTGGTAACTCTGCTGTCCCAGTCCTCCTGGATCTCATAGCTACCTTTGGCATGGTGTATCACAACATCCTCCTGTCGTGCCTGAGTACTTGTGAGGGCATTAAGGGTACTGTTCTTAAGTGATTGGGTCCTACCTCACAGACAGGAGCCTCTCTTTCCAGCTAGGCCAGTTCTCCTCTGAGCTGTGGTGTGCCGCAGGGTTCCATTTTGGGCCCTCTCTTTTTTCACTATATATGTTGCCCTTGGGGTCCATATTTCAGAGGCATAATATATCATTTCATTCCTTTGCAGGTGATGTTCAAATATATCTGCCAATAAAAAAAAATCAATTAGCCTTTGTACAGGTTCTGTTAAACTGTCTCAGTGATATTCATTCTTGGATGGAAGTTAATTTTCTTTCTATGAACAAAGATTAAACTGGAACTATTTTATTTCATTAACAAAACCTTTTACACAGATGTGACAGTGCCATTGGCACACTTAATTCATATTGCCATGGCTGTGTTAAGTACCTTGTTGTCATCTTGGACAGTGACTTCAAGCTTGATAAACAGCTAAGATCTACAGTAAAAGCAAGTAAGTCTCTACTAAAAAGGACACAGACGACAAAACACAACCTGCTTCATTCAAGAGGCTGACCGATTATAAGAAAAATGTCATCAAATCAGCCTCTATGACAGGCAAAACCCAAGATCTCCTGGAGGGCAATCCCTTTATGGGGCTCATAACACACAACTCCTCTTAGAAGACCATTATTTGGAGGCCAAACAGCAGACCCTCGCCCAACTGAAGGCCGAATTGACCCCGGCTTGGCATGCAGCTGTTGGATGGTCAAAGAGAAAATTTAACGATGTGACAATTGACAAAACTGAAGCCCTCCTAGTCTCGCTGAACATTCAAACACCACAAAGATCACCAAAACAACTAAAACCCACCCCTAAAAAAGGCCTTTTTTCTCATCCCATACTCTGACTCACCTGCTCACATAACATTTGTATTATTCAAAGTGAGTTTTAATTTCCTTTTTGTTGTATGCTGTTGTGTTAAGTTATTTCTTCTGTGTTAAGGAAATCTTTTTGTTTTGACCATGGTAATTCTTTTCATTATTATAAGGGAAAATTGTGTGTTACAGAAGGAAATTAGTCGGTGGCTATAATCTGGCACATTTACATGCCAATGATCATTAATGTGCACTGTCCTCTATTTAAATTTAAATAATAAGAAATAAATAATGCAACATTCTGAAGTATGAAACAAACAGCAGTTTGCTAATTATGTTTCAGCTATTGTCAGTTCTTACAGAAATCATGACAGAAAATCAAACGTCTTTCATTATCAATATTTCACTGGACTTTAAGTAAGTGCACATATAGTAATGTGCACCAACATGAGTTTTACACCATCACAGACTTATTTTGTTTTTCTCTTCAAAAGTAAGTGAACTAAAAATACCCCTTTTACGAGTACAATATTTCAGTACTCTCTCCATCCCTGAGATCAATTTACTATTTTTCAGTCACGCTAATGAATTTTGTAATGTCAATCATTTAATCATGACCATGATGATTTTCAACTATAAGACAATACTTTACACACTTTCTTGTTGAGTTTTAACATAATTTTAGATGGTCATATTGTTCAAATATTTATCAATCAATCAATCTTTATTTGTATAGCGCCAATTCATAACAAGTGTTATCTCAAGACACTTTACAATAGAGCACAAAGCTCTTCATATTATGGATACACATATATGCATAGATACATATATACATATAAAAATACACATATACATATATATACAAATATATACATCCAACACCCAACATGAATCCATATAGCCAATCATGAATCCCTCCATCATGGCGGTAAGAAAAAACCTTCTGTTAAGCAGCAGGAAATCTTGAATGTGGACCCCAGTCTCATGATGAACAGCAAATCCACACGATGCTGTGTTGGGTGTGTGGGCAAAGGGAGGGAGGTAAGTGGAGACAAGTGGACTAAAGTAAGAACTAAAGCTAGTGACAGATCAATGGACCAATCATAGACCTGTCGTCGTCAAATTTGTTTCTGCTGCAAACAAATTTATTAGAGAAGGGTCCTCATGTCTGTGTGGTTGTGGTGAAAATTTTATAGAAGTATAATCAATAAAAGTCTTACTGAAAATAAGAATTTATGGTAGTGATGAACTCATGGGTGCCCAGACCACAAGTGCATCCCTACCATATTTGTCTCCGTTAAGTATAAATGTATTAATGGTAGACCTCTTGAGATGTGACACCTCATTCTCAGGAGGGATCTCATGTCCATGTGGAGCTAGAGATAGTTACTATAGATGTATCAACCATGGATAGAAAGATCATGTTAATATCAACATTAACAGCTATAATGATTATGAACTGGAGTGAGATGGCCAAATATGTGTTATGTCTTTAATTGTAGTTATTGAGGCTTCGTGACTCCACAGCAGCAGGCAGTCTCCACCAAGGATCCCAGGCAACCTAAAAGACAAGAGCCAGAGACGAGTACAGGAGCAAACAGAAAGGAGCAGAGGCAGATATGGAGAGAGAGTGTGAGAGAGAGAGGGATAGAGCCCAATGTGCCAGATCCCCCCGGCAGTCTAAGCCTATTGCATCTTAACTATATGTCTAAACTATGGACTATGAGCTGGTCCCTAACTGAAAGCTTTATCAAAGAGGAATGTTTTAAGTCTAGCCTTAAAGGTAGAGAGGGTGTCTGCCTCCTGAACCGTGGTCGGTAAATGGTTCCAGAGAGGAGGAGCCTGATAACTGAAGGCTCTACCTCCCATACTACTTCTAGAGACTGATGGAACCACGAGCAGGCCAGCATTTTGGGAGCGTAATGTTTATCTAAATTAAAGAATTTTCATAATGTCCATGAAAAAGTTCAGAGTAAAATGACCTTTTGCACTTAACCCTTGTGCTTTGCTAAGAAAATGTTACGTCGGGACTTAACTTGTACCATAGACTTCCATTATAACCACATTTTTGACCCCACCTTTAAAGCGAAAAATATTGTTCCTTTGATTTTTCCTTCTCTGCAGCAAGCTCCATGCAGTTTTGCCAAATTGAAGAGAATTACAAAATAGCCCTACTGACCTATGGTGACCTTTTACAACAAATTGGCATCTCTGTGTAGTTCATAGCTGCAAACCAGTTTAAAAAAAAATCAGCTGAAATGGTTTTAATGTGTAGTTAGTGAGAACCTCTTTAAGACAGAAAGACTGAAATGTAAATTACAGAAGTGTGTCTGTGTGATTCAGTCACAGACTCTGAACCACTTATGTCAAAATGTGCAACTTTGTGAAGTTGTCAAACACTGTATTGGTTGCCATGGCGCTCCAGAACACAATACAAATGATATCAGGGGACAGTGTTTTCGGCCAACACTACCAAGAGTCAGTCTTCTAACTTATTCAAGAGACGAAGTTCTGGCTCTAAACCAAAGGGATGAGCTGGGATACAACACCCCATCCCAGCACCATAAAGACGGTCTGGTGCTGCCAAGACCTCGAGCTAATAGCCATTAGCCTGTGGCCATATCTGCCAAGGGAGCTCAGTCACATGATCATAGTTGTTGCCAGCCTGTAGCCGTATTTTTATTTTTTATTTATAGTTATTTATATTCATGTATATTTTTGTTCATATCCAGCTTTTGTTCTTTTTTTTAATACATATCATTTTATGTGTTTTACTAAACTGCTCCTGGAATCCTAATTTCCCTGAGGGAGTTTTCCTAAGGGATTAATAAAGTTCTATCTAATCTAATCTAATTTAATCAAACCAGTGCTTTTATCATTATTTTCATCGCTTTTAATTCATTTTGAGGGTAAGGCGTCAAATTTGATGTTTTTACTCATATTTAGTTGATTCATGCATTTCATATGGTTTCCCACAGAGGAACAACCATGTCTTATGACACAAACCACAACAAATCAGGTACTTTGATCATTTCTGTCTTCAGGATTACAGACCACTGTGACATAAAATCTGAAACACGGCAAATTCGTTCTGATATGGATAGTAAGGACCACCGCCTGCATGCTCATGACAAAATACTCTTTGGGACATTTTTTGGGAATTTGGGTCATTGTGTAAAACATCAGTGAAACACAACATTGTATAGAAACTGCATTATAGTCAGTTATTTACAAATCATTTTTGACCCTTTATTTTATTGAATACACTATATAGTAGCTAAGCCCAATGCTAAATGTAACTTTGAGGGCTACCACAAAGCTGAGTGACTGACGCGCTGCGCCCTCCTCACACCTATAACGTGATTAGCATTCAATGATGTCCGACTTCATAGATTGTAGTTCTTCTTATTTATTTATTTTTTCTCACCCAGTTGAGTCCACAAGCAGTGTTCATTAAAGCAATATAGTCCATAAGTTCCACAAAACAAAGTTGACACAGTTCAATCACGTCTCAGAGCGTGTGACGCTACGGCGCTGTGGTCAGAAACCATAAGTGCTCCCACCGTCAAGCAACACCTGAACTAACAAAGGTTCCTATCTTAATACAAATTCAGTCATTAATGGCCCTCAATGCACTTGCATCCTCCTGTGGACATACTGGTGTCCTACACACACCAACAAACAAAAAAGGCCAATAAAATGGCCATTACACACCAGCCCCTAATTGTGATGACTTACAGGCATTACAATTCCAAAATTTACAAAAAGTGGCCATTTTCATGACAAAAAACCAAATACCACTTTTTTTTTTTACTAGTAGTTCTACTTAATACCTTAATGGTCTGTAAAACAGCAGCCTCCTGAAGCAGGCAAAGTTTTGCAACAGGCCACTCAATGACACTTGACTTTGTCTGCAGCCGCACTGAGCGAACAAATCCTTTGTCATGGAAAGTTTCCAAGACCTTTCCAAGCAGCCAAGAGCCTCGAGGAGCAGAGGAGTCCATGATGACGACAACATCTCCAGCTTTTAGATTTCTCCTTTTTTGGTTCCATTTTTGCCTTTCTTGTAGCAGAGGTAGATATTCACGGACCAGTCGCTTCCTGAAGAGATCTGATATGTATTGAGCGTGTCTCCATCAACGTTTCACATATAGATCATGAAGCTCAAACAATCCAGGTGACAGTGCAGGCTTTCCCTTCATGAGAAGAATGTGATTGGGAGTTAGGGGTTCCAAGTCGTTTGGATCATCCGACAGCTTAGTCATTGGTCGATCCTTCAAAATTGCTTCTGCTTTACATATGGCTGTATGAAGTCCATCATCATCCAGTACCTGTTGTCGAGGCACTGAATTGAGAATCCTCCTCACCATACGAATCATCCTCTCCCAAATGCCACCAAAATGCAAACCTGCTGGAGGATTGAAACACCATGTGACACCATGTTGCTGCAGCACTCCTTGGATCTGTGAGTGATTCAGAACTTCCAGAGCCTCCCTTAGCTCTCTTTCAGCTCCTATGAAGTTAGTTGCATTATCAGACTGAACGCGAACCACTTGACCTCTCCTGGCCATGAAATGGCGCAAAGCGTTTATACAGGCATCTGTGTCCAACGAACATGCAATCTCTAAATGCACTGCTCGGCTTGCAAAACAAGAGAATATCACTCCATAGCGCTTGGCTATGCCTCGGCCTCTCCTCACTTCAATCGGCCCAAAGTAGTCCATTCCAACATTAGTAAAAAGGGGATGGTCAGGAAGAATTCGCTCCTTTGGCAAATCAGCCATTTTCTGCTCCATCAACCTGCTGTTGTGTCTCCTGCAGAAGCAACAGTCTGTCATGATTTTCCTCACAGCTGAGTTGGCACCTGTGACCCAGTACTTCCTCCTCAGTGTGGACAACATGTGGTTACGACCACTGTGAGCCAGTTGTTGGTGAATGTGCTTGAGAATGAGTGTGGCTACATTCTGATCCTTTGAGAGAATGAGGGGATGTTTTACTTATTCTGGCAGTGAACCTCAGGTCAGCCGTCCTCCAACTCTCAAAAGTCCATTATCCAAAAATGGATCCAACCTGTAAATTGAGCTCTGTTTGCTCACTGAACCTTTCCCAGATTCTAATGCAGCAATTTCTTCAGCAAACTTTTGCTGCTGACAGTACTGGATAATAGCAAGCTCAGCCTCCACAAGATCCTCCACTGACAAAGATTGGCCCTTTGGCCCTTGCCTTTGTTGCCCCTTTGAGCCTCGGATGCATGTCTCCTACGACTCATCTCCAATAGAGTCCTTTTCAGCTTGAGAAACCAGGCAACTGCTACTTTCAGCTTCCTCCAATCTGAAAAGTAAGCCATTAGTTGACTGGTTGCATTCAATGAGCTGTCGACGATTCACCGAGGCTTTCTTTTTAACCTCCGGGTCATCTACCCTGAGAGCAGTCTCCATGACATTCATTGGCCAGCTTTCTTCTGGTCCAACCAAAAACTTGGGCCCCTCAGTCCATCTGCGGCCAAGGAGGAAATTTCTCAAGCCCTTACTCCTCTGGATGCATCATCCGCTGGGTTTTCCTTGGAGCTTACATAGCGCCACTGAGAAGGTGTGGTGGTTTCTCTGATTGTTGTGAGCCTGTTCGCCACAAATGTATGAAAACGCTTGTCTTTGTTCCAATTGTATTTCAACACTGAAGTGCTATCGGTCCAAAAGACAGATTCTTGCAGATGAAGCCTCAGTTCGTTTTTCAACATCAGGACGACATGAACAGCCAGCACAGCAGCTCTAAACGAGGAATGGTAATGGCCTTTAAAGGTGTAACTCTGGCCTTGCCCATCAGGAATGCAACATGGACGTCTCCTCTGCCATTCTGCACTCTGAGGTAAGTGACAGCTCCATATCCTGCTTCACTAGCATCTGAGAAATGATGCAATTGAGCATGCTTCAGGTCACCAAATCCCTTAGGTTTAATGCATCTTTCTACCTTAAATTCAGACAAATCATCCAATTCCTTAATCCACCTGTTCCATTGATGCAACATGTCCTGAGGTATGGTTTCATCCCAGCCAATGTTTCTCCTGCAAAGTTCCTGTACCATCATTTTAGCAGGCAGCACAACTGGGGCAAGAAACCCAAGGGATAATACACAGAGCTTGACAACGATAACATTCCACGTCTTGTACTAGACTTCTGAGGAACTTCCATCTTGAATTTAAAACTGTCAGATTCAACACACCACAGCAAACCTAGAGCTCGTTCCACAGGAAGGTTGTCACGATCAAGATTGAGGTCTCTCAGATCTTTAGCTCGATATTCTTCAGAAACAGTTTGCAGCATGTGGCGACTATTGCTCATCCATTTGGTCAGAATGAATCCTCCTTTCTGACAAAGAGCGGTAAGGTCTTTGACCAAGAGTGAAGCCTCCTTTTCTGAGCCTGTACTCTTTAAACAATCATCCACGTAGAAGCTTTCCTTGATGGTTTGAACCACTTCAGATGGAAACTGGACTGATTGTCATCTGTCGTTTTCCTCAGAGCGTAGCTAGCACAGCTCGGAGAGGATACAGCACCAAACAAATGAACAGTCATTCGAAACTCAGACACCTCCTTGGTCAGATCTCCCTCTAGCCACCACAGAAACCGCAGGAAATCTCTGTCATCCTTGGACACCTTTACCTGATGAAACATTGACTCAATGTCTCCCATGACTGCAACTGCTTCCTGCCTGAATCTGAGGAGGACTCCAAGTAAAGTGCTGGTAAGATTGGGACTTCGCAATAGCTGCTCATTCAATGATGTTCCCTTAAATGTCGCACCACAATCAAACACCACCCTCAGCGTCCTCTTCTTTGGGTGATGTACACCGTGATGAGGGATGTACCAAACTTTCCCAGTGCTACAGTCCAGCTGCTCTGTAGGTACCAGCTCTGCATATCCTTTACCAACCATCTCGTTGAGACAGGCTTTATACTCCTCAAAAAACTTCTCATTACTGAGAAATTTTCTCTTCAGGCTCAGTAACCTTTGTTTTGCCACAGAGAGGTTGTTAGGTATGGAAACATTTTCATCCTTAAAGGGCAGTTTTAAACTGTAGTGACCATCCTCCAATGTTGCAGAATTTTCCATTAATTCCATAAACTGTACATCTTCCCTTGACAAACCCTTCTCTTCTGAAGCTGTCTCATGAAAATCGTGGTTGTACTGCTCACACAACAACTTCTCCAATTTTGATATAGAAATCCTGTTGACCACAGCTGAAGGTAAATCTGATGCCATAGTGCTGTCATAAGTGTGTAGAGGTCCATTTTGTATGACCCATCCTAATGCTGTCCTTATAGCATATGGACCATTCCCACGGCTGTTTATGACCTCCCACGGTTCCAACATCTTTGGTGCATTGCTTCCAATAAGCAGGTCCACCTCAGCCTGTATACAAGGCATGCGCACCTTTGCCAGATATGGCCACTTTCAATATCTCCTTTAGTCACTATGTTGTCTGCACTCACAGGCATCCTTTTCTGTGTGAGGACTTCTGGTTATTTGTAAAAGGTATTTGTCTCCAAACCAGACACTTCCAGATCTGCACACTCATATGATGGAACGATTCTTTCCTGTCCCATTGTTTGCAGCAGAAAATGGCAGTACTACCAGGATCCAGGAATGCATACGTCTGTATTATCTGGTCTCCTTTGATTGATTTGACTTGAACTGGCAAGATGGAAAGAAAGCAGTGATCTCTCCCGGCCCCTGTTTGACCACAAGTTTCATTCGGTGCTGAGGTGTTACATGCTACATGCTTCTTGGATGGTTCAGTGTTTGCGTTGGCTTTGTCTCCCTTGTCAATATGAAGCAAACTTGGATGTGCTTCACCACAACTCCTGCAGGTCAACCGTTTAAAGCAGTCACGGCTCATGTGCCCAGCACGTAAGCAGCCAAGGCAAAGCTTCTTTTCCTTTAGAAAGCTTATTTTATCTCTGTGCTTTTTTCTTTCGAACTGTTGACAATCCTCCAATGAGTGACTTTGCGCACAACAAACACAAGCCAACTTCCCCTTTAAGCTGTGAAGGTGTGTGGTTTTCACTGCATCTTCAGTTTTCTCAGCTGGTGACACAGAGGCAACAGTGGTGGCAAAACTGTTTCCTTTAAACTTGCTTCCTGGTTGTGACTTTGTCCTGTTAACTGATCTCAATTGTGAATTTCCTGTTGGTGCGTCTTTAATGTCGCCAAATAAAGGGTCTGACAGAATTTTGACATGCCTTTCAATGAACAAAACCAGATCCTTAAACAACGCCCTACGTTTGTGGGTTTCCAATATGTCATGTGCAGTTGTTCTCCATCGCTCTCTCAAGTTAAATGGTAACTTGGATATGATCGTTCTCATATTGCTTGGCATGTCCAATTCTTGCATGCACTGCAGTCTTTCCATGACATTACAATATGAGCATAGAAAGAGAGAGTAGGCTTGTAAAGCAGTCACATCCTCTGATTTTATTGAGGGCCAAGCTAGAGCCTTTTCCAAATATGCAGCAGCGATCCGATATTCATTGCCAAAATGCTCGTGAAGCAGACTCTTTGCATGAGCATATCCTTGACTAGGTTCCATATGCTGGCAACTACGTACCAATTCCAATGGCTGACCTCTGGTATACTGCTCCAGGTAGTACAAGCAATCACTACCGCTGACCTTCTCCTCCACATATTGTTCAAAAGCTCTTTTAAATGAGATATACTGAAGGGGATCTCCGTCAAATATAGGAATCTCTCTTGCTGGTAAAATCATTAAACGCTGTTGCTGAACAAGTGCTGATGTGATTTCATTTTGTTTTTGCATGATGGTACATATGTCTCCAAAATGGCCGTCATCCACTGACTGAGCATTGGTGGTTTGCCTCTCGTCTGCGGACCGAGCATGGAGCCAAGAAGTTTCCAAAGGCTGTGATTGTGTATTAGTATTCACTTGTGAATTGAAAGTGTGTTCTTTGATTCTTGAATTAATCTGCATCTTTGGTTTCGTTGATTGTGTCAGAGTATCCTCCTGCAGAGGTGTGTTTGATTCTACTGGGTTCTTTGATGGTGGAAATGACCAGCTTTCCTTTGGCTGTGGCTTACTTTGTGTAGCAGGTTTGATTACTCTTCTTCCTTCCTTTGATAGGTAAGAATTCATTCCATTTGATGAGGTTTTTGTGACACTTTGAAAATCAGCAGCCTGCAGAACTGATAAGTTGGCAGTAGATTCTGCGAGCAAAGCCTCCAGCTCCAGTTGTTCCCTTTGCATTTTTAGCTTTTGCTGTTGCTCCTCCAAAGCATGCAGTTTCTTTAAGGCAGCTACTCGTGCCATCAAAGCAGCATTCTCAGCCTCTGCTTTAACTCTGGCAGAGGAGGTGGTACTTGAGTGTCCACTGCATGCACTCATTTTACTTGCATGTTTTCTTGAAACACTAGAAACACTGTCCTCTGGATTTACCCCATCATTGTCATCATCATTAACATCATGATCATCATCATCAATACCCATTTGTGCTTCATGTTCAACACCTGTTACCCATATTTTGACATTAGAAATGCATTCATTGTTACTAATCATTTTGGCTTTCAACCAATGTCTTGTTTTTTCTTTTCAACCTCATCCAGCAAACCCATCAAAGAATTATGAACACATGTAACTTCATCACACAGCTGAACAAGACAATCAAGAGAACATTGAACCTCTGCATTTTTACCCTCTTGTATTAGTTCACTTAACCTTTTCCTTACATCACTAGTCTTATTTAGCAAAGTTTTTCTTTCTGCAACCTTTGAATCTTTTCAGCGAGTGCTTTAGCAGTTAATTTACAACACGCTTTGGTTTTACAGCTTGAGAGTCGGTGTCATTAGTAGCAGCAGTAGCGTGCTAGCCCGTTTTTCGCCGGTCAACTGCACACTAAAACCCGCGGGTTTGTCCTTTAAATCACGAGCATCCATTGTTCAGCTCATACAAACGCAAACGATTGCAAAAAAAAGTCATCGCCCTTAAACCAACTGTCATTTATCCTCGACCACCAATGCATTGGATTTACGCCAGAAAAAGTGTGCACACAAAACAAATGGCCAATATTGATTTATAGCACTACACATACCTCGCGTTGGGCGCCATAGATCCCGAACTGTTCCATGGATACGGAATCCTCCTCCGTGGATGCCGAAAGCTAGATCCTGCTGTCCTCACGCTGGCAAATGTTGTCCTCCTCCAAAGAAACAAACATCCTCGTGGCCACACTGGAAGTAAACGTCAGCATCCTCTCGCCGATCCCCGTCGATGGTGACCAGCTGGCTGGCTGCAGGTGAGCTCTGGTGAATGGGTATAAAACTTAAGTCTCCAATCTCCAGGATACAACAGCGGTCAACCTTTTCCACGCTACGACGAACATCCTCCAGCTTCCTAGAGCGGGTTTCTGACTTATATAGTAGCTAAGCCCAATGCTAAATGCTACCTTGATGGCTACCAAAAAGGTGAGTGACTGACGCGCTGCGCCCTCCTCACACCTATAATGTGATTAGCATTCAATGATGTCTGACTTCGTAGATTGTAGTTCTTCTTATTTATTTATTTTTTCTCACCCAGTTGAGTCCACAAGCAGTGTTCATTAAAGCAATATAGTCCATAAGTTCCACAAAACAAAGTTGACACAGTTCAATCACATCTCAGAGTGTGTGACGCTGCGGCGCTGCGGTCAGAAACCATAAGTGCTCCCACCGTCAAGCAACACCTGAACTAACAAAGGTTCCTACCTAAATACAATTTAGTCATTAATGGCCCACAATGCAATTGCACCCTCCTGTGGACATACTGGTGTCCTAGACACACCAACAAACAAAAAAGACCAATAAAATGGCCATTACACACTACAAAGACATGATATTTTGTTTTCAAACTGAAAAAAAACTTGTTAGTGAGGCAAAAGGAAAGACTCAGAGGCACTCTCTTTATACTATTAAAATGCCTTTATTTCAACAGCATGGTCATGTAGACATTAAAAACAAACTTTTTCAACAGGAAGTTAATAAACAAAAACTGGGACATAATTCAGAGTGATGGACAACTTAGCAACATTTTCCTCACAGCTTCTCTTGTTAGTTTCAGAAGGTGCCCAACACTACAAGATAAACTGGTTCACAGTCGCCTCAAACCCAACAAGCCAACTTCATGGTTGGGACAAAAACTAAAATGATCTTTTCAGTGCAGTCACTGTAACCACTGTGCAAATGTCAACTCAACATCACAAAAAGAGTACAAAATCAATCACTTTACTAACTGCAAGATTACTTTTGTTATTTACAGGCTGGAATGTCCCATTTGCAAAGTTTTTTCACATCGACAGAACAGAAAGACACCTACAGAACACAAATTTGCAATAAGAACCGGAAACATTAGTATGGACACATTACCAACCACTGGAGGAAATAGAACAGTTATTAAAAAAGGCCCCTTTGCACAATAAAATGATCAGAATTACAACAACAGGACCATACAAGGAAGAGAGGATGTTAAGTGCGTAGATGTTAAAATACATAAATGTGAAGGTATCAGGGGTCAGGCCAGAACCCCCTGTCTCCAGGGCTGCCACCTTTCAGAAAATTAGAAAAGAAAAGCTGCTCTTTTTCCACAAATTGAACACTGAAAGCTAAATATATCCTCTTATCCATTTTGGTTTGGGAACCATTAAGATCACTGAAAGTCGTAATGGGAGAAAAAAAGATAAGCTGTGGAAAAATATGGAGGCTGGAGTTCTGGGCTGTAATTTAAGACCAGTATTTATGCATACATATCTGTGTTCCTGTTTAGGCACATGAATTGATTGAAATGAACGAAAACAAATATTTTATTTAAAAAAAAATGTACTTAAAAAAATTGTGAAGTGAAATAGTCAGACAAAGTGACAGACAAAGAAAACTGAACCAACAGGAGGCATTCTGGATTGACAAACTCTGGACTTCTAAAGAGCACTTAACTCTCTTTTGAGTCCAGGTAGCACTCCTTTTCTTTTGTCTTTTTATAAAAATGTATTGTTTATTCACTCATTTTAAATTTGATGCCTGCAATATGTTCCAAAAAAAAGCTGGTACAGGGGTATGTTTTTGGTCATTCCTCAACTTTCCCAGTCTTTTGTTGCCCTTGTTACATATTGTAAGTTATTTAAAACAAAAACCTCTGGCCGGTGATTAAATAACAGTATAAAGAAGAATGAAATGTGAGGATAGGCGCACATACCACATAGGCTCCATCAGGTTTTCTGGCTCTTCATCCATGTAGACTTCAGTACTGATGCACTCATGTTCAGCCTCTCAATGATCACACAAAGAAGGTATTTTCGATAAGTGTTGTTAATCCATATCTTAAGTTATAATTTGAAGTAAAATACTTCTGTAAACTAACAATAGTGAACGTAAAACCTTGATCCTACACACTACTACAGTTACATATTATGTAGTAAACAGATTTTCGGGAAAGAGAAGCACAAGACCGTAGTCAGATGTAAAAAAGCTAAATTAGTTAAAAAAAAAAAAAAAGAGAGAGAGAGAGAGATAAAAAAAATTAAGAAGATAATTCAATGACTCATTCACACGAGCCAAATCTGACGAGAAGAATGTGTATATATACACTATATTGCCAAAAGTATTCGCTCACTCACCCAAATAATCAGAATCAGGTGTTCCAATCACTTCCATGGCCACAGGTGTATAAAATCAAGCACCTAGGCATGCAGACTGCTTCTACAAACATTTGTGAAAGAGTGGGTCGCTCTCAGGAGCTCAGTGAACTCCACCGTGGAACTGTGGTAGGATGCCACATGTGCAACAAATCCAGTCGTGAAATTTCCTCGCTCCTAAATACTCCACAGTCAACTGTCAGCTGTATTATAAGAACGTGGAAGTGTTTGGGAACGACAGCAACTCAGCCACAAAGTGGTAGGCCACGTAAACTGACGGCGCGGGGTCAGCAGATGTTGAGGCGCATATTGCGAAGAGGTCGCCAACTTTCTGCAGAGTCAATCGCTACAGACCTCCAAACTTCATGTGGCATTCAGATTAGCCCAAGAACAGTGAGCAGAGAGCTTCATGGAATTGGTTTCCATGGCCGAGCAGCTGCATCCAAGCCATACATCACCAAGTGCAATGCAATGCGTCGGATGCAGTGGTGTAAAGCACGCCGCCACTGGACTCTAGAGCCGTGGAGACGCGTTCTCTGGAGTGACGAATCGCGCTTCTCCATCTGGCAATCTGATGGACGAGTCTGGGTTTGCCAGGACAACGATACTTGTCGGACTGCATTGTGCCAAGTGTAAAGTTTGGTGGAGGGGGGGATTATGGTGTGGGGTTGTTTTTCAGGAGCTGGGCTTGGCCCCTTAGTTCACGTGAAAGGAACTCTGAATGCTTCAGCATACCAAGACATTTTGGACATTTCCATGCTCCCAACTTTGTGGGAACAGTTTGGAGCTGGCCCCTTCCTCTTCCAACATGACTGTGCACCAGTGCACAAAGCAAGGTCCATGAAGACATGGATGACAGAGTCTGGTGTGGATGAACTTGACTGGCCTGCACAGAGTCCTGACCTCAACCCCATAGAACACCTTTGGGATGAATTAGAGCGGAGACTGAGAGCCAGGCCTTCTCGTCCAACATCAGTGTGTGACCTCACAAATGCGCTTCTGGGAGAATGGTCAAAAATTCCCATAAACACACTCGTAAACCTTGTGGACAGCCTTCCCAGAAGAGTTGAAGCTGTTATAGCTGCAAAGGGTGGACCGACGTCATATTGAACCCTATGGATTAGGAATGGGATGTCACTTAAGTTCATATGCGAGTCAAGGCAGGTGAGCGAATACTTTTGGCAATATAGTGTATATATATTATCTTGTTTTATCTCACGTTGGTATAATAGATATTAAAACTTCAGCCCTGCTACTATATCGAATTCTGATCATATGTGTTTGCTCAAGAACAGGAACTCATTGATAGAATTGCATTACTGCATCATGGTCACATGCACTGCATGTGTGTATGTGTGCTCAGGAAGTCATTCATTGGTTGAGCATCTCTGGGTATATATTAGGGCTGAACAATATATCGTTATTGTATCGATATCGAGATATGAACATTCAAGATATTAATATCGAAAAGCATCAATATAAACAATATAGATTCCCCCGCGCTAAAACTGCACTTTCCACATTCTTTTGTATTATGATGTTTTTATTTTTCTGAAAAATGCTTGGTTTTCACCGAACCCGTAGTCATATCGTATCGTATCGATATCGAGACATCTGGCATGAATATCGAGATATGAAATTTTGTCCATATCGTTCAGCCCTAGTATACATGCTGTGTGTGTGTGCTCAGCAAGCCATTGATCGACCAATTATGATCCACAGGTGTCTTCCTAAGTAACTTGTTTATGAAGTAATGCAATTTAACTCTGGTCATTATTCAACATGTCAGGGCAGGGGGAAGGACAAAAGTCTCTAACACATCATTGTCTCTCAGACTGTATATATAGCTTGTGTTTTCTTGAAATAAACGAGAGAACTGACTTTACCACGCACTGGTTTGCTGTGTCCTTCTCTCCCCTTGATAAGGGATGCAGGCTGGGCCTGCACTGAATACGTGGGCTAGGCTCACACCTATTTAGGCCAGCCTTAACAGAGTATTAATACAATTAATGCAACGTTTGGTCAATACATAAAAAATTGAACTTACATTAAAATGATGAGGAGATATTCTAACATTTAAAGGTGTAGAGCAGGGGTCTCAAACTCAAATTACCGGGGGGCCACTGGAGCTAGAGTCTGGGTGAGGCTGGGCCGCATAAAGTATTCCACAAAAAAGGGTCCCAAGGAAAAAAAAAAAAAAAAAACAGAAAAAATGATCCAATCTTCCCAATCGTTATTATTAACTCTTTCCTTGCCAGCATTTTTCAAAAAAGTTGCCAGACAGCACCAGCCTTTATGCTGAAATTTTATGGCTTTTAACTGCCTACATTTTTTTCTGTTTTATTTACAGCCCAGCCCACCCCTATCGGCCAGTGTTTAGCAAGCTGTTTAAGCAAAATTGCTGAAATTACAAAGAAAGAAATGCATTACATTTGCCTGAGAGAGAACAGTTTCAGTTACAATAAGTCTTAGAACTAAACAAAATGTAGTTCAATTCTTGTTTAACCTTATTTTCTCTGTAAAGTCCACACGCAACAGTCTCCAGCCCTGACAACTCCTGTGTGTGATCAGGGAGGAAAAAATGAAACATCATGTGACTCCTATCTTACACCTGACAGGAGAAAACTGTGGTGTTAAAACTCTTCTAGTGTTACAACCATCCCCGGTCTCCCCTAAATCAATATAAATAAATCAGTAGTGGGCCTATAGTAATTTGAATTACTAGTGTTTGATTCTTTTCTTCCATAAAAACTTGAGGGAAACACTTTTATCTTTTTAGTTATGGACAGAGTCAGACCTGTCCACACAGACCTGAAGGTGTGTGCGCGTCAGGACGCACGGCTGTGCCGTTATGGAGAGCACCGCGGCGTCTGCTGGTTCGTCTATGAATCATACTGAACTCCGTTAGCTGTCCCGTCCGTCTCTGTCTGTTTTATCACAGCCCTGCTTAACTTTTCTCATGTTTTGGGAGCTCAGAGGGGCACAATATGTGCGCTTACTCCGCAGCTGGATGTGTGCCTGTCGCCCTGATCAGACGGGAGAGACTAACGAGCGGTTTACGTCGTGTTATCAATACATGTGTAAATATATAGTGTAGCTGTTCATTTCATAAACTTGTATTGACACATTTAATTTAATCCACATAGAAAATGAGACCCGCTGGGCTTCTCCTCGCAGGTTGTCATCTCCCAGATCGACACAGAAAGGCTGTTACAGTAAATCCACAGCTATTTAGATAATATTATGATAAATCATCCTCCCGATGCGCAAACAAGGGACCAAACCGTCACAAATTAGTTCTTTAAATGAGCAGGATCGTCCGTTTAGGTTTGATTTTTGCGCAGCGTCAGCGCTTTTTTCTCTCTTTCATCTCAAGTGTGCACCTCGGCTCTGTGGCTCCCTCAGTGAGGTGTCTGTTTGTTTACGGTCACAGAAGAACAGAACTTCTCCATGTAAGACTGCCAACTGCCAGAGTTCAATAAAAACTCGGAATGACAGAAAAAGTAGTCAGTGGAGGGGAAGCTTTCTGTCCGATAAGACGAAATTACTCCTGCAGGAATGGGTTCTTCAGAACGTGAATGGCAAACGCCTTTTTTGATTCAAAAGGTGGCAGACCCCTGCCATAAGTGATGAAAAGAATATAAAAGTCCACAGCAAGCATGGCATTCACAACCACTCAGCAAAAATGTGCGTTTGAGAAACATGCAGGCGCCGCACTAACACAAAAGTTTGATGTCGAGTAGGGGGCCGCAAAATATTGTCCTGCGGGCCGCAATTGGCCCGCGGGCCGCAAGTTTGAGACCCCTGGTGTAGAGAATAAGCCATATAAAATAAAACAATAATGAGTTTATTGATTATTGTCAGTTACAGACAGAAAAATCATTTTGATTGCGCAAAGACTCAATAAATATTTATGGACTGCGTCTTTATGGCCTTGAACTACAGACATTAAAACATTAGATTTTTAGATGATGGATTTTAAGTTCATCTTCAAATATTCGGACTTTCATTGATGGGATATTGATAAGATATACTGAAGAGAAAAAAGTGCTTGCTGCAAATGAACATAAACTGATAATATTGGAGTCAGATCAAGTTTTATCAAGTCAGGAAAAGGTTGGTTTTGACTAAATAAATGTTATTCAAAGACACTGAGACATTTATGGGACTTAAGGCATATTGCTTTACAATAACTCAGTTAGCTATTTAACACCTAAATATGTTCAGCCACTATAGTTACATATAAAAATGATGTCACTTTTAATTTAGATTAGTTAAATCAGTTATTTCCCATGAAAGAGAACATTAAAAGGTTTTAAAGAGGAGTTTCTTTAATTCATGCATGAATTTTCAAAATAATTGTCTGCTGACAATGAAAAGTGTCTCTATGAGATTTTACCGTGTGGTGTGGTTTGCATTTATTTATCTTTAGTTTCAAAGGCCACTGATGATTTGAAAAACATATTTTATATTTCTATTCATATTTTTATGTTATATAAATATTAGTATAAATTATAGATATATCAGGAAGCCGACAACCTTTACATAATTTTAGTCCAAATACTTTATATACTTAAAAACGGAGAAACTGAGTGGTTTGTTCATGATTTTCTCTTAATTTTTCTGTTTGTTTTATAAAACTGTGGTGTTTTGCACAAATTTAGTACAAATATGCAAGAAAATTAAAACGGACAATGTTGTTGAGTTTTGACAAAGAAACTTATGAATTGGTCCAAATGTTTTGATATTATTTCAATATATTAATTGAATAAAAAGATGAAAATATTTCATGGATCCAGTTAAAGGGCGTTTATATGGAATTAGGGCAAAACAAATTTGACCAAACTATTGATATAGACAGTGATAGTATATAATATAGATTTGCATATATATTTACGTTGTGTTAGAAATAAATATGGTGTTCCCCTATTGTAATAGAGCAGGAATAATAATATTTTGTCAGTTAAAATGATTGTTGAGGTATGTAGATTAGATTAGACTGAACTTTTTTAATCCATTTGGGAAACTCCCTCAGGGAAATTAAGAATGAGTTTGAAAAGTTAATTTGACAAAATGTTTGTTGATATTTCAAAGAAAAAAGACCAACAGAGGAGAGGAAATGCTCAGCTGAGTGGATGTGTACAATATATACAGTTATATATACACAGGCTCTTTTACAGTAATACAGTAGAGCGGAGCTACGTGATGACGTAGGGAGAACGTTCAGATTGATTGACAGGGGTCGTTTGCTGTAACAACATTAAATCACTTGAACAATAACAGACCACAAATCTGCACAAACAAAGTCGCGCCGAAAGTTTTGGACATTTTTAAAGTTGTTCTTCGAGATGTCTCTGAAAAAGTTGGAGCCAGCGAGGCTTCATCGACCCGCCATCAGACAGAAAATGGAGAAACTCGACCTTTGCTCGAGAAATGTAAGATATTTGATTTTATTAAACACCGAGTGTTTCCAGAGGAGTCAGGAGCACTCGACTGTGAAACTACAAATGAACCGACACAATATTAAAATGACACTTTTATGGTTTATTCATCACATTTGACCAGAATATTGTGGGAATATTTGAAGTTAAATCTTGTAGTCACGAAAAGTCGGAATGACCTTCATGTTTGTGACCACAAAACAAACGTTAGCTGAACAGTTTTAAGATAGGCCATACAGGGATGTTTCTAGACTCTTGTCTTCATTCTGTTGTGGAAACATCTTTTTTTCTTTAAATTATTTCTATCGTCAACCCTTTTTAAAGAAGTTTTGAACTGAAACATTTTTATCTGAGGCCTCAGGTTGTCACAGTATGCCTGCACCATGGGCTAACATTCAGACAGGCTTATTTGTTTAATGTGATGTTACTCAGGTTCCTCTACTTTCATCTAAGGGACCAACTCAGATATATGCGATGTAAAATATTGAAAAAGCTTTAAAAAAAAAAATGCTGTTGACTGCAAAAAAAGAAAAAAACTGAATTCAGATTTGAACATTGCCTGCTCTGTCTCAGTCCTCTTAAAGATGCAGATGTTGGCATAGAAACAGCCCTGAAGTTTCCTTATATTCTCCTCTAATTAGGGTCATTATTGTCATAGAAATATCATTTTAGATGCTGATATGCAGTAGAGAGTTATCCTCTGTGTTTGTATGATGAGTTTTTGCTTTATGACTTTTTGTAGATTAATTGTAAAGCATCTTAAGGCAGACATTAATTGCAGATTTAAATTAAATTCAGAAACGAGCTGCTTTCACTTGAGTATTGGTCTTCATTAGGGCTGGGTCATAACATTGTGTGATGAATAAAACAATGGGGAAATAATAGAAGATTTGCAGAAGGGTATAATTCAGTGCAGGAATCCACTAAACTTGAATTTTTACCACCAACATAATTTCATGGGAGGTTTCCTCTGTGGCTCAGAATTTTGATCTTTCATTTCTTAATGTTGGATCTTTCCCGATTTTTCCTCATGAACGTTTTTTTAATCATTTATTTATTACATTTTAAATATCCAACCTTTTATAAAACTTTTTTTTTTTTAGAAAACATCAAATGAATTTTATGTCTCGTTTGGTCTCTCTTGGTTTTAAGTTAAAATAAGATAGTTAGTGTAATTTAAAGTCATTTCAGGTCTAAATTCATTAAAGTTAACAATGGGGTTGTATACATTAAAAAAATTAAAAAGTGGTCAGAAAAGATGAATAGGCTACAAAATGAAATGAGCAAACATTATATCTCATCTCATTTTATCTCGCGTTTGGTATAAAATCAACACATAATAAACTTAAACTTACATTAAAATGATCGAAAAGATATTATAACATGTAAAAGGTGTAGAGAATAATTCATGGACAATAAGACAATAATGGGTTTTTTGATTATACTCTTTTACACACAGACATATCATTTTGATTATGCAAACACTAAATCAATATTTATCAATGGACTACGTAGTCTTTGTGGCCTAAAACTAGAAACTAGATATTAAAACATTGTTTGATTTTTAGATGATGGATTTTAAGTTCATCTTCAAATATTCTGACTTACATTGATGAGATATTGATAAGATATACTGAAGAGAACAAGGTGCTTTGCTGCAAATGAACATAAACAGATAATACTGGAGTCGGATCAAGTTTTTATCAAGACAGGAAAAGGTTGGTTTTGACTAAATAAATGTTATTCATAGAAACTGAGACATTTATGGGACTTAAGGCATATTGCTTTACAATAACTCAGTAAGCTATTTAACACCTGAATATGTTCAGCCACTATAGGTAGCCTACAAAACATCAGTTTTTTTTTAATTCATGCATGAATATTCAAAATAATTTTCTGCTGACAATGAAAAGTGTTTGGTTTTATAACAGTTTACCATATGGTGTGGTTTGCATGTATTTATCTTTAATTTTAGAGGTCATTGATGATTTGAAAAAATAAAAGTTTACAGTGAATGAATCTGGCTCACATAGTCTGCTATAAGTCAATAAATATTAGTATAATATATAGAAATATGTGAGGATGCAGAGTTTTGACCATAACCTTTGCACAAATTATCAACTTTTTAGTCCAACTAATCCAAAGATTTCGAGAATCATATAAATAAATACATACATCTTGAAATAAAATGATAAATAATAATGGGTTAAATAATGGACGATTTGCAGGAAGGTATAATTCAGTGCATGAATCTACGAACATTTAATTTGTTTGCCCTCCATCCTCTGATAACAGCCTGATCAAATTATGGGCTCACCTACTTTTTACTTGGACTGAGCTATAAGGGAACAGGAATGCTAAATGAATGCAACAATGAAATCATATGTGTTTATTAAGAAAAAAATAAATGCCTTCATTTTTGTTTTTGACCTTTATTCGACCTCTGTAATGAGCTTGTACAATTCCAACTTTACATATGAACATTTCTGGTCAATGAAGTGATACATTTTTTACTTTAGAAAGTACAAATATTCTTCAAAAAATGATATCTCCTATTTTAATGTTATATTTTTTACTATTGCTTTTACAATGGCCCTACTTTGCCGTCCTGCATTTCAGACACCAGGTTGTGAGTTCATCACCTCCAAAAGATGGCGGCAGCTGACAGCTGTCAAACTTTTAGCTGTGTCAGGTTTGAATGTTGCTGTTTTTGTTGACCTGTGCATTTATATTTTTGAGAACAACTTCAAAACATGTGTGTGCACGTTTATTTTAATGGTCCCCTTTAATGGGCCTCTGTTTGTCTTGTCTTCTTTGCTCTTGTGTTGCAGGTACATGTTTGCGGTCAACGTGTCCGTTCAGTCTGGGTCCAGTTCTCCGAGTCTCTGTGAAAGCTGCAGCCTCAGTCTGCTCATGGAGAATCTCTGCATGTGACTTGTTTGGTTTCTTCAGGTACAGTCATCATCAATCATTATTTTGCAATTGAATTCAAGTTTCTTGTAAATAAATTAGTTTACATTTAAGTATTTTTGAGTGAATTATCCTTTTGTTTGTAGATACATTTGTTTAATTATGTTTATTGTTGTCAAGTCAATTTATTTGTATGGCATGTTTGAAAACAACATTAGCTGACCAAAGTGCTTGACAGAGGCAAAGATGTACAAACATGCACACAGATGAAGAGAAATATATGAACATGTAGACATGTACATGCAAGAGCAGACAAATGTGACACAAACATGTACCAAGACAATAAAGAAACAGAAAAGCACAATGGATGATTCTGGAGGATCACAAGAGAAAAAAACGATTGTTCATATTGTTTCAAAGGCCAGGAAAAAGAGGTGTGTCTGGAGCTGTGACTTAAATGAATGAAGAGAGTGTGTGATCTAATCTGTGGAGGCACAGAAATGAGCCTGACACTGAAAGACTGTGGATGCTTCTGTCTCCTTTGAGCAGGATGGTCTGCTCAGAGGATCTTAGTGATGGTGCTGGGGTTTAAGGGGTTAACAGGTCAGATAACTAACAGGTAGCCAGTCCATGGAGCGACTTCAAAAGTATTACAATTGTAATCCTTGTAACTCCAAACCATTTACTACTATTTTAAGTCCAAATGGATTTTTTTTGGATAAATATGCATGTAGAACCTCAACACTTTCAAGCAGAATCAAGTTAAAGACATCTGAACAACCAAGGCTATCAGAATATTCATGCTGTAATGATGCCAAATTAATGTATTTAATATTGTGTGACCTTAAAGATAAAACAGCAAAACTTAAGGAAATTAAAATCTCACGGAATTTCATGCAAATCACACACAGATCAATGATGAACAGGACTGTTCACATCTGAATACGGTTCTGTCAAGCCTTTGCTATTAGGAGAAAAACTAGAAGTATTCCAAGAATTATCCACATGTTTTTAGTTATTCCTTCAAATGTTTTGTTTTTTATTATTATTATTATTATTGTTGTTGTTGTTTTTTGGTGCCACTTTTGGATGTAGTTTTTGTCCTGGATGCTTCAAAAATTAATCCCACTTCCTTTTTTAATTCTTATGGGAGCAGACGGGTAACTCATTTGTCTCCTGTTGACTTTTGCCAGCTCCTGATCTGATGCTACTGTCAAGAAATAAAAAGAAGTGATTGAGCTTTTCTGATTGGTCAGTGCATTGACAGGAAGTCACCACTTTCTCTTTGGTCAAATGGTGGTCTAATAACACCACTGCTCTGTTTTTCAATGAAAAAATGTGACAAAAATAACTGATTGCAGATTTATCAGTGTGGATCCACAAATACGAAATTTCAGAGGACGAAAAAACAAGACACTGTGCCTAATGGCTGGATTGTGTTTTTTTTGTTGGGGGTATATTTGACCTGAATGTCTCCATAGATTGACAAGAGTGACCCTCCAAACAGATGTCCTCATGAAGATCCTTTTACAGTTCTGGGGATGTAAGCACACAACCTGAGTGTTACCGCTTGGGGGCGCCAAAGATCCCGTGTGGTTAGGAGGGTTAAAACTAATGAACAAATCATTGAAAAAATCCTTGACCCACCACCAAAATCCAACCACTTCTTTCTTGTTACATGACCAACATTCCCTGAAAATGTCATCAAAATCACTTCATGACTTTTGGAGTTATCTTGCAACCAGACAAACACCGGCAACAACATGACCTCCTTGGCTGAGGCAATAATGCTGATAATATTATACCATATTTATACAGACCTCAGAGCAGACTTTAAAAAACAGTCATGGTGTCTACCTGTGATGAGCAGAAAACACACATGAAGGTGGAGGCTTTATATACCTACTCCCTAATAAACTTCAGGAGGGCAAAAACAGTGTTTTAAGAGAGATTTTCTTAAGTAAAATATATTCAACAAATGCTAAGTACAATAAGTCCTCAAAAGTTTACAACAAAACCCCTTGTGTCAAATATCATTTATTTTTCTGTCCTTTTGTAAATCATCTGTAAACTTTGTGCCACCTTGATTTTCATTTGTGAAATTATTTTGCTCAGATTATGTGCTCCTTTAAATGCCCTGCTTACAATCAAATACAAAGTAATGCTCACACACCCTTATGGCCAAGAAAAGATCTGTTCTCAGGGCACAAACTGGCATGAATAATTTTAAGGAGAGACAAAAACATACAAACCAACATTCATCAATTGTGCAAGAGACGAGGTCGGTTTGAATTAAAACATTTGTTAATTTATTGCACTAAGACATTAATAGAATGAAAGATGGCATTGTAAGGGCATCAGTGAGACTTGTTTTAATAAAACAGTGTTAGAGCATTTTACCTGATCTAAAGGATCAGGGTATTAACTCTGGAGAGGATTTAGAGGCTGATGTGCTGATGAGGACCACTGTGCTGAACAAAGCATAGCACAAAGCACAGACAGATCACATGATGACCCACCAGCAACAACCATGAAAGTGTCAAAAAACTGAGACAATAGAAAAACACCATAAATGATGGCAAGACATTTGTGATAGCATTTTCACTGACAGTGTTGCGCTTTAATTAATCAGCTCACTTTTTGTGTTTTGGTTTGTCTCGGTGTTGTGCAAATGTGTTTGAGGTAAAGCAGGACAAAGTTTGAGCACACAGGATCATAGTGACATAAACAAACATGAGCTGCAACTCCTTTGAGACCCAGCTTTGTGCAAAAAAAACATAAAATGTCAAGAGTTTCCCAAATAGAACAATAATAGCTCTTACACCTACACAAAACGCTTCTTATAATGTCTGAGATTTATGTGAGAATTTGGCCAAATAAATAATGAAACTGAACAATGCACATCAATGGGAAACAAGGCTAAAGCCTCACAGAGAAAAGTCTGACAGCTTGCTAGCTTGGCTAATGTTTTACTATAGCAGCATGTTGGATGTGGTTGTTATAAGTCGTCACTCTTTGCTCTCTGCTGACTCTGCTGCAGGTTCGGGAGATTCAGCTGGCGCGTCCACATCCTCATCTCTGTCCAGGCCAGAGTGGTTCATGGTTTGCCGAATGTTAAACAGTATATCCCCTTATCTTTGGATCAAAATAAGGGAGGTTAAAATACAGTGAGGTAATGGACAAAGGTAAAAATAAAGACAAATCACAAACTGAAGAGGAGGTATTACATTTTATTGTGTATAAGGTACATAGCCTATTATATATAACTGATCACACTATCAATTTAAAACCCTTCAGAAAGTCCTTTAAGTTGAGTTACTCTCACATGAGAGCCGTGAATCTTTATCTGAACAACACAAAGGGATGGTCGTGTAAATTCGAAGAGGGGTTGTTAGAGGTTCATGCTGATTAAAAAAAATACATTTTCCAAATCAGTCAGCTCTGCTTCTGTGAGGAGTGAACCTACATGCAAGCTGGACTCTACATTACTGCTTTAGGAGCTAATCACTGATGAATGGAGTGAGTTTTATGTTACTCTCAAAAAACATATTGAGGTGATTGTTACTTTCCTGGACATTCAATGCTTTACTTTACAGCTAATAAGCCCTTTGTTTTGGTCCTACTTTGTGACAGGTAGAGACTGGTGTGCCAAAGTCGTCCCAAAACAAAGAGAGGCGTACTAGAAAGGAAAATTATAGTAAATGTGTCTGCAGTGTACAGTCATCACATGACTGATTTTTACTTTGTTTTCAACAAAAATGTGTTTAATTACATGACAACTGCTGGGGGGGGGGGCTGAGCAGAATCATGAAGCATAGCAGCACATGTTTGTAATATAAACAGCTCTAAAACCATTTTTAATCTAAAAAAAACCCCAAAATAATAAAGAAATGAGCTGCTCCACACTGTCCTCTCCCCTCAAAAGCTGACAGCTCTTCTACCCACAACGCAGCATAAACATTGACTAGCCAATGGAAAGAATTAGAATTTAATGCTAGAGAAGCTTAAAAGACTTCAAGCAGAAATGAGGAGGGGTTAGTTTGAGACTGTTTAACTATAATTCCTGCTCCACAATCCCAAAGTTTTCAGCATTTTAAAGAAACTTTTCACTGTTTTCTTTTTATGACACAAAAGTCTTTAAACCAGTGTCTTCACATGCGCATTAGTACTTTTAGAAAAGTAAAAGTAAGACTTGTCTGCTCGAGCTTGCTTTTCAGAGAGCTGACCTCACAGTTCAGAGCATGCTAGCATAAATGCTAAGATAAAATTAGGTTGGTGGCTGAAAGCTTTAGTCGCCAACATAAGATGAACCTGAAGCATTTATTATAATTGAACTTTCCAACCAGTAGAGATGCTGACCTATGATGGATGTTCTCTTTAATGAAACCTGGACAGTTTGATCTAACGTTAAATGTGATGAGATATGAAGCAGCACAGTATTGATCAGTGATCTGACCAGTTCTTGGATTTGTTTTGGTTGAATAAATGTTTGTTTCATCCGGGCCTGTTGTGATTTTTGCAGCCGATAAACACCTTTCCTTTAGAGAGATGGACAACCATTCACACTCACACTCACACTCACACCCAAGGACAATTTGGAGTCAGCAATCAACCTAAAGAGCATGTTTTTGGACTGTGGGAGGAAGCTGGAGTGCCTGGAGAGAACCCACATATGCATGGGAAAAACATGCAAACTGTACACAGAAAGGCCCTGCCTGACCCGGGGATTGAACCGGCAACCTTCTTGCTGCCTGCTGCTTTTAAAAAGCATCTTAAAAAACACACAACATTCTGTAAGACCTTTTTAAATGCTGTTTGTAATAATTCACTTAATTTTAAGGTACAGCGTTTAATTTTTTCCTCCTTCTGGAACTGGATTGGAAGTTGGAAGAGGACTTGTAGGACATCCTGACTTTTCAGGCCCTCAAGCCAAAACATTATATTAGAGAGCTGTGTCCATACAGACTGTTTCATGGAAACCTGCTTAAAGACAAGTGTAAGAGAAAATATCCAATGAATTATTTCAGTGTTAAATCTAAAATATCTTTTGTTAGAAGGGACAATGTGACATCATTCTTGAGGGATGGGGAACTTATGCTGCATTCCAGTTTTACTGGGAAGTCCAAATTTCCGAGTTTCGAGTGGGAAATTTCATCTGAAACGCCCCCTGAGGTCGGACTTCCCTACTAAGTCGGGGGATCCTCACCACCCCCCAAGTTGACAATTGAAGATGACTTTCCCCAGTGTAAACAGTTATCAAGCTACTGTAATATTCCATTTATTAGCACTAAATCAGCCGTACAGAGAGTATTGTTCAATGTTTACCGTATTTTCCGGACTATAAGTCCCTCAGGAGTATAAGTCCCATCAAAAAATGCGTCATGAAGAGAAAAAAGAGAAGAGAAAAAGAGGGAAAAAAAACATACAAAGTTGCACCGGACTATAAGTCGCATTTATTAGTGCATTTATTAGTGCCTTGATGGAGAGGTGGTTGCCTTGTATGAAGGCGCCAAGAAAGCCCATTGCATCCTCTCCGTTGGCATTGCTGTTAACCAATACATCCACCAGGGGGGGCTCAAACAAATCTGTCTTGCACAGACCTCCATGTCTCCTTTGCTACCGGCCTATTGATATTTAATTGCTTTCCAATCTCCTCCCAGCTGTTTTTTTTTTTTTTTTTTTTTTTGCATTTGTTTGACCTGGTGTCCAGGCGAAGAAACATTATACAAATGTTTGTAATTTCTAACTAACTCACAGAGTTTCTCTTCAAAAAGTTCCGCCATTATTATTTCATCTTCGTGTCTAACTAGAGCTACGTAATGGGTAGTAACAGCAACAATGACCCCACGGTTTCCAGTAGTACTGCTAAGTTTGGCCCGTATCCGTAAGCTTTATGGAAACGTGCAGAAATACGGACAAAATGACCGCAGAGCACGGACAGAAGGCTCCGTCCATATCTGGATCCGTCTTTAACGTTGAGCATAAATGGGCCTGTAGCAAGTCTCTCCCGGCAGCACATTGTTCAAGAACCATCTGTGGACTTGTTCCTCCAGCTCTGGCCATCTTGCTTTTGGCCTGCGATTAGCTTTCTTCATTATCTTCATTGGAGTAAGAGTAACCTCTGCTTATCATCAGTCCTTCACAAGTTTCTCACTCACTCCAAACTTTATTTCTGCTCAATTAGCCGTGCTTGTTTTACTACCTGCAGTTTGTTAGAATAGGATTTTCATTTGGGGGGCATTTTGTTTATGTCTAGCCTAGCCTAGAGTGCCCTCCCGAGGCTGTAGATGGTAATGTTTACTCCTTGGTTCATGTCTGTCAGTATGGATTAAACGTTTAAAAACATGTTAAATTATGTATATTTTCATATATAAGTCACATCTGACTATAAGTTGCAGGATCAGCCAAACTATGAAAAAAGTGTGGCTTGTAGTCCAGAAAATATGGTACATATAGAACTACTGCTATAGCATTATTTATATTCTTCATGTGGTATGTGCGAACTATAATGCAGGGCGTGCTAACAACAGCTAACAATAGCCTGGTAGATTGCGAGTATTTTTTCCAACTTTGTAACTGGAACGCTGATAACTCGGACAGTTCGTCATTCCCACTCCCCTCTTCCCATTTACAATGTAAATGGAACTCAGCATTAAATTCAGTCTAATATTTATAAACTATTCAGTCCTCAGCTTTATCTTAATAATGATTTTACATTTGCATGATACTGGTGTCCCTGTGTGTGATTTTATATTGATCATAATATTTCATTATCAGTTGCAGTGGATTGATGGCACTAAGGGAAGGGGTCTCATTTTTGTTACATACCCCAGCTTTAAAATCCATCTGATCAACATGTTTGTTAAAGTAGCCTACGCAATGACAGGGAGAAATGCAGGTGTACGACTTGTTTTAAAATACAGTGTTTTTTGGACGGTTTTGGTCACCAAGGCAACAGCAGCACAGAAAACAAAAATCAATCACATGGCCAGCAGTTCTGAAAACTTTTATTTTTGCATTTTTGTTGAAATCTTCAGTACAGTCTGTCATCTGACAGGAATGCATGAAAGAAGACATGATTGGCTCAAAACAGTCACATGGACAATGTCATTATCATTTATCAGTATCACTGTCTTATCTGAATGCTGAAACACGTAAATCCAGAGACTCTTACAAACCACTGCCCCCTGCCCCCCTTCCCACCCCTCCCTGAACATCCAGGAGTGTCCCTGAACTTTGTACAAGCCCTTCAGAAAGACGAGCATAGAAAAGACTAATGTTAAAGATTAACAGTATTAAAAAGGCAAAAACATGAATGCCCCCCTCCCCATTATAGGCCCCGCCCCTACACTGACATCATCCTGACATCATGACATTCAGAAAATATTTTGAACAGAAATGGTCCAGAAGAGACAAAAAACGAAACATCATCAGCAGTCATCCAGTGAGTCACTGACAACCAGTCAATCAGAGGAGAGGAAATCATGTTTATCCTGCAACCTTATAGGCTGAAAGATGCAAGTGTTGAAAATGAAGGGTGGCTGAGTATTTTTACAGTGTAGCTGAGGAGCTGCTGCCCCCTGGTTGTGAACAGAAATATACACACAGATTTCTGCAGTATATACAGACAGACCTCTGAGAGGGGGTGGGTCTCACTCAGATCCAATTCTGTCACCTCCGGATTTTACTCTTTAAAAAGTACTTGAGTCACAGTTTTTATCTGGAAGTCAACCTAAAGATTCCCTTACTTCCTGTTTCTTCCCCTTCACATCCTGGTTTACTTCCAATTTACTTCCTGTTTCCATCATTGAGGCGGATTTCAGTGCTGATATTAATGTGTTGACTGTTTGAAAGCTAAACTACCTCATTGAAGGGACTCAAAACAGGCCTGAGGTTTATGTTTTAGAGACGACACTGGAGTGAACCCCGCCAGAGGTGAAAGAATGAGAAACACTTTGATAGTGATCATTCACTAGGTCAGAGACTCCCACCGGCTTCTTGTTTTTTTCTATTTCGAAGTCTCCCACGTCGTCATGTTTATGATGTGTGTAATATTAAAGGCCTTTCATATTCGTCTCTTTGCCTCTTAGAGATTAAATATCTCTGAGTGTGGAGTTTGGCAGGTTAACAAAAGAGAAGCTAAAAATCTCATAGCTTGTTTGAATTCATCTTAAAGTTTCTGGTTAGAGATCTGATACTTTAAATTTTGCATCTGATTTGACACATTTTATTTCTGATCAATACTCATTTGGAGTTAATACTTTTGAAATATTTTTAAGTAAACAACACTAATAAAACATGCATAGAGGAAGTCTTACCTCCCTGGAAATAAAAATAAAAAATAAAAATAAGGGTTTCTGATACATGCTTAAGACTTCTTGACCCCGGACACTTCCTCTTCACCTGCTTAACTCTTATCAGAGGAGAAAAAGTCACTGAGCAGTCAGTTTACATCCTGGAAGCGTCACCTCAGATAAGTGCAGGCACTCTCACCTGTTCACGTGACACAAAGATAATGAGGGATTTGGACCTTGGTAGAAATTTACTGCTCAACATTTCAACAATGTTAAAACTGAAAGTCGCCTTCCAGGTGTGCGTGGACCACACTCCTGGCTTTCCTTAGGCTATGTCCACATGTAGGCAGGTATTTTTAAAAATGGAAGTTTTCAGGTCCACACGCGTAAATGCACTGTTAGACGCTGTTTGTCACCTGGTAATGATGTCCCTTGTGTAATTTTTTTAAAAAAATATTTCTCTGCAAAAGCAGCTTTTTTTTATATATCTGTTCCAACCACAAGTCTGACTGGTGTTACAGTTTAACTTGTTGCTGAGTTAGTTTGTGTTAATATTCTTTCCTTTCTATTCACCCTGAGACAAATCTGATCATCTTGATCAAATCCTGTCATTAAAAAAGTGTTGAGAGAGCTCTTGTTGGTTCAACATCTGAAGTAACCATGACATCCAGAGAGGCAAGCTGCCATTGGTCACTTGTCAACACAATCACTCGTGAAACAATAACACTTAACATCGGCAGCGTTTTCACAGATGGAGTGTTTTTAAACCTCATAGTGAGGTTGCAAAATAAAGTTTATATTGGCATATAAACAGTCCAGTCAGAAACAATTAAAACAGAAACAGCTGAAAAAATCCTCTGCGGGTACGTAAACACGGTGATAATGTCACTGAGTGACACCATCGTGAGGAGAGGTCGGTGCAGAGTGTGATGTTTTAGACCCAAAATGCCATTTTCTCCATCCACATGGAGACACCCAACAGTGTTTTTAAAAATCATCATCTTGGCCGGAGTTTTCCATAATGTGTTTTCAGTGACCTAAAACGGCGTTTACGTGTGGACGGAAGGACAAAACACACAGAGAAAGCTGCATTTTCAAAAATAGACGGCTACGTGTGGACACAGCCTGCCTTAATCTCCCTAAAACTGTACAACTGTTTTAATGATGACATGGTGTTTAATATCTGAAGATCCGACTGATGAGAGAGCATACACCTCCAGCCAAAGGCTCAAGTTCTGGCACACATACAGTTAAACTATTGTACTTCTATACTTGTGAGGACCCTCTCTGATTCCTGATCCCCCGAACAACAACATTAAACCATTATCACTAAGAAGTCTTTATTTTACCTTTTCACATTTAGTCACCAATTATCTCCATTAACAGTGTGCTAAACAAGCTTTTAGCAGCTCCTGTTAGCATTGTTATCATAGAGACAGACAGCTGTCACTGAATCACTCTGATATTGAAGAGAACTTAAAACATGATGATTCTCTAAGTGGATTTATACAAGACTTTACCAAAGGAAGCACAGCAGAGATGATGATATCCTCTTCATGCTGAATATAAGCAGTACTTGATTGATGTCTGTGTGTTCACATTTTGATCATGTGTTGTGTTTGTTTTAACCTAAACTGCAGCAACATGCCAACCCCTTATCAAGACCTGAAAAGACCTGACACTGACGAGTATAACAGACACTGAGGACAGACAAAATGACCTCTGTTTGTCAAAATGTCTTTAACGATAAAAAAAAGACCTGGTCCTCACAAAGATAGCTGTACCAACAAACAACACACATTGTTCCTCTTTCTATGAGGGGGGTGTGAAGGGGGGCAGCCCCTCGTCACTTGGCGTGGCCGTGTCATCGCTCGGCTCCAGGCTGTCCTTCAGACTTACTGTGCTGTCTGAGGGGGGAGGAGTGGACTCGGAGTGAGGCGGGGTTAGCTCTGATATGGGTGGGGGTAGCTCTGTGGGGGGCGTTGTGCCCCAGGAAGGTTCTTGGGTGCCGTTGGCGGTTGGGAGACTGGCGGGTTCCTCTGTGGGCGTAGCCGGGGCAGGAGGGGGTGCAGTGAAGACAGGATCTGCCCGGAGGGGGGTGGAGTTAGAGAGGAGGCCATCGTGGAGAGAGAGCGAAGATTTCTCCACCAAACGCCACTGCATGATGCTGGTGTCCTTCCCCCCCGTGGAGATCAGGTGACTGTCGTTGTACAGGAAGCTGACATTTGTCACATGACTGCTGTGGGCACTGTACTTATGGCTGGGGGCCTGCAGGCACACAGAGGATTAAATTCACATCATTGGACTTTGGAAACATCAGCTCAATAAACTTTTAATCTCTACTTTCAACATGTTGAACCCTGTTGGTCACTTCACCATCAACAGTCACCGCTTACAGTCACAGATGCTTTTAATTAGAGCAGTAAAAACCGTGAATCCAGTGCATTAACAATAACATGAAGCAGATGTTGCTGCTTCAACCTCACATTTCATGATTTCACTGAAAGCCAAACTAACATTACACCAATTAATTAATCTTAAAAAGCTGTCATACAGTTTGTAATTGAAGGAGCATGACAACTCTGCTTGTGTGTGTGCGTGTTTGACAGCAGGAGAGCAAGAGATTCATCATTATCAATACATCTTCATGCACAGATCTGTCGAGCAAAGTTATAACTCCATTTGGCAATTTAACCCAACCGCTGTTCTTTTCCATGGACATGTGAGCGGACAGAAATCATTTCAACTTCAAGAAAATTAAATAACTGGCCTTTTGTTGAAACTGCTTCCTACATACTACTAATGAATGCACTGTACTGCAGACTGTATGTAGTCAGACTGACGTAAGGCTGTCATTCTGTGGTAGACAGACCCAGCCGAGCTGATGCTTGCTCTTCTTTTTTCTGGCAGGTGGCAACTATCGTATAAGGTTCATTACTGCCACCTACTGGGCTCTTGATTAGATCTTAGAAAATATTTCTACCACACAAAAACTACATTAAACAATTATTTAAATAATCATGTTTCTTTTAATTAAGCAAACAAAGATGTGTGCTTTTGTAACCGGGTATTTAAGGGTTATCCAAGGAGGAAGTCCATTATAATGTAATGGTTATTTTATGTTATCTTATGTTCATTTTTAATATAACAAAGTCTGTCAGGTTTCCATATAAATGTGTAACTTCCGGTCACGTAGAGTTGCGTCGTCACGCACGTACCTGCGGGTCCCGCACCTGTCCAATCACGTCGCTCGTAGCACCGGTTACAAGCTGTCCGCGCTGTCTCCCATTCAGAAGGTGAGGGGAGGCACACGGAGCAGATGCTACAGGTAGGTCGCTCCAAACAAATATTATTTTTACTCGTAAATCCTCGCTTTTATCATTCTAAAATGCCTCCGTTACATCATTCAACCCTTTAGACGTCAGCCAACGCCGGGGAGGGATAAGTTGCTTGCGTGGTTCATCGGATATATATATATACTAGAATTGGCTGGGGTGCCTGTAAGGACGCAGAATCAAATCGATGGCGAGCTAGGACGCTGGCTTGGAGCCGAGAAAACCCAGTTAAGAGCCTTTCCTGGTGTGGTAGGAGGCTCTGGCAGCCTTGTTCCCCCCTCACCTTTTCTTACAACTACACACGCGCACTTGCCCTTTTAAGACTTTCTAGCCCATGGACATTAAATAACTTGGACTCTACCTGTTGCAGCGCACATGTTGGACAATTTCTGTGCGTCTCACCCTCTATGAACTCTTATGGATTTAGTGCTTTTGCGAGGGTATGGAATTACTGCCATTTTGGTTACAACTGGACTGGGTTGATTTTGAATGTTGATGCATCAAAAATATTGTGCACTTTACTATTTAATAAATGAACTCCGCAGATTGTAAATATTGGGGGTTTCACTGTATGTATTTTCACGCTTTAATATATGGTACCAACTGCATTTAAAGTGCTGCTTGTTGTTGTGTTTTTTTGTTTATTGTACCACTACCTCTAAGAGTTGAACCTGGTTTCTGTAGACCTAGTCCCCAAATGCTAGCTTTATGCTAATATCTTATAAAGCTATAATCTAGCCTGTGTATTTGCTACACTTTTTTTCCTCAATCGAATAATTTAGCCAATTTCTGTTTCTAGTGATGAAAAAAAGTAAATGGTAGCTCAGTTAACAGCTAGCCCCGCTAAATTAATGTTTATCAATGGAGCAAAAAGTCTCTTGAGTAATATATGTGGATTTTCATCTCTGGACATACACGTGCGTAACATCCATGTAACGACTAAAAAAACGTAACTTTACCGAGCTTGATTCACTTTACTGTTAAATAAATGTAACAGAAATAATGCCAATGCTACAACTGCTAAGGCTGTTGCCATTGATATATGCTGTGCGTGTTGTTGGCGCCTTGCATTGTGAGAAACCGGATGAGATGGTCAAACTGCTAAGTGTTCCATAATGATATTGATATTACTATTTAAACATTATACTATCTCTTCCATTAAGTTCATATAAGTAATCTTTTTTTTTCTGATCGTCAGTGTGTTGAATAACAAGGGTGGTCACCAACAGAGTAAAATCCTTTTTTCAGTAACCCTCAGTTTAGGAAACAGGATGAAACTCCTCCTGGATTATGATGTAGAGCTCACAGACACCACAAACACACCTATGAACCTCACTAAAGTAACAAAACAAAGGACTCACATTCATCAAAACTCTCTGAAAAGAAATGCTGAAGGTTTAATTTGTCTATCCAAAGCTGCTCAGCAGTGGCTGCTGTGAGTACGGCCTGTCTAATGGGCCAACTGACCAATCAGAGAGCAGACAAAGGATCAGCTGAGACTTCTTTTGATGATTGTGTGCATTTAAAAGTTTAATTTTAGTAAAAAAGAAAACAATAATTTGAGAAAGATAGAGAGACAGAGACATGTTGAGAGTGTGTGTGTTCTTTACCTTGGCGGTTGAGCACGGGTAGGCAAACAGGTGAACTTTACAGAAGTCATCAGCCAGAGCGATCACCTTCCTGTTGTGAGATCTAATCAGAGCGTTGATGTCAGTGCCATCTGAACCCTCCGGCCACACACCTAACAGACACACAGTGATGCACGAACAAACACAAACAGAAATAGAAGCAAAATTAGTCACATACAGATGAAGACCCAGTGATACACAGGAAGGCACTTTCAGAGAAACACAAAGGGCAAAAACATGACAGAGCACAGCAGGGACCATCAACCGACGCCCTGAGGGCCAAAACATCTCAATGCCTGATGTGGCCAGAGCAGTATAAGTGACGAGGACCGATCTCACATTTTAAGGCAGAGAATTACTGAAAATTTGGAAAAAAATAAAAAATATAAACTATGTATTTAATAACATTAATTAGATCACTGTTAATTGTTAAATTAAATTGCTTAAATTATTTTTAAATCCAGCCTGCATAATAAATGTCAAGAGAAAAAAAAAGTTTATGATCCCTGAAATAAGGAGATATTCTCACTTACAAACACACATTAGTCCCTAACACATAAAAACACAGAAAACCCAAATGCGTTATTCCTGACATCACTCAGAAACAAAGAAACTCACTCTGGTAGAGACACTGAGGTATTATTCACACCTAGATCGTTTAGGACAGTTGCTCTGATACAAGTGGGCGCTCTATGTTTGCACAGTTTGTTTGATATTTATGAACACAGCAACCGATCCCTGTTTCTGTACAAACAACCACACAGAGCTCCCCTGAAAGAGGTGAACTCTGCTGAACTCGGCTTTCCTATCCTCACATGGGCCTCCGCTTTTATATGACCCAACACATAGAGTGCTAGCATTGAAATAAAAAGGCAAAGTCTGAAGTATATTAATATTGCTGTATCATTACACTGTTTACTTGAGAATTACATCAACACTTTAAACAAAAAATACAAAATAAGGTGAAATCTGAACACGGGCATAATACACAGAATGTACCCTTCAGTGCATAACATCCACTGGAGTGGACTGATTAATTTTGGTCACAGAAAATTTTTAACAAGGAAATTATTTTTAATATCTACATAAAAGTGGTCCTTGTATCTTATCATTTATCATTTATTCATTCAATCACAATTCCCAATTTCCCTGAGGGAGTTTTTCCAAGGGGATTCATAAAGTTCTATCTAATCTAATCTATTAAAATAAAATATTTTTTACCAGTCTGATACTTTGAGAACAGAAAGATTAACACTTATTCCCGAAGGGCATGGTGCATTTCCCCCTTTGTCAGCCATTTTGGGTTTGTGATGCAATACCTCAATATGACAAAAAGATACAAAGAATATTTCTATGAAACTGGAGAAAATGTTTTGGGAGGTCTGCACCTGGTAGTTGGGACGTAGCACTGCAACCTAAATGGGATAAACTGTACTCAAATATCTGTCCACTGTAGTGGACACCATGCACCAAAGGCTTAGAGCTGTTTACTTTTTGTCATCACTGACATCTTCTCTGCGGACCCTTCTACAGGTGTTATTTTGCAACAAGTTACCATGTAATCTGGAGCCCTCTATGGTCCTCTGTAGTGAGTTTGTTTGTACCTATATAGTGAGGTGTGTCACACATTGATAAATGTGTTTATCTGTATTATCATTCACAAGACATTTGACCTCCTCTATTAACAATAACTCAAGTCAATCAAGTCACATTTAAGGGATTTTAAGACCTTTTTTAGAAACCACCCCAAAAATGAACAGTCTTGTTTGTGATGACTCAAACTTTGTAAGTCAGCTTAAGTTGCTTTTAAGACACCACAGACCTCTGCTGGAGGAGGCTTTTGTAGTTACTGTCAAAATAGGAATAAATTGAGTATTACATTTACGAGTCCTGAGAGCACTGTGAGCATCAGACACTTGCTGTCCACACTTCTTCTGTCAAATCACAAGTCTGCTCTGTGATTCGAAGTTTCCTTTTAAACACAGGGGGACATTTAAGGCTTTAATTTTAAAGGTGGCAAAATGGAAGTAACTCTACAGTGCAGCAGTATTTGCCTGATTCATCCTCTGTAATCACGCAGATCCATCCTGCCAAGCTTCGAGCTGGAATGATTGAGTTCGGTCTGCAGAGGGACTGTCCAATCAGTGTCCTGAGAGGAGAAGGGAGCTGGAGCTACAAGTGTGTGCTGACTGCAAGCTTGTCAACAAAGACTTATTGTGAAGACAATAGCATGGATGCTACCATCTGTTGAAGCAACTATAACAGACAGAACTTCACACCATTTCTTCACTGAATAAAGAATAAAACACAAGATATCCCTGCCCCTCTCCTGGCAGAATTGATTTACAAACTGGCTTCTGTTGTGTATTTTTCTCCTTGGCAGCAGATGGGCCAGCAATGAATGTGATTGACAAAACGATTGGAGAGCCATAGTTTTGCCACCATGTTAACACAAGCCAAAGCATTTCAATCACAGGCATAGATATTATCAATAATTCATCAGTCTCAAATTAGTAAAACAAGCTAACAAGCTCTGATGACTGAGGGACAGGAACAGGAGGTTCAACCACATCTTCTTGTAGGACATTCAGAGTGCCTTGTTGATGTCCCTCTTTGCTTTCTCCTCTACCATATCTAATGAGTGACAGAAAAGAAAATAGAAACCAGGGGTCGTATGGGAGGCCTCTTGGAAATAAATCATACTTGCTTTTACATACACCATCAAACTCTTATACATACACTAGTATAGTCTGTTACATTCACTATCAAACTCTCTTACATTCAGTATCAAACTCTCTTACATTTACTATCAAACTCTCTTACATTTACTATCAAACTCTCTTACATTTACTATCAAACTCTCTTACATTTACTATGAAACTCTCTTACATTCAGTATCAAACTCTCTTACATTTACTATGAAACTCTCTTACATTCAGTATCAAACTCTCTTACATTTACTATCAAACTCTCTTACATTTACTATGAAACTCTCTTACATTTACTATCAAACTCTCTTACATTTACTATCAAACTCTCTTACATTCAGTATCAAACTCTCTCACATTTACTGTCAAACTCTCTTACATTTACTATCAAACTCTCTTACATTCAGTATCAAACTCTCTTACATTTACTGTCAAACTCTCTTACATTCAGTATCAAACTCTCTTACATTTACTATGAAACTCTCTTACATTCAGTATCAATCTCTCTTACATTTACTATCAAACTCTCTTACATTTACTATCAAACTCTCTTACATTTACTATCAAACTCTCTTACATTTACTATTAAACTCTCTTACATTTACTATCAAAATCTCTTACATTTACTATCAAACTCTCTTACATTTACTATCAAACTCTCTTACATTCAGTATCAAACTCTCTTACATTTACTATCAAAATCTCTTACATTTACTATCAAACTCTCTTACATTTACTGTCAAACTCTCTTACATTTACTATCAAACTCTCTTACATTTACTATCAAACTCTCTTACATTTACTATCAAACTCTCTTACATTCAGTATCAAACTCTCTTACATTTACTATCAAAATCTCTTACATTTACTATCAAACTCTCTTACATTTACTGTCAAACTCTCTTACATTTACTATCAAACTCTCTTACATTTACTATCAAAATCTCTTACATTTACTATCAAACTCTCTTACATTTACTATTAAACTCTCTTACATTCAGTATCAAACTCTCTTACATTTACTATCAAACTCTCTTACATTCAGTATCAAACTCTCTTACATTTACTATCAAACTCTCTTACATTTACTATCAAACTCTCTTACATTCAGTATCAAACTCTCTTACATTTACTGTCAAACTCTCTTACATTCAGTATCAAACTCTCTTACATTTACTATGAAACTCTCTTACATTTACTATTAAACTCTCTTACATTTACTATCAAACTCTCTTACATTTACTATTAAACTCTCTTACATTCAGTATCAAACTCTCTTACATTTACTATTAAACTCTCTTACATTTACTATTAAACTCTCTTACATTTACTATCAAACTCTCTTACATTTACTATCAAACTCTCTTACATTTACTATCAAACTCTCTTACATTTACTATTAAACTCTCTTACATTCAGTATCAAACTCTCTTACATTTACTATTAAACTCTCTTACATTTACTATTAAACTCTCTTACATTTACTATCAAACTCTCTTACATTTACTATCAAACTCTCTTACATTTACTATTAAACTCTCTTACATTCAGTATCAAACTCTCTTACATTTACTATTAAACTCTCTTACATTTACTATTAAACTAGAGTTTGATAGTAAATGTAAGAGAGTTTGATACTGAATGTAAGAGAGTTTAATAGTAAATGTAAGAGAGTTTGATACTGAATGTAAGAGAGTTTGATACTGAATGTAAGAGAGTTTGATACTGAATGTAAGAGAGTTTAATAGTAAATGTAAGAGAGTTTAATAGTAAATGTAAGAGAGTTTGATACTGAATGTAAGAGAGTTTAATAGTAAATATATGAGTTTGATACTGACTGTAAGACAGTTAAATAGTAAATGTAAGAGAGTTTGATAGTAAATGTAAGAGAGTTTGATACTGAATGTAAGAGAGTTTGATAGTAAATGTAAGAGAGTTTGTTACTGAATGTAAGAGAGTTTCATAGTAAATGTAAGAGAGTTTGATAGTAAATGTAAGAGAGTTTGATAGTAAATGTAAGAGAGTTTGATAGTAAATGTAAGAGAGTTTGATAGTAAATGTAAGAGAGTTTGATAGTAAATGTAAGAGAGTTTAATAGTAAATGTAAGAGAGTTTAATAGTAAATGTAAGAGAGTTTGATAGTAAATGTAACAGACTTCACTTGTGTATGTATGAGAGTTTGATACTGAATGTAAGAGAGTTTAATAGTAAATGTAAGAGAGTTTGATAGTAAATGTAAGAGAGTTTGATACTGAATGTAAGAGAGTTTAATAGTAAATGTAAGAGAGTTTAATAGTAAATGTAAGAGAGTTTAATAGTAAATGTAAGAGAGTTTGATAGTAAATGTAACAGACTTCACTTGTGTATGTATGAGAGTTTGATACTGAATGTAAGAGAGTTTAATAGTAAATGTAAGAGAGTTTGATAGTAAATGTAAGAGAGTTTGATACTGAATGTAAGAGAGTTTAATAGTAAATGTAAGAGAGTTTAATAGTAAATGTAAGAGAGTTTGATACTGAATGTAAGAGAGTTTGATACTGAATGTAAGAGAGTTTGATACTGAATGTAAGAGAGTTTGATACTGAATGTAAGAGAGTTTAATAGTAAATGTAAGAGAGTTTGATACTGAATGTAAGAGAGTTTAATAGTAAATATATGAGTTTGATACTGACTGTAAGACAGTTAAATAGTAAATGTAAGAGAGTTTGATAGTAAATGTAAGAGAGTTTGATACTGAATGTAAGAGAGTTTAATAGTAAATGTAAGAGAGTTTAATAGTAAATGTAAGAGAGTTTGATAGTAAATGTAAGAGAGTTTAATAGTAAATGTAGAGAGTTTGATACTGAATGTAAGAGAGTTTAATAGTAAATGTAAGAGAGTTTGATAGTAAATGTAAGAGAGTTTAATAGTAAATGTAGAGAGTTTGTTACTGAATGTAAGAGAGTTTAATAGTAAATGTAGAGAGTTTGATACTGAATGTAAGAGAGTTTAATAGTAAATGTAAGAGAGTTTGATAGTAAATGTAAGAGAGTTTGATAGTAAATGTAACAGACTTCACTTGTGTATGTATGAGAGTTTGATACTGAATGTAAAAGCAAGTATGATTTATTTCTCAAGGGGCCTCCCATAGGGTCAGGGTATGCTGGACACTGTTATAGGATATTCGCAGTAATCATCTGCTTCAAAGATGTTATCTTAAACAGGTGTTGTGTGGGCAGCACGTGCCTCACAGCAAGAAGGTCGCTGGTTCAATCCCTGAGTGAGCCTGGCCTTTTTGTGTGGAGTTTGCATGTTCTCCTCATGCATTTGCAGACTCTCTCCAGCTTCCTCCATGTAACAGTAGAGATTGTTTGATGAACCTTAAAGACAGACTGTGCAACGCCACCAGAGGGCGCAGTTCTTATCTTTGTTTTCAGTCTGAGTGGTGCTCTCATTATGGATGCATACCTGAAGCTGAGCTTCAGTATTAATTTTTTTCCACTCAAAGTACAAGTGATGCAAGGATTCATAACAGCTATGTTACTCAAGTATGATAAAATAGTAGTCGTAGAACCGGGCTTTGTAAAGTCATGTTTATATTTCAATAAAGACGAGCACTGTGGAAACCCCAGACCTGTGTGGCCGTGCACTTCTGGCCACCTTCCTAGCCTCCAATACTGTCAAAACACCGTTAACCTTAGAAATACGGATCCAGACCATCACATCCCACAGACCAAAAGCATACTAGTTAGGTCGATAAGTGACTCTAAATTGTTCTTATGAGTGTGAGCGTGAATGGTTTCAGTCTCTCTATGACTGAGATTGGGCAGTGACCAGTTCAGGGTGTACCCTGCCTCTCACCTTGTCAGCTGGGGTAGGCTCCAGCCCTCCGCGACTCCAAAAGGGTTAAATGGTATAGATCAGGGGTATCTAACAAGGTGCCCACGAGCACCTGGTAGCCCGCAGGGAGCCAATGAGGTGCTCTCAGGGATATTTAAAAAATAACACAAGCTACCATCCCAGAACTTGAAATAAATAGACATTTTTTAAATTTCTAATTACTAATAAATCACACTTGATAAATACAAAAGTAACACAGAAAAATAAATAATTGAAGGTACATGTAAGTATATTGTTCTCATATAATTTAAAAATCTGTGGTAAAAATTATTGTTAGGAATATTTAAAAGTAAACATACTGTGGCATATGTAGCATAATATTTATTACTTTTCTTCAAATGATAACATTTTTATTATTTAAGAACATTAAATCAAGCAAGTAGCCCTCCACAATACTCATCTTTAGGGTAGCTAAAGGCTCAAAAAGGTTGATGACCGCTGGTATAGCTAATGGATGGATGGAGGTGTTTGTGTGCAGCTGCATAGTTTGTCAGGATGGTTTACACTTGTACAAACGGATGTCTGTAGGTGTGCAGGTTTTCAGATGTGTGGTGTCACACTAACCAAACACATGGTACCCCAGAACACAGGTGTAAGTGGCCCAGTCGGTGTCTTTACACTCTGAGCGATTTCTGATCAGTTTACAACCATTAGGAACATCCCCTAAAAAGAAAGACAAAAAACAACTGTGTTACTTCACAACATCTCAACACTATCACATCACAGCAGTCTAAAAATGCAGAGCTTCTTCTGAGTGCTTACAGTAGAGGATCTCATAGTCTCCAGAGTTGGACATGATGAAACTGTTGTCAGGTGACCAGTCCAGGTGTGTGATGTAGCTGGAATGTCCCTGTGGAAATGTTGACATGTTTCATAAAATTAGATGAGCATAACCCTGAGCAAACATCAGACAGAGTGCTGGTGAGGAGAACAATCCACAGAGCCCGGTGTAGACAGGAGAGCTGCTCCCTGTGGCCCTCAGTAAACACAGCAGGACTTCGACTTGGACAGAGAGAGGCCAGTCTGAAGTCATATCACAGGGCCTGGATGATATGATCACCTCCACACAGGACGACAGTGAAGACGTTATAAGTCGGCTTGGGTAACGAAAACTTGACCCAGTTTCCAAGATTTGAGAATTTGCAAATGGAAGCGTGTTTTGTCTCTGCTTTTTTAATCCTAAGAGGTACATAAATCTTTTTTTAATGATAAGACCTCAGGGGGAATGCTGCTATCCATATTGGTATTATGTGTCTTTAAGGACCTGCTGTGCCGACTCGGCAGTAACATCATAAACAAACATTTGAGAGGAGGATCATGGCGGATTACAGCAGCAGAGAGTTTGGCTGAACCACACTAAAAAGATAAGATAGCTTGCAAAGTAAAGACATTTTGAAGGCAATGCAGCAAAATGTGGGGCATCAGTGGCTCTGTCTGATAGTGCGCTTGGTGAGTAGTTGGAAGATTGCAGGTTCGAGCCCAGCTCCGGCTGTCACACGGCGATGTGTCTTTGGGCAGGACACTTGACCCCAGGTTGCTCCCACTGCTGCGTCAGTGGCGTGAAAATGGGCATGAAAGGGCATGACTGAGTTAGTTTATGCTGTTGGACAACACAAATAGATTGTCCAATCATCAGTGAGTTAATGGGAGTCAATGGCTGGATGTGACCTGCTGTGTAAAGCTGCTTTGACAAGAAAAGCACTGTATGAGATCGAGTCCATTTACCATTTACCAAAATGACAGCAGAGATGATATAATAAATAACAGTTTTATATTTTTGTAAATTTTTGTAATTATTTATGTCACTAGTTCTGTTGATAATTATTTGTTACAGTCTTTTCTTAATACTTTTGAGTAATATTTATCTGTATTGTTAGGGCTGGGTCTTTCCAGCAACCTCACGGTACAATACATATCCTGATTCTGAGGCCACGATATGATACGTTTCCCAAAAAGCATAAATTATGGACCTTTAATTACACCTCTGACAGAACTCAAAACACCTTTTTTTGTGTGTTTTCATTGCAAGTAAAAAAAGATGGTTTTACAACTCAAGACACTTAAATTTCAGGCCTTCAAACATCTTAGAAGTAAGTTAGAATTTGGAGCGTGTGCTGCATCATGAAGTTTGTACTTTGAACCGTGCCGTTGTTAACACTCCCCATAGTGAATTCAACAGCTGTCACAGCATTTGAGGCTGTACTGATGACATTTTGCTATATCAATATATTGAGCACAGACCTTGTAAATATGGAGGGGAATGACAAATCTGTGTCACAGCTGACAGTCCATCATTTGGATCCAAGTCAGATTGATGTTTGATTTTATGAAAAAACGTGCAAAAAAAACTTAAAACCAGCAGACAGAGAGAGAAGTGAGGTTCATATTTATCATTTCCTAAATGTGTGTGCGCCAGGTGATTTGATATGGATTCCTATGGCAATCACACAACTAAACAAGGCATGGACAGGGGTGTGATATGAATTATTACCCAATGAAAGGTGCTTTTTAAGCAAAGGAAAAGTCTTTATGGTTGGACTGTTTTATTTATTATTTATTATGTACTTAAGTAGTCTGTGTGTTAGGAAACTTTATGTCTGATAGGTCAGTGTAATCAATGTGTGTCATTGTATCTAGATGTATGTATTTGTTTATGTGCTGCAAACAAAATTGTCCCCCGGGGACATCAAAGGTTTTCTAAGTCTAAGTCTAAGATTGGTGTAGCATCACAGCCTCTTATTCATTATAAACCTGACGTTACAGCTCCAATTTTTTTCAACATCAGCTGAGGGTCTACACTAACAGCAAAAAACTTTTCTGTTAAATTTAAGTGTTTGTTTACTTCCCTCAGTCTGTGCTTGTTGCCACTCACTTGCACTGACGGTGACATCATGCATAATCTCTACTTATGATAAGTAACAGAAAATGTGTGGTACAGGAAAAAAAAAACTCGAAGTGGTTGAGATGGATTTTTGTACTACTCTGCAAATCATCTCATTTCAATCCCAAACTTACATTCTCAACATGGACATCACAGAAAAAGACAGGTGATAGATGGACTTGAGCTTCTGTAGCACTTTTCTGATCCTTCTGACTTCTCTTTCTGTATTGCAGGTCACATCTACTCATTCAGTAATGGTTAAAGCAGGTCATCCATTTAAGCCGCTGATGCAACAGTGGGAGCAATTCTGGGTTATGACACATCACAACATGTGACAGCTAGATCTGGGCTCAAACCCACACCTCTGATGATGGAGGAGGGACTCTACAGACAAAGCCACCACCGCCCCATGCTAACAGTACCTGGTATTCCCAGGCACGCTCCCATCAGGCCCCACCCTGCTTAACCTCAGAGATCAGACAAGATCAGGCGTGCTCAGGGCGGTCTGGCCGTAAGCGAAAAGAGTAAATGGGTTAATTGTTTTTGACAGAGGTGGTGCAGTGGGATAAATCAGTGCAGGTACATGTTACAGAGGTTACATCAGTTAGTATGCCTCTGCAGCAACAGTCTGCTCAAAGTAACCAAATGTATGAGCACTCATCCGTGAGCTGGAGAGACTTGTGGTGCTTTTCCTTCTGTGACACTGGTTTGACTGTCCTCGTAGCAGATAGTAGAACTTTCTTAACTAAGGTGGGGTTGTCATGAGGCAGCTGTGTAAATTTGCCAAAGAGTTCAAACAAAACTGTGAATGACATCAAGACAACTGGCATAGCTGGCTCTCCGTCTTTGGCTTTTAGTCACTGTTAAGCCTGTTTAATACTTCTGTGACAATGTCTTGAACATTCATATTTTGGTTGTGCTGGTGTGAGCATGTTGCTCAGAAATACTCAAAGTCTGGTGAGAAATGCGACATGTCTTTAGGTCCTGGAGTCTCTGATTGTTCGTGTACAGGAAGTCATGGTGGCAGAAACAGGGTGAATAATGTTAGAGTACACAAAAAATAAGCGGCAGCAGTTGGTTACAGTACATTCATTGCAAAAAAGAAAAAAAACAAATGAAGGGAGCATTACAGGAGTTGAGTTTATGACTGTTCAATCAGCTGAGGTTGAGAGTAGGGATTTTGTGGCACTTGTTTGACCACCGTGACATAAGACATGAATGAAGGCGTGCATCTTTAGTAAATAGGCAGGCAAATTTGACCTGTTGGGTTTGCAGCCATTTATTCACATTGTCACTGTCTGTTACAAAGTCATGTCTGAGACAAACTCAGAGAGTGGCAGTCCCTCAATGCTGCACAGTGGACCAGTTAAGGGCTTGTGGTTCAGATAGTTTTGACGTGTAGTCTCATATTGGGGATTATAGTTTAGATACAAGATCGAGCCTACCCTCCCCTCCCCTAAACTATATTTATGGGTCTGAGCCTGATTCAATGCAAGATTCAGTGCAATATCCCAGTTGTTTCATGGCAGAAATCTACTTGGATGAGACCTGAATGAGTGCATCATGGAGGCATATGTTCTATAACAAAACAAGCTAAAGGTGGCTTTTCTTTGCTCTGGGACAGCATTAATTCTCTATATGACACGATTTTTCTTTATGGATTCTTAAGCTCCATTTTCGGAGTAATTTTGTGTTACAAGTACAAGCACGATGCAAGGCTCAATCTGGTACGACACATTTAATTGTAGAAAATATCTGTTTATAACAGCAGGAAACAGAACTTAACACTTAACATTTTTAACTTTTGTGACTATCAACCCATCTTTAACTCTTTCTATCCTTTAAGAAATGTGCCTCCATGAATTAACATTTTACTGTCATATTATCAACGAAAATGTTCTTTACTTTTAACAGCTGACTTTTCAACAAAGTACATGAAATATTACACAAAAAGCACAATGATAATGCAGAGAGAACTCTTATTTTGAAAGGAAAACCTCCTTCTACTCTACCATTAACAGGAAGCCTGTTAATGGTAAGTGTTACACTACCATTAGCATTAGCATTAGCGCGCTAATAACATTAGCCTTTACTCAGCATTTATTTCCACAGTCCAGGTCACATTTACACTCACAGCTCAGGCCTCTTAGCAGTTCTTTACTCAGCTGTGTTTTAGAGTCTTAAGCATACAAAGAAAGATGTTTTGGACAAATTTGTAGCTTGAAACAGAATTTATTCATTTAACTGTCATTTTAGCGCATACAGAGAAAGATGGGGATGGACTTTAAAATGCTGGAAAGTTTGTCCTACACTTAAATCTGGGCTGCTAAGCAGCTAAATAAAGTTTCTACATGCTACAAAAAAAGCTAAAACTGTACTCTCCTGCTCTGCCATTGTTTGTCTTAGTACTCTCTGTACTCTCCTGCTCTGCCATTGTTTGTCTTCGTCATTTTAACACTAGAATTACATTTTAGGGCCCTCTGCTGCCCCCTCTGTTTAACAGGAATAACACACATATTCACATATTACAGGCAATATTATTTCAAGTAAAACTGACAATGGCGGCATTTAGGAACTTAGCCTCATTTAACATGAAATAAGAAGAAAATTAAGAAGAAAATTTTCATTTCATTTGTATGTTTTGGTCTGAGCTTGACTTGCTTTGACCTCACTGTAGGTGATGTTACAAAAGTACAAGGTCTGAGGTGTAGTCCCTCTTCAATTAAATAAAATTTAAATTTAAATCTAATTTAAAGAACAAAAACAAAAAAAACACTACAGTCAGGACGAGCCAAGCATATACCACAGAGTGCAAATTCATCTTTAGACAGCACAACGTGTTTACAAAACAAATACTCACTGTGCACTTTCCATATCGGCTGTACTTTCGTCCTTTGTCTGAGACAGTGTACAGGTAAATGAAGTTATCATGAGATCCAACAGCCAACAGAGTGCCGTCTGCAGACACAGAGAGAGAGGAGCTTTGTTAACCATGTTTAACTCATCCCATAATATGAAAGGAAATGTTAGCTAACATCAGTCTTTAAGTTGCTTTCTGTGGCTGCCAGATTTTTGATCTGAACTGTCTTTGTCAGGAGAGACATAACCCAACAGATACATATAAATAGATATATTTATATATACACACATACATACACCCAGAGATATATCCATCCAGGCAGAGACAAAGGGCCTTAAAATAAGAATTTATGACAGCAACAAACCCATGCATGCCCAGATCATAAATCTGTCCTCATCATATTTGTCTCTGCTGAATATAAACTTCTTGAAGGTTAGCACCTTTAGATGTGGCATGTTGTTTCGAAGAGGGTCCTCATGTCTATATGGTTGCAAAGATAGTTACTATGGATGTATAATCAATACAACCATGGATAGAGAGGTCATCCTAATATTAACATTAACATCTATAATGAATATAATCTAGAGAGGAATGATGTAGTTTAATATAGCAGCATCTAGCTGAACTGCCATTAAAATGAGTTTAACTGGTCTAAAAGTATGAATTTAAGTTAAATGATGTTGTTTCTGTTGATGAAGATGCAGGATAGAGCACAGAGAGTTGAGCAGCTCCACAGCAGCAGGTCATCCATGATTGTTTGTCATGGTCATACTAATATGTGAGGCGTGTCAGAAAAGTTCTGGTGTCACAAAAGATTTATTTAGAATCCAAACTACAATTTTTCTCCTTCGAAGTAATCCCCCTGGAGTCTAATGCACTTTCCCATCCTTCTCTGCCACGCTTTCATGCACCCCTGGAAGGATTCTTCTGGGATCCTCCACAGCTCCGTCACGGCCTTTTTGATGTCGTCCACATCTTCAAAACGGGTCCCCTTGATGACTCCCTTGAGCTTGAGGAAGAGGAAAAAATCACACGGAGCCAGGCTGGGTGTGTAGGGAGGTTGCTCCAGCACGGCAATGTTCTTCTTGGCCAGGAACTGTCAGATGCTCAGGGCATTGTGAGCAGGCGTGTTGTTATGGTGAAGCAGCCAAGACTTGTCCTGCCACAACTCTCACCTCTTCTCGCACACTGAACGAAGTGAACGCTGCAGTATCTCTTTGTAGAAATGCTGGGATTATTATGGAGGGGAAAACTCTTAGCTTGAAATAAATCGTTTGTGACACAAGTCCTGGAACTTTTCTGACACACCTCGTATGTGTGCTGTTTGCAGGAACTACCATGTATTTAATTTTGTTGATCTCTCTGAAGTTAATATCAGGAACTGTAATGATGATGGAAAGAGGCTAAATCAGGGGTCGACCCATGGCTCTGAAGCTGCATGTGGCTCTTTTGCCCTTCACATGTGTCTCTCTGGACTTAGAGGACAGGAATTAAACTCTGATTAATTGATGTTATTTCTGCATCTTTTAGCACTATCTGCAAAAAAATGATTTCTTTTTCATTAAATGATTATTTCTTCATTTTTTACATTGTCAACTTTGCGTCATGTGTGCGCCTCCCATGACCTGTGTGACCTGCAGCAGCTCGGAGGGAGAGCAGGACACTGCTGCATCTTTAGCTGTGAGCTTTCCTGTGATGTTTTAAACATTTTATGCAGCTTTTCCAGCTGATGTTTTGATAAACTCTTTTACTTTTAATACATCAGCTGCTGCTGTGAAGGGACTCAAACTTTTAAAACGGAGGCGTGTTGAAAATAAAGCTTATTCAAAGACGAGAGAATTGGGGAGCCAATAAAGTCAGCAGAACTGTGACCTTGCTTTTGAAGAGGGGGATTTTTACTCAAAGATATCAGGTGGATATTTTTATTACCATGTCTGCTGTGATGTAATAGCTGTCAGTCTCTCTCCCCCTCACTCTCTCTCTCATTCAGTAACTACAAACTCAGGTGTGTGAGTCACTGTGTAATTTGTTCATCCGACACATTTTTTATAAGACAATCAAGACTGATATGAAACTAAAAATTTATTCATTATTTAAGTGAGGTAAGCTAAAAAACACTGATGAGATTTCAAAAAGTAGCTCAAGATCACAACACAACCTCATGATTATAAAATTGTTCATAAAAGTGATCAGAATGCAGGAAAGAAATGATTTAAGTTTAAAAACGTCAGGGGAAGACCCTCTGACCCCCATCTAACCTCATGATGTCAAATTAATATTTATGATTTCTCCACTGCAAGTAAAACCTGATCCTGTGGAAAAAAACTGAGTAACAACAATGACAAAAAAGTAACAACAGTGATAACAGACTAATATTAATTGACCATTATTTTTGTTGACGAGCCATATTATCAAAGTAAAATGGTAAAGGGTAAATGGACTTGAGCTTACGTGGCGCTTTTCTAGTCTTTGACTACTCAATTCAGCTTTACACCACAGGTCACACCAACCCATTCACACCCATTCACTCTCATGTTCACTTACTGATGGTTCTGATTTTCTATGTTAGTTAGACATCAGTATAAAGTAACACATTCACGCCCTTTCATGCCCATTTACACGCCACTGACCCAGCAGTGAGAGCAGCTTGGGGTTAAGTGTCTTGCCCAAGGACACATCACCATGTGTCGCTCGGAGCTGGGCCTGAACCTGCAACCTCCTGATTACTGACCAAGCGCACGATACAACTGCGCCACTGGCACCCCAGTAAACACACCATTGTTGTCATTTTAGCTCTGAATTAATTATTGCTATATAATATGGTATAACAATAATGCCAAGTTAAAGCAAAAAAATAACATGACCCATTATAGAGCCGTCATGTCAGGTGGTAAAGCAGTTTGCTTATAGATCTGGTGTCATTATATTGATGGAGAGTCAGCAGGTGCTGCTGTCTTCATTTGAAGGTTCAAGTGTGTTTTGAGGCTCCAGACAGATTTTTTTGGTGGGTGTGGCGGGCAAAATGGCTTTTTCATTGTAAAGGTTGCAGAGCCCTGGGCTAAAGGAAGGAGAAATATTTGTAACTGCAGTGATCATTTAATTTCAGGGAAAGGCGTCCTGTCAAACATAAAAATATTGTCAACAGGATGCCAGAGTAAATAAAAATAGATTTTTTAAACTTAAACCCAACTGGTCGCTGGACCCAGCTCCACCAGCATTTCTGTAAACAAACTACTGAAGTTGGCTCCACCCACCTACAGAGAAGCGCATCACTGACAGCTGCTCGTTCCCATCGGTGTGGATCGCAACCAGGTCAGTGGTCTCAGCATCAAGAACGTACCACCTGAGACAGGCAGACCAGATAGACCATCAGTGAGACGGTTAGACAGGGTTAAACCATCATGAGACAGACAGAACAGTCAGACATGTCACCTTGAGAGACCCCCCTGAGAGGGGGAAGCCAGCTAAACCCTTACAGGACATTTAACTTCTTAAACTGTTCTGGTCAGATTAGCAGGTCCAATTATTACCAAACACGTAAAACAAATTTAAACAATAAATCACCTCCAGACATAGCTATGAGCAGATCTGTGAATATACAGAGTTGAGTATTTTGGGGGAGGGTCTATGTTATAAAAGAGGTTTGCACTGACTTTCCTGAGTGCGTCCCTATGGCAACCACAGCTCCACTGGGATGAAAGTCTGCACAGTGACCATGTTCCTGAGGGAGAGACGAAACTATCAATCATCCAAAAGTCAACAACAAACTACGATTTAGCAGCACTGACCCTGCCCCCTCTTACCTCCAGAGTGCGGTTCCACAGGAGGCTGTGATCCACGGAGTTCCAGACACACACCATTCGGTCCTGGGCGCACGTGAGGAACATCTCTCTGGAGGGGTGGGATGCCAAACCCCAAAGCTCATCCGTGTGACCCTGAACACATCATCAAACAGAAAAATACTGAGCACACCTGATCATATCATCAGGAACATGGGGTTAGGGGTCTTGTCCAAGGACATTTTGAAATGTGACAGTGGTGAAGATGAGCTCTAACCAACAGACTAAAGGTTGAGTCACTCTCCAAACTGCTCCACCAACTCCCCATCATAACCTAAAGATACAATAACACCTAAAACCACAATAAAAACAAAACTAAAACATTCTGCAAAAATCAAATATACTGAGACCCCGAAGACACCACAAAATAAGACAGGGAATCTAAATCTTCCTGATTTCACACAAAACTTACAAAACACTGAGACCATGTATGGATCACAACATGACGCTGAGGAGACCATCAGGACACAAATGTACTGGGACCCTAAATATGAGGGATGCTACAATATGTATGTATGTATGTACTTCGTTTTTTTGCATACAAATTGCATAAAAAACCTTTATTGTCATTATACCACAATACAACAAAATTGTGAAAAGCTGCACCTTAAGGTTGCAAGACATGCACACTTACAAAAACTACAAACAAAACAAAAATAAGATGTAACTTGCATTCAACTAGTATTAGTACAGATTCAAGTATTATGTGTTGCAGGCTTTATATAGCACAGCATATCAATAAATATATACTCCAGAACACAGACTGGCAGATTACTTGAGCTCTTTTACAAAACTCTTCACTGAGAGAAAACCCTGATGACGTCCAGACTCAGTGACCACAGATAAGCTATAGAGACGGGTCGTCACAAAAAGAGCTGGCTCCCAGAGGAGGACGGACTCAGCCCTCACTGCAACACCCAACAGGTGAGGACAGAGCTCCACTTCCTCACATCCATGTCCAACATATCAGGCTGTGAGAGAGGAATACTACGGAGCCCCTAAGGTGCCAAGGAGAAAAAAATATATAAATCGTGCGCACGAGATAGTAAAACGTGCGCTCGAAATAAAGTTATTTACCACGTTTTAACTTTGACGTCAGTTGTTTACAGACACACACAATGGAGAGAAGAAGTGAGCTAGTTAACTTTTACTTCCATATCGGAATGTCATATAATGACATTCTTGCTGCTCTTGCCATGAGAGATGGAATAATCCTAAATTGGAGAACTTTGCCGCCCATACTAAAAGACAGCAGGCTCAGCCGGCGGAAGGAGTACTCAGATTCAGTCAGTGTCCTGACCTGGGATGCACAGGGGGGACTTGTTTGCTGCTACAGAGGCGAAGTTGTAGCTAACTTCGGGGCTAACTCCCTCCACCTTATTCAGCGGGTGGCAGCAAGACACGAGCTTTGCTTGAGTCTTGAAAGTTGTGCAGCTTTTATTTAAGGTCCTGATAAATAGCCTAAGGGACTGTACATACCCTGCACTCCTACATTCACAGACACAGCCAAACACACACATTAACACATAAACATGCAAACACAACTACTGATTCACATGCAAACGCACACTCTCATACACATAAAAAATGTATATATTGTTTTTTGTTTCTTTTTCAAATTATCATATTTTTTCATATACGAGGGCTGATTGATAAGTTGTGAGCCTTGTATTGAAGAAGATAAGCAGGGATGTCCTTTTTCAGCTCTACTATTCCCTGACTATTTAAGGCTGTGTACCCAAAGACTGGTGTCATTTGTTCAGTTTATGTCGAAGAGGTAGCACTCTAAAGTAAACAAGACAAGTGACTTTTGCAAAATGGACAAAATGACCCTGTTCACAAGTCTGTCATTGCTATGGCTGCCATTAAAGATTGTGGCTTTGAATTGCTTGAGCATCCGCCTTATTCGCCTGATCTCGCTCCATCAGACTTTCATCTATTTCCAAAATTGAAAAAGGCCATTTCCGGTACCCACTTTCGGTTAGATGATGACGCCATACATGCAGCGGAGGACTTTCTGAATGGTCAAGAAAAGGGCTTCTTTAAAAGTGGCATTGAAGCCCTTAAACATCACTGGCAAAAGAGTATAGATACTGAAGGGGATTATGTTGAAAAATAATGCAATATGTCTGCCAAAAGTCAAACTCTTAAATATGAGGCTCACAACTTATCAATCAGCCCTTGTATCTTAAATTATAAAACTTTTATCATTTTATTTACCTTTACTATCATAATACTACAAATGTGTAAATTATGACTGACAAATACCCTTTTATTTTTAATAAAATCACTTGTTTGATTTGGCAATAATGCTCTTTGAATTGAAATCTTAAGGGGTTGTATGCAGGTAGAAATAAAGGGTCTTTGTTTATATAGTTTTTCTTTCAGATTGTACCGAGATACTTTTTGGGTGTGGTGGCTGCACAAGAATACATCACAATAACAAGGGATTGTGTTTAGTTGTGCCTCTAAAACTTATCAAAGAATGCTGAAACTTCAAACATATATCAATGCAAATGGTCACAGCGACCCTGACTAAACACATGCCAGAAAAGAGCGAACTGCTCTTATGGTGCACTTTGTTCATTTTTCACAACACTCAACATTTTATGTGAGAGTTGGCAACCAGCCTCTTCTACAGAAATTCCTACTCCTGTTACAGATGCTAATGAGTCATATGCCAAGCTATCCAAACCACACACATTCAATAGCTATGCCCCTGCTTGAAACTGCTGGTTCAGATTCTTTTTCCAAGCACACAGACCGATGGAGTCGGTATCAAACCACTATTAAACCAAGACAACAGGACGTGCCTATGAGCCACAGCTGCAAATCCATACTCAGAAATACGGTGAAGATCACTTCAGAAACCCCCAAAAAAACGGAGACACCACAAGTTAAAAACAAAGAATTAACACATTTAGGCAAACGCATTAAAAAGACATTAATTATGACACTGAACAGATCATAACATGCAAAGATGCACAGGATGCAACAATTCCACAAAAATACTGAACAGTTTGGTACAACATCCTCAGTTCACAGTTCAATAGGTGTGTGTTATCTGCAGTATTTTCAGCTGAGTCAAACATCTTCCATTCATTGTTGCCCTCTGTATGGCCTCTGCTGCTTTTGTGCCTGTGAGTCAGAGGGCAGGGGTCAGGAAACTCATGCTGTGAGTAGCAATATGCTTAATTTAGGTCAAAATATCACACTCATGCTTTGCTTTGAGAGGATGGGCAGCGATATGCACCCACACTAGCAATGTGAGGGGGGTAGTGTTTGCTACGCTAACATTACAATTAGCTCTTCCTTCTGAATAACTTCTTGCTGTTTTGGTAGTTGGCCTAAAAATCCTCAGAGAGGAACAGAATAAAACAAACAAACAAACAAAAAGTGTTCCGGTGGTTCATGTTGTCAAAACTGAAATGAACCAAAAACTGACCAAAAAACAGTGGTGTCCACTGAACCATGGGTTAAGTGTATGGTTGTATTATTACTATGAACACATTTAAAATCAGAGATAAAAAGGCATAAAACAATCAATCAATCTTCATTTTTATAGCATCAGTTCATAACAAGAGTTATCTCAAGACACTGTACAATAGAGCAGCCTGACGCCACACTCTGGATTTTATAGATACACATATCTCTCTCTCTCTCTCTCTCTCTCTCTCTCTCTATATATATATATATATATATATATATATGTATATTCATATACAAATATAGATAGACAGATAGATGGATAGATAGATAGAGACAGAGATGTATTCATTCAGGCAGAGACAAAAGGACTTAAATTAAGAATTTATGATAGCGACAAACCCACGGATGCCCAGATCATAAATCTGTCCTAATCATATTTGTCGCTTCTGAATATAGATTTATTAAAGGTCAGTCCCTTTAGATGTGGCATCTCGTTTACAAGAGGGTCCTCATGTCTATGTGGTTGTAAAGGGATTTACTATGGAAGTATAATCTATAACAACCATGGACAGAGAGGTCAGTCTAATATTGACATAACAAATACAATGATTAAAAACTGTAGACTGTAGATGTTGATTAATAAAGCAGCATCCAGCTGAACTGCCATTAAATTAGCTTTAACTAGTATAAAAATATGAATTATGTTAAATGACATAATTTCTGTTGATGGTTGATGCAGGATAAAACACATGGATTCGAGCAGGTCCACAGCAGCAGGTCATCCATGATTGTTTGTCAAGGTCATAATTTATGTGTGCTGTTTGCAGGAACCACCGTGTATAGAAGAAAATATCTAAAAATAACTTTCTGTAAGGAATATTGCAGTGTCACTAAACAAGTATGACAAATAGAAACTGATCATCGGGGGCCAAAAAAGCTGTATACTGATCATAACCCACCCAGAGACCCCTTTTTGTAACATAGCATATTCTACTCTGTTGCCCGCCCTGTAAGTTACAGAGATAGAAAACAGGAGTAAAGAAAGAGTCGCTGATGACCTCAAAAGTTGATGAGACAGCAGTGAGAGAGAGACTGCATGGCCACAGTGATGTTTTTATTTCAAGTCAGTTTTCTCTAACTCGGATTAAACAGCCCTCTGCATTACAGAACACACATCACATGATAAAGCCACACACACGTCATGTGGTCTTACCTGGACCTCCACCTGGAAGCCGTCGTTGAAAGTTCCTCTCAGGATGAAGTTACGGGACGTCCCAACCAGGAACTCCTCCCCCTTCCCCTCGGACACTGCTCTGATGGTACCGTACTGATCCGGCACCTGTTGACATAAAGGCGACCTCAGTCATGCATGACCCCAGCCTCATAACCTCACCTGACAGCTGCAGTAACTGTTTCAGGTTTTGGTGAAAATCTGGTTCAAAATCTCGTGTATGTGCATCACTGTTGGTGTTTCGTGTGTTAGTGACCTCAATGTCGCGGTCTGCTCGCAGCTCATGGTCCCACAGGATGATCTTCCTGTCTTTTCCTCCTCCTGTCAGAATGGTGCCGCTCCTCATCTCACACATACAGAAGACACTGCCTTCATGACCCTTGACCTGCCGAATGATCTGGAACGCTGAACACACACATAGAGGGACTGGTGTAGCCATTGTTATCAGCTATGACTGATATCTAATGATTTAAACCCCTTTATGAACATGTCTATTGCCAAAGACTGATAATGGTGATGTGCTGCTTCAGTCAGCAGGGGGCAGCAGATCACACTGGCACACTTCCTGTTGGTAAAAGGTTACCTGTGATAAAGCTGTTTTTTTTCCGTCTTCCTGTCTTAAGTAAAATGTTCAGTAGATTTCACTGAGCAGACAGGCGGTGAGAATTCTGTCTCGCTCTGAGCCTGTTGTTTCTTAGTGTTTCAGCAGTCTGGTAACTCAGATTAGACCCCCAGAAAAAATGAAAATTTTGTTTTTGGCATGACATAATGATCAGGATTCAGCTCGTGGTGATTTTTCATAGCAGGCTGGACGAACAGACTGACAGATAGATAGATAGATAGATAGATAGATAGATAGATAGATAGATAGATAGATAGATAGATAGATAGATAGATGGCTGAACAGACTGACTGATACTGAAGATATGACAGAAGAAAGTCCTTTGATTCCCCTGAAAAATGCTGTGTCTGAAGTTATTTTCAGAAGGCCTTAATATTTTTGATTACGTTCTTCTTTCTATGTTTACATAGATTCTAGCCTGATTTATGTTTTAAAATGACTAGGTGAACTTTTGTAGCCATTAAATTACATTTAAAATGCAGATTTTATTTGCCTAAGCCTTAAGAAAAAGTCCTGAATTGACTCAAACTGTATCCATGTGAATTTTGCACATATCCAAAATGAGATCGATGTACCAAGGCTTTCTCTGAGCACAGCACAGCTTTGGAATCATTGACCGTCGCCGTTTCCTGCTTATTTTAAATAAAACACCCAAAATAGGCAATGACCTTCATTTATGAAAAATATGTGAAAACAACATCAATAATTGGCCAAATGGAAGTCATAATAATATAATTATTTTATCAATTTGTGATAAAATCTATGGACTTAACTTTTTTTAGTATAGTTGCTAAAGCAGCCATTGTGACTGAACTTTTCTTGTTGCCTTTTATGTTGTCAACAAGCACGAAAACATAATCTAATACCCTCAGCGCCTCGTCATTTAAAATACTGAAGTTTATTTTATGACTGATTTGGTGAAATTTAATGTCTTACTTTTTTTTAAAACTAAAATCTAAATGAAATAGAAAGAAGTGGCGTTCATATTAATCACTGATATGATACCTGTACGGTTGTGACGGTTTTGTCTTCATCATGAACCTGATGTTACAGCTCCAAACATCCACTGAGGATCTACACTGCCCGAGGTGAACATAGCAAAAACAAAAAACTTGCAACATTCAAGCTGAATTTAAGCATTTAACTTTCCACTGATCGCTGTTGTCAGTCTGGGCTCTTTGCCACAGCTGCTGTTTATGACATTATGTGCTTAACCTCTATTCAGCTGAAAGTCATCAGTTAACACCGTCACTCTTTTCACCGAATCATCTCGCCAGCAGTAAGAACATCAGTCACAGTTAACACATTATATGGCTTCATACTGACCATAACCAGCCTTTTGTAGCTGGATTAGCTTCAACTTTCTGTTAATTATACTAGTCATTTAATTGACAACTACGTAAGTGAGTTTGAGCACTTCTAAAGCCACTCTTCACACCACCATAAAAATCTTGGTTTTGCCTCAAGGAGTGTCTTGTGTGATGGCTATTTAAGACTGTTTTATTTGTTTTTTTTAAAGATCTTTACTGACTTTGAACTGTTTGAGGTAAACAAGGTTTTATCCTCTTACATAATTCATTTATTCAGTAGAATTCCTATTTTCACAAAGGAGTTGCTTATTTGTTGATGTAAATGATGATATCTTACAGTTGTCTTTTTCATAAAAGTGCAGATGTGATTTTGTCATTTGGATTTGACTTTGCTCACTTTATTTTTCTAATCTCTAAAAGGAAAAAAGCTGTTGCTTATTCCATGGTGATACACATGCTGTATGTCACCATCAAACAGACAATATAAAGCCATGATTCTGGTCTGCATCATGAGCCATTAAGATTAAGAAACTTCACATCAGCTCATATTACTCAGTTATAACTCTGACCATCTGAAATAAATCTGAATGCATTTGCAGGCAGATTAATATGAATGATCCACTGTTATGTTGACTGTGGGTACAGGAAAATCACTGAGTCATAGTGATGTATCAGCAGAACTGACACTAAACGGCGTGGGAATGAGCCTTATTCACTCCTGGTATCAGCGTGTGTTCTGGGTAACTGGATCAAAAGTTAACAGCCTTGATTACAGGTGTAAAAACATTCCCTATGTGCAGTTATAAGGGATGTACGCTTCACATGCCAGAAATGACATGGAGCAGGAAGTGTGATCCTCAGCCGCTCTCCTTTGTGTGATAATGCATGTAAAAAGAAGTGCACATATTTCTGTAGGTCAACCAGGAAGTTCCAGTCTCTGGACTAAAAGCCTGTGGGATTTTTCATCGTGTTCTTGGATCACTGCTGGTGAGAAAGTCTGTGCTGAACAAAAAATGATCAAACTTGCACGTTTATTTCTTTGTGACAATCTTGACAAACATATCTGACTCTCATGATTTCTTTTAAGCTTAAATGTAAGCAGCTGGAGTAAAAAGCTATGATTACGCTATTATGGAGCTACAACATGGTGGTTCGATTTAGAAGCAGCTACATTATTTCAAACGTATAACATCTTGATTGAGAATTTCCTCATAATTAATTGATCTGGTCAAGTTAGTCCTCATGGCTGTGGATAGTGTGAGCATTATTGTTTATTTAAAAACCATCAGAAATGCTTGAATTAGCCCTCCCACCCCCCAAACACACACACACACACACACACACACACACACACACACTTTTGTAGTCCTTGCTAGCAGTTCGTTAGCAACCGTCCTTTTAAAGAAACAACAGCACTTTAAAATCAAAAGAGGGAAATATCATCAGCATTTTATAATTAGGATGAAATGTTAAAATCTCTTATGCGTGTGTTCATAACAAACTTTATTTTAGGGATTTATCAATTATGCTATTCTTAAGTCCCATTCACTTTCTGCCTTAAGAAACAGGAAGTGCTAAACACTAACTCAATTTTATGATTGTGGTGCAGGGATGATGTTTTTTTTAGGCCAACACTGAAGTTAGCATCACGCTGGTTCCCTTGACAAGCCCACTAAAGCCTCTGGGATCATTCACTGTGTTTTGGAAAACTGCTGATAACAAACTCTGTAGCAAACTTAGATGTTCTGCTCCTTGAACCTACTTTGCACGTTTTTTTAAAACTTCAACATAATCAGCAAAAGTGAAAAGCTATTGGTAAGCTACTGTGAAACCACAATATGGTAGTTCGACTTGGAAGCAACTACTATTTTTCCACTGTAGAGAATAGCTTCATAATCAAATGACCTGATCAAGTTGGTCCTCGTGGCTGTGGCAATACTGAACTAATTATTATGTAATTATTGATTATTAAAAAACAATCAGAAAATACTTGCCATAAGGTCCCCAGCCATTTTTGTAGTCCTTGTTAGCAGTTAGTTAGTAACCATCGTTTTAAAGACGCAAAAACCGTTTAAGATTCCAAAGTAGCCAACATTTGATGCATTTTATTATTTCCCATTAGACATTAAATCTCATATGTTCACCATGAACCTTACATCAGGCACTAACCGAAAACCAGTAATCTGAATCCAACCAGGAAGTGCTAAATGCTAACTCACTTTTGGACTCATTCCTGCACAGCTCTATAGGTCAGCACAAAAACAAAATGGATGCACAATTCTGGAGCTAAGCACTTAGTGATCATCCAGCTCCTATCCCCTCTATCTGTTTTACTTTACAAATTCTCTAGTGATGAAAAACATACATGCTCCTGCTTACCTCTAGGCCCCTTCCCAGTGGGCGTCTCTGCAGTGTTCCTGGTCCAGACCAGCAAGATCCCTCCTGAGTCTCCAGTCAGGATGTCTCCAGTACTCAAAAAGGCAAGACACTGAATAAACTTTGGCTTCTCATATTTCTGAGGAAAAATACATACGAAAAGATGAAGCAAGACCAGAGCAGGACTTTATAAAGCAGTGCAAAACATCACACTTAAGGGTCACATATGGACCTTTTTGAAGAATAACATCAAGAAATTCAGGTTAACAAACCAAACCCTTCCTGCCATCCCTAAAATAGACTCCACTGGGATTTTTATTCAGCAGGATAGTTTTTAATTTCTTCCAAACACGCACAGTCAAACGTAAATACAGGTAACACAACCTGTGACTGTTTGCATTACAAATCGATCAGCTTATCCAAGGTCCGCTGGCTTCATGAGGAAGTTGTAGAGTTTATTTTTTTGACAAAGACATGAAGGTGAGTGTCGTGGAGGTGGTTAGAGGGTCACTAAAGTTCAATTATCACTGCAGGAGATCAAAATGGACAAAAAGCAAAGCGCTCTAATATGATTCTGTTGCACTCAGTTGTTTTTTCTTGTGTAACTACTGATTTATAGTCATGTCAGCATTTATGTTTTTTACATTTTCTCAATGATTACCTTACAATATAACAAAAACTGAAATCCTGAAGGTAAGACCAAGCGACAGCCTCATTAAAAAAAAATGAAGCCTGTGAAGAAGTGCCAAAAACTGCAGTTCCTGGAGGGTCTGCTTGAGGCCGACTGCAGAAACACCAGAAGTTACGTGACTGTATATGGGGAAATGTTTTTACATCCAAAATAAACATCTTTACAGCTCTGTTCTGAGTTATTAATGTATTTTAGTGTCTCACCGCACTGGAGTGATTTTTTCAATCGCCCCTGTTTTGATTCATTAAAGATTTCCATTTAAAACCATGACTGATGATCCTACAAGCCTGCACAGCAACGCTGTTAGTCAGAAGACCATAAGTCTGGCCTCAGCCCGGCCTCTCTGTTGGTAGGTTGATCTAAAGTGAGGCTGAAATGATGTTTACAAGATGGCTGCATTCAATCAGCTTCTACAATTACAGGATCTATTGATGCTGAAAAGGCCGACATCACTCCAGTGAAATTTTTAATAAATTTTCATCAGTTTCAGATTTAAATTAAGATGTCCATCATTTACAGGTAAGTATTTGTTTGTTTTCCCTCATACAAAAATAACCACAAATCTATATTATCATAATATAATGACCACAAAACTCATTAACTTCACACTCTCATCAAATCAAGAGCTGTTATTTTTTAATAAGTGTCAGTTTATTTTCTCTCGTAGTGTTTGATCTCATATTGATCCAGAAGAGCACACAGAAATTTTACTGAGTTAGCCAAAAGAAACAAACGAAAAAGTCTCCTCACCCCAAATATCCCCTGTTTGCGAGCCAGTGACGTCCCGCTCCATAACCAAAAGAAGATGTGGGACTTCCCACAGGTGACGATGGTGTTTGCGTCTGTGGGATGAAACTCCACTGCCAGGACCACCTCGTTAGTGGTCTGAAAGACAAGAGTGTCACTTAATCAGACCCATTAAAGATCAGCTTGAAGAGATAAAATCCATAAACACAATGCAATAAGATTATGAGAGCCTACACAAAGAAGTGTTCTCAGCTTTCCAGGAATAACCAGGGGGTAAATAGAGCAAAGTTCACATGAAACAAAGAATTGCTGTAAAACACAGTTAACCTTTGTACACTAATGGAGTTTATATAACTTATCATATAATTTCTAACTTAACATAACATTTCAGATATCATGACATAATTTAGCTCTGACTACTGTCATCTAAATATGTGTTGTACACGTATAATAAAGATGGTACAGTCTAGTTAAAGATGGTACAGTCTAGTTACTTCCAAAACTTGATCTATTTTAACATTTAATGTTATGGTCAACATCTAACCCCAAGTAGATCAAATTTAAGAAAACATGTTGACTGTTACATGAAAAGCTTATTTAGGGATCTCTAATGAAACTGGCTACTTTAAACTACTTCTACAACAAAAAGCTTAATAAAGCTGAGAATAAAAAAATAAATAAATAAAAAAAGTAAAATGAATCTTACTTTAAAAGCTTATATATCAACCAGTCACTTAAAAAATCTGGATTTATTTGAACTTACTATAAATATGTTTTTCACTCCTAATATAAAATAGCCTTGTTACTCAAAAAAGCAATATAGTTTTACAGACTCCGCAAGGAAAGACCCTCGTAAACCCGGGGAGTCTAACCTGCAACATTCTTGCTGTGAGGCACCGTGCTGCCCTCGTGGGGCTGGAGCCTGTCCCAGCTGGACCAGTCGCCAACCAATCACAGGGTGAGTTTTATTGTATCATACTTTTCTTTAATTTTATTTAAATTCATATTAGTTTTTGTTCCATTTCAATAGTTGTGTGTCTTTTATAGTTCATTTAAATGATCTTTATGGTTTAAAGTGTTCAGTATTTTCTTGTTTTCCTTGCTAATGATTTTATAACCTGCCTGTTGTTGCTGTCTGTGGAAAGCACTTTGGGATGTGATTTTGAAAAATGCTGTCTAAATAAAGATAATAATAATAATTACTATTATTAACCGTGTGGTTTCAGAAAGATCACCTTGATCTCAGCGATCTTTGACTTCTTCTGCCAATCCCAGACCGTCAACATGTGATCGTTACAGTCGTCAATGACACTCAGATGCTGACCAGAGTCCTGAAAGAGAGACAGAAATTCGGACAGGATGTAATAAAAAGACTTCAATAGTAACAAAATAAGAAACAATGTGAGACTGGGAGGAAGACATGATGCGAGATAAATGTAAGATGGAAGTAGTACTGAGTGTAAAACTTCACGTAGTAATCTACAGATGGAGCCACTTAAATTTGCGTAAAAGTCTTATTTCAAGAGGGAAACAGAATCCTTAATGCTTTTGCACTTTTTGATTTTCTCTCCTACTTCTGGAAAGACAGCCTATCACTGTGTCATTACACATCTAAAGCTAGCTAATGAAGCGGTGCAGGTCCACAAACTGAGGAAGTGAGCTCACATCACTTCCAGCACCAAAGTCCCAGAATCTCTGGGATGTCAGAATAGCTCTTCAGATAAAGCCTGAAATAAGGTCTGTGATGAAAACGGGACTCAAACTTTTCATTTTGCAACATAAAATGCATCTGATGCTGCTCTGCTCTTAAATTTTTAAGTGCCACTATGTCTTGTTCCAAGATTAACAGGTTAACAACCTGTTAACAAGGACTACAAAAATGTCAGGGAACCCAATGCAATAATTTTTGATAGTTTTTTTAATAAACCACAACACATACACCTTAGCCTAAAGCCAGGTCATGTTATAAGGAGAAAATTCTTAAACAACCATCAACAGAAAAGACATTTATCATATATTCTCATTGTTTAAATCAATTTAACCCAACTTAATTGCACTTCAGTTAGATGCTGCTGTAATATTTAAGATCAGTTGTCTCTACCTTATAATCTTTATAGATGTTAATTTTAATATTAGATTGACCTCTCTATCCATGGTGGTCATTGACTATACCTCCATAATAAATACCATGGATCTGTCACTACCTTCAAATCTTACTTTAGTCCCTTTGTCTGTGCCCACCTCACTTCCTTCGCCCACAACCCCAACACAGCTTTGGTGAATGGCTGTTCAACATGAGCACAATGATGTAAAATAAATGTTTTCTTATAGATTTTCACTGATCAGCGGACATTAAATGAGCTGCAGGAACTGATTAAAAACTGACATTCATGTTTAAACAAGACAGCAGAGGATTTCTGAGCCTTGTGATGTACCAAGATGATGCATCCTGAAGATACTTACAGCTTTGGAGAAAGCCAGAGAGCCGACACCTCGTTCAAATGTTCCCATACCAATGACCTGCAGGGTTGATAAACTGACGCTGTCCCAGATACGAACATGGGGCTGCAGCGGCTAAAAGAACCAAAGAATATGATTCCATAAACGTGAGAAGACATATGAATTTGCATCTATTAACAGAAATATAAAGAATTGTGTACTGGTCTTGTCTTTAAAACTATTTTGAATCATGCTTTAGTAAAAATAACATCTGCAGACATAATAATGTGTTCTCTACCCGTCCATCTTTGTCAACTCCTGCGATCTGTCCTGTAGCGATACGGATCTTATCAGGATGGATGGCTAGACTAAAAGAGGGAAACAAAAGATGATATCAGAGTGTCATCACAGTCAAGCCTGTAGAGAAGCAGTCAGTGATTCATTTGTGATTTCATACCACTTGACACAGTCTGTGTGTCCGAGGTAATGTCTCTGAGTTCGTTCTTCGTAGTTAAAAAGAACCACAACAGAGGCGATGAAGTAAACAATCTCTCCGGTTGGAAGGAGGTAGACATTAGCTCTGCACTCTCTGCCACGGTACCCATATCTGCAGGCAGTCAAGGAAGCACCAAGAAAAGACTTTAAAAACCCCTCTGATGGGGATCTGATGTTAAAAACTCAAAGGTTCACCTGAGTGGATTATAAGAGCCGCGTATCATTGTCAAATGTACTGTTTAGCACTTGGAGAAGCTAGCTGGGGTGCATTCATTGAAGAAATGCTTTGTCCTACTGTTCACTAACCGTGCACAGCAGCTGGATCAGCCTGATTAGACATTGAATCAGGCAGATCCGTCTTGCCAATCCACACAACTGTGAGCAGCCCAAAGCGGGACAGACCAATCAGAGTCCTTTAAAGCAGGAAGAGGAACGAGCTACAAGCAAGACGACAGTAGGAAGTGACTGCTTATACAGCAAAAGAGTTTCAGTAGCAGTTAAATCAGATCTGGACTGCATTTCTTTATTACATGAAAAACAAATAACACTACAAACTTCTCTACAGTAAGGATACTTTCACTACACTTCAGACATGTTTTGACAAGAGTCTGTCAAGTTCTGCAGCACAGTAGCTACCACCTACAACTTTATATGATTGCCCCGTAATAAATGTTGATTAATGGAACAATCGTCCAATAACCTGCCAGATATGCTTCTGAAAGGTTCTGCCCTCCCCAAACACTTTCTATGGGCTGTTTCCAAGATGGACCAGTGTAATATATTGAATGGTCCATCTGGTGTTCCAGGTTAGCTGTTCACGAGATTGTGAAAACTCAACATATAAACATACGAAGGCCCCGTCCACACGCAGGCGAAAAAGGTTCTCTTTAAAGACGGCATCATTTCAGTGAATGTGTCCGTCCACAGGGAAACACTGAAAAGGCTGCAGTACATACACACACTTACACTTATTCACATATGTGTATGTATGTGTGTACAGGAGCAGAAGATTTTGCTGTGAAAGCCAAAACAAGCTCAGTAGCTTCTTCGGCACAAACGTGACACTGTATGGCAGAAAGCCAGTTGAAGCATCATCTCCAACAGGTACAGTAGCTACCGTCAAACATGGTGGAGGTAGGATCATGGTTTGGGGATGTATGAGTGCTGCTGCTGTTGCTCATCTCACTGTCTGTGATGGCACATTGAACTCTGACTAGTGTTGAGACATTCTTGAAACCGACATGCTCCCTTCTGCATGTGCTCTGTTCTGTCGAGGTCAAAACTGTCTGTTTCAGCAGGATAACTCCCCTCGCCACACATCCAGGGCAAGTCCAGGAGCACAATATCCAGGTCCTCGAGAGGCCGGCTCAGTCCGCAGACATGAACACCATTGAAAATCTGTGTTGGATCATCAAAAAGTCTTCTTTCAAAGCATAAACTGAAGAATTTGGAAGAATTAAAGCAGAATGGGACAAGGATCCCCCTTGTGAAAGGCTCATAGAGAAAATGCTGCCAGGATTAAAGCTCCACTGCTGCTAATGACAGGAACACTAAATATTTATCCAATGATGTGATGCTTTATTTAATTTTTGTTCAGTTTTGAACACATCCTCTGTTATTTGTTAACTTTGACACCAACAATGTTGAGAACTGACATATTGAAACTATCAAGGATTTTACTTTCGTTTTTATTTCTTGTTAACAATAAACAAAAAAAATCATTTGTTTGTGTCTGTCTGATGCAGCCACACCTTCTGAAACACTAAAAAGATGTTCTGCTTATATTTCATGGTAATATTTGAAATTGCACAAAATGTTAAGGTTGTTTGAAACCTAATTTCACGACTGTATGTATGCATGTTATATGTATGTCAAAATCCAGAGCTGATGAAGCTGATTTTTCTACTTTTTCTGTAAAGGTGGAACAATGTTGAGCATTCTGAAACATCAAATATGCTCTTAACTTATTATTAATGACTCAAAGAAGAAAAATGTCTAAACCTCAGAGCACTGTGTCCTGTGGCATTGCCCCCTGAGTACAAAAGAAAAGGATACACCCATTCCAGCTTGAGTCTTTCCGGGGGAAGTTCTGTTTTAACATCATCGTAGTTTTCCACATCTGAGGGGATAAACATGGTGATCGGCCGACCACGCATGAACATCTTTATGTGGTTTCCCTCTGTGAAAGCACACAAACAGACAGAAATGAAGACGTGGTGACTGACAAAGATTCACATGCCAGTTAACACTCACTCTAAAAGAGTTTCTATATCTGAGACCTCATCATATGTTCATCAGTGATTGGTTATTTCAAATATATGAACACAAAAATCAAATTAACAACAGAATCAAGTCGTGTCTTACAGGTAAACTCTAAAACACAACGTCAAAAGCCTCAGCCTGATAAAAACAACTTAAAATCAACAGCATGAGACCTCGGGATTCATTAAAGTAAAGCAAGGTTAAAAACATTTAACAAAAGTCAGACAGACGGGTGAGAGAGACGCGAGTGAGAGTCAAGGACACACGGGCAGTAAAGGCAGAGGTGATAGACAGGTGAGGGGTATTTGAAGGACAGGGGCAGCAGAGGGGAGAGTGAGGCAGCACTGATGACATTCAGGTGAAGCAGGTGAAGCATTTGGAGCAGATCAGACAGAAACACCTGCCCTGTCTTTGTTTACCTCCTTAGATTCACAAATAGATTAACAATGAATCATCTCAATCATTACTTTAAACGACCTGTCAGCAATGTAAGAGTGACAGCAGCAACGCCGAATCACACAGGAAAGGTTTAGGTGGTGGGCAGGGCTCATTTGGTACTGACTGAGCCTTCATTCATTGTCTCATCTGGCAGCTCAATATGATTAACGTTAGCACCTGTTCCACCTTAAATGGAGGTAAAGGAGAGCAGGGAGTGGAGCCACAGTCAGGTGTGACATCACCTGAGCGGTCTGAAGGAGAGCGAGAGCAGTTGAGTGAGCGAGGCTGACAATGTAGAGCAGAGAGAGAAAGAGAGAGACGTAGAGATGAGATTGATTCAGGGCAGGAGAAAATCAATCAGCTGCTTCTAGCAACACGTTAGCCTGTTGTTAGCCTGTTGTTAGCCTGCTAGCTCGCTCCGACAGCATTTCAGGACTTACCAGCTTGGCTGTTTTTCTCTCTTGTTGACATTTTAGCTGGTTTGAGACAAAGACATCATCACTCAACAACACCGACATCAACATAAAAATACACACAAAAACAACTAGCCACTACAACAAAACAAACAAAAACAACTAAAGAAATAAACAACAAAACCCACAACAACATCTAAAAGACCAGAGGTGTATTTCATTAACACAGCAGAAACCGTTTAGTATAGTGTCCACAAGTTATCATGAGATTCATTCATAAATTCATGCATGAAAATGATGATTTCATGCATGTATTCTTGAGGAAAACAGTAATACTCCTGCATTAAACCTGGACCATATATTAATTAATGCATTAACTAAAACAATTCAGTCACCATGAGCCACAAGATACTCATGACATTCAGGGCATTCAAGGTCTGGACAGCAAATCAGTGCTCTGCTTCATCTCAGAGGACGTCATGAGGGCATAAGTATTAATGATTACAAGACTTTGAATTAATCAGACTGATAAACTCTTTGTCTGAACACTTGCCAATAAAGAAATCGAAAAAAACAAAAACATAATTGATGACTCATGAATCACGGAGCCCGAAATACCATAGTTAATACCATAGTTAATGCATTTATTAAAAAACGAAGTCCTGCATGTTAAAACAAGTATTACTGAGATGTTATCATGAGTTCATGCATGAATTCATGTATGAATCCACGGTCATTTGTGGACACTCTTCCAAACCATCATGAACATAGCAAAGGAATGTCTCACTTGAATTATTGCATTGGTTTAATGTGCCTGATCAACACTTGTGCATCCCTTTAAAAAAGGCACCATCCATGTCCCTTAAGGTAAATTTTTTTAACCTAGAAATACTGCCATAGAAAAATTATGTATAAATGTATCATTCCAGCTCTCACCATACGTGACAAATTTTTTATTTTGTTTCAAAACGTTAACCCCTTAAATGCCAGTTTTTGTGAAAAAAAGTTAGCTTATATAAATTACAAAAAATATATTGTTTTCTATCCTTTGCATGAAAAATGTATTTTTTGGTGTGATTATCAAGCCTGGGAGTGTCAAAGATTTGGTAGAAAACTGATTTTGATACACGTTTATATTTTGTGCAGGGTCAGATTTTGAATAAAAGGCACCATCAATATCCCTTCATCTCAGAGGACTTCATGAAGGAATAAGTATTAATGATTACAAGACTTTGAATTAATCAGACTGATAAACTCTTTGTCTGAAGACTTGCCAATAAAGAAATTATACGAATCAAGAACATTATTAATGACTCATCAATCATGGAGCCAGAGACACCGTTAATGTATTTATTCATAAAAGTCCTGCATGTTAATACAAGTATTACTGAGATGCTATCATGAGTACATGCATGAATTCATGTATGAATCCACGGTCATTTGTAGAGACTCTACTAAAGCATCACCAACATGGCAAAGGAATGCCTCACTTGAATTTCAGCATTGGTTTAAGGTGCTTGATTAACACAGTGCAGCTGAGTCAAAGGTCAACACAGCAAAGTCTACAACATTAACACACCTGTGGATGGCTGATGATTACTTCTTAGCTAGTTATTAACCATGATCTTATTCAATGCTGAGGTCTGTCTTTAGAGTATGACTGTGCCTTCATTTAGGGATTCATAATAACATCCATATATTCAAGAATGATGCCCTTTTGCCCCTCTCTTAGTTTTAATCCCAGAGACTTCCCTACACTTGGGGCAGGGGTTTCAAAGCTTCTTCTTTGGGCCCTCCCTCTCTCATGTATTAAAGTCAGCCTGAATCCCCTTTGGACCAACACATCTTGAGTGACTGTGATTCTTGTCAAAATTTAACATTAAATTTAATTGTTTTAATCAAGAGGCTGGCATACTTTATCTCACCCAGAGACCATTGTTCATACAATCTAGTAAGTCTTTCAACTAGAGCTGTGCATCTTCTCTTGTCTCACAATTTCATTTAATTACGATTATTCAGTTCAAAATTCAATTTGATTTGATATCATGATGCAACACAATGCAACGCAGTGGTTAATATCATTGATATTCCATATTTCTGCACCAGGCTACTTTTTAGCTAAAGAAAAAAGGCAGTCATAAATATGAACTCCTTTTATTTGTTAGAAATGGCAAAAACGTCTTTACATTGTAAGCCATCCATCCATTATTTACACCGCTTATCCCTTTAGGGTTCACGGGGGGCTGGAGCTGATCCCAGCTGACACTGAGCAAAAGGCTCCAGCCGATCAAGACAGAAGCCAAACAGGCTCACAATCACACCTAAGGGCAATTTAGAGTCACCAATTAACCTAACAAGCATGTATTTGGTCTGTGAGAGAACCCACACATGCACAGGGAGAACATGCAAACTCCACACAGAACGGCCCTGACCAACATGGGGATCGAACCAGCAACCCTCTTGCTGTGAGGCACGTGCACTACCTGCTGTGCCACCTGCGTCACTCTATAATGAAACATGATCTCTACAGATGATTTCATTTGCAGATGTCCTAACCTTAAACAAACTGTCAGGAGATTGATCAGGGAAACGGTGGTATCAGGCCTCTGCAGAGTGAAGCGTGCACTGAAGTCACCACAACAGTTTTCTCCAGGACACTTTTACCACCATGATCTAACATGAGGAGGAGGCATTTAGAAGGGAAGGGGCAGCATTGCATTTAAATTCATTTTTTTGTCCTACCCTATGCAAATTTAGTAATGATGAATATTTTTTGAGATTATAATAGTGACTAATATAGCTTTCACCTCTCCTTGAAGCTAAATTAGGGCTTAAAGATAGATCGAAAGATCATTATAATATCTATATCGAGATATGAACATTCAAGATATTAATATCAAAAAAGCAACGATATAAACGATGTAGATTTCCCCGCACTCGCCCTACATGTACAGCTCTGGAAGTCACAACAAATTTCATTTTTACGATTGCCCTTGAATGCAAGGCTAAGGCCAGCCAACCACAAACCTTTTTTATTTTCAAACCGTTTTTATTTTTTCTGAAAAATTCTTGATTTTCACCAAACCTGTAGTCATATCGTATTGTATCGAGATATCTGGCACGAATATCGAGATATGAAATTTTGTCCATATTTTGTCTGTGAAATCAAGATTACAAACTGCTAAACAGAGTTTTTACTGTGACCCTCCTGCAGGTGCACTGCACTGTCGGTTGGCCCAGTGCTGTGCTCATGGAGGATTCATGCTGGATTTAGATATACGTATGTATATTTGTACATATGTATATATAGGTGTATCTATAAAATAAAGAGTGTGGCTGCTCTATTAAAAAGTGTACTGAGATAACACTTGTTATGAATTAGTGCTATGCAAGTGGATGGCCACACATGTAAAAACTTGTAAAAACAGGGAAGGCTTTGATGAAATACCCCTCAGGGCTCAGTGAAGTCAAGCTGAAGCTGTCATTTGACAACAAGACTAGAAATACAACCACCATTTACACTCCCTGATCAGAAAAGACTTCAGAAATAAAACATTAGATTTGTGTGAAGACCTTGAAATGATACAAGATGAAATTAATTTTAGTTAACTCTACAAGGCAGAACATGCACCACATATCTAAAGTATTTAAACTGGCAACACATTAACAAGCTGTTGCTCTCCCCACCGCGTGTCACCAAGATGATTAACTGCAATTTTCAAAGGATTTTCACAATGATTTGCAGCATGAGGCAGTCCTCTGTGTCACCATGATGACAACATTATTATCATCGTCATCATCATCATAATCACCATCACAGATATGACAACTAAATTAATTATTTTAAAATTAAAAAACTAAACCTGATTGAAGCATGAAGAGTGCTGTTGCCCTCTATTGGTCATGTCTGATGACGATGACATGATAACTGTGATGCTTAAAAGGTAAAAAAAGGAAAACTGTATATTTACCTTGATTGACCACAGGATCTTTGTGTCTGACAGAGGACAGAAGAACACAAACACTTTCATGTCACAGTGAACTGATATTTAATTAAGTAGTCAGTAGATGAATGTTATCATAAAAGAATTTCAGACAAACATTAAGTTCGTGAGAAGTTTCCAGTGTATTGGTCAGATAAAGCAGATGCTGCAGTATGAGTTATTTATTCCATGGTCTGTACTGAGGTTGTCAGAAAAACAGTTCTTTGATGCTTTTTCAATATTATATATATATATTTTAAAAAATCTGTGCAATAAAATTTTTCATTCACTATCAATAGCCCTTTTGGGGTTGCGGGGGGAGGGCTGGAGCCTTGGTGACATTGGGCATGAGGCGGGGTCCACCCTGAACTGGTCGCCAGACAACTGCAGGGCCACATAGAGAGAAAGACAACCATTCACTCTCACACTAAGGGCAACTTGAAGTCACAAGTTAACCTAATGAGTATGTTTTTGATCTGTGGGAGGAAGCCAGAGCGCCCTGAGAGAACCCACACAAACACAAGGAGAACATGCAAACTCCACACGGAAAGGCCCTGACTGACACGGGGATTGAACCAGCAACCTTCTTGCTGTGAGGCATGTGCACTACCCTGCCTCTCTCCCACAGATGTCCATAGCTCAGTGAATGGAGTGAAGCGGTTCGACACGGCAGAGGGACGCACCTCTGGAGGGTCGGATGCAAACTTTTGTCTCTTTTTTTTTCTTGCTGAAGTTTTTTAATCACTGCTTCTTGATTTGTTCAGAAAGTGTGCAGGTTTAATGCAAAGAGTGACTAAACCACCAACCACTTTTTTTCAGCTGAAAACCTACCTAGAGAAAAATATGTAATATAGGCCGCACTGGCATATTGGCCGCAGCCAGCTTTTAGGAGTGTCCTAAAGGTAAAAGGGGTTTTAGTGCTCAGCATGTTGATTTATACCAGGGGTCCCAATTCAGGCTTTTAAACAGTACCACAATGTCAAGGCATAAAAACAGATCTAGAATCAAGATTTTACAACCAAGAACCGCAAAGAATTTGTTCACATAACAGAAAGTAATGACTTCAAACTACAAGTATTGTAGGTTGAATGTTAGGTTTAATTTTTAGGTCACAATTTTTTACTTTATTTGAACACAAAAAGGTTCAAACAGCTGTCTTAAGTTAACTGTTTTACAACATTTGGAGAAAAAAAAAGACATTTCAGACAAGCAGGAATAACAAATGATGTGTTTGTTTACAGAACAAGGCAACCTCTAAGAATTTACTGCCACGTGTGCGCTCATGTGTTCAGTTACTTTTCCTGGACCTGCTTTTTTTGCACTGCAAGTTGTGAATGAAAAAAAGAAGACTTTTTTCAAGAACAAATTATTATTTTATTCTATTGTTTGGCTTTGGCATCAAAACAGCTGACAAAAATCAAATTTCTTTCCTGGAATTGTATCTATCATTCTGGTATTGTGACAACCCTTAGTCTGTTCATAATACACTGACTGTGTCGTACAGTAAATATGGCATCATGGTACGTGCAGTTAGAGCTGTATTATGTTATTACCTGTCAGCATTCTTGACCATTTTATTGAGGAGTTTGGAAGTGGACGCAGCTTTCACGAGTTTGTTCCTGGTTTCCTCTGCCGAGTCCCAGGTGCTGCTTTGGGAGCGCTCCATTCCCGAGGACCTCTTCACACTTGGCCCCCTGAACACACACACAGTCCAAATCTCAACGGTGCAGTGACATTAGAGGATGATAATGAAGGAGGAGAAAGCTGTCACTGATCTATCGATTAATTAGATTAGGGATGGACAACTTTGGTCACCAAGAGGGCCACATTGAAACTAAGCTCATTGTTATTAACAGTTATCAACATTTAGATAAATTAGAACTCAAATGAAATTAGCAGGACTCAACTGAACGAGCCAAAACACTGCTTTCAAATGTGTTAATGCCAGCTACAAAACATTTTGAAGTGATTTAAGTTCATTTTACTAAGATTTGTTTTTCTGTTTTGCAAAATGTATGAAATGGAGTTTCACAGAGACAATTACAGCCTATGCCAGCTCTGTTTTCTTGGGAGTATTGCTATTTTTAATGTTGTCATGGCGAGAGACAGAAGTGATAGGATTTATCAGCGCCATTGTCATTGATTCTAATTATTCATCCAATTCTTTATTCCTCATCAATTCCTATGAATATATTCTATTTGGAATAAAGCAGTGGCAACAACATCAAACCCAAGACACTCTCTGATGTTCTGCATTATTCTCCTGCACGTTGATGGGGTTTCCTTCTTTGCCTGAAACCACACAGACACTGGATATTGTGCAGGTACTGTCACGCTGTGTTAAAGTTTGCCAAACGTTTGACCTCCTCCATCTCCTGTCTGCCATAATCTCATCATTTGTGCTGACTGCCTCTGACAAGAGCATGACATCCTTGAGTTGCGAAGCATGTTGAACAAAGTGGAAGGAATTGATTTAACATAAAGACAAATGATATTGATTCCTTGAGCCAATTATTGGTTCTCAGCTGGAATTGGTTTTAAACTCTCATCCTAGTCCTGGCAGATTTTACTCATGAACATGCTCTTCTTTATATTTTAACTTCACTGGCATGATAAGAGTTGTATGTGCCGCCCTGGCTACCAGTTGCCCACCCCTGAATAAGGTCTATAATCTTTGACTGAACATCAGGTGAGTGTTTTTGTGCTGCTTTATCATGGACTGGTGTTTAATAGACAAAGACTTGTCCTAGTATAACAGTGTCTGACTTCATATAAACTGCTGACCCATCAAAAATAAGACCCTGTCACAAATTCTACACTGCACTGGGCCACTGAGACGTGTATGCCTGATACATACTTTGATTTTCTCAAATAAATGTGTAAAAGAATGATCTTATAACCATTCAAATAATGAATGAGCTTCTTGTAACAAATTACTGATGGACTGCACGCACTGACATTAAACCTTTTGGTTGTAAACTGTCTCTAAACGTGTCCTTGAGACACTCAGTAATCAAATTCCCATTTTTTTAATCCTAAATGCTGAAGTTTAAGTTTAACCTCAATGACTCATTTCATCCTCCGGAGACAAAACAAATAGCAGACAGAAGTTCATCAACAAACGGCCCCGGAGGAGGTTAGTTAGCTGGGATATGTTAAAACATCAAGCCCCAGGACGGAGAAGGCCTGCTGGAGGAAGAGAAAGAGGAGGGAGGAAAGAGGGGGAGTCAGACGGGGCAGAGGAAGAGGAAGAGTATGAAAAGAAGGAAAAGGAAGAGACGTTCCTTAGGTGAAGCTGGGAGGAGGAAATATTAGTAACTTTTAAAGAACACTTGCAGCCCAGTCTGAGACTTCTATCAGCAAAAAGAGACGGAGGGAGTTTGGAGATTTCATGATCTCCAGGAAGTCGAAGCAGATTCCAGTTAGACAAGAGGAGGTCCACAGCAGTAGATTTATAGAGGACACCGGGAGTTGAAAACATAAAAAATCACACAAAGCCAGGTCTGAATATTTTAGGAGTGAAGTTTGAACCTGAAGGTTTTGTGAGGACACACCATGATCATATGGAGACTCCATGACCTCTATGAGGCCGTTCATGACTTCATGAACCCCAGGAAACTCAACAGGCCTCATTCACCAAGTATTCCTTCAATTAATTATTTTCTTATGGCTAACATACAGTTATCAACAGGGTTTGGCATTTGTATAAGTTTACTTATAAATGATTATGTCTTAGTCAAAGACAAGCAGATTTTCAAGGCAGCAACTTAAAGAATAAATAAAGTACTAAGTCATTATTCTGTAAAACTAACCTGTACAATCAACTGCTCTCAGCTGTTTTTATATTGATTCAGATTTCAAACAAAACAGTTTGATTTTATTTATCTGGTGTGTGTGCTCTTTTCTAAGGAAAACTGGGATTTCACCCCCATTCACGCTGTCGCTTCAAGCTGTAATATTTACACCCCTGTGGCATTTCGCCTGCACTGTGAACGTCGTGGAGATGGAATGGGGGAAATAAGTTGATCCCTTCTTTGCTCTGTCTCCAGAGGCAGTAACAGAGGCATGTTATTGGAGAGAAAAGGCATGCGGACTCAGCGGGACACAGGAGCGCTGCGAGTGAGGATCTCTGCCTTTGTGTGTATGTTGGGGCATGCACCGTGTTGCGCACATCCAAGCCTTATTACAGACACTAAAATCACATCCTCATGGAGTTAATGTGAATCTCTTCAGGTGTAATGATGATGGAGCATTGTTGTTTTGACTCCGTTTAATTAAGAAATTAAATCCTGTTTGCTGCCTTTTAGCAGTAGTAACTAAATTCCAAACCTACGTAGAATCCTGACATAACTTTCAGATTCTCATTTGAGCATTCCTAACATATCTCCTTTTATTCCTGTGTGAGTTCTCTGTGTGTTCACGTTCAGGATCACTAGTGTAGCATTTAAGCATGCTTAGGGACAGGAATCGATTAGATTTTGTAAATACTAATGCCGTTATTAATTCCCCTTATTGATACGATTCTTAATGGATTCCCATATGAAAAAGGCAGAACATTAGAGGTACATAGCTGTCATTAACCGAACTGAACCATCTGCATTTTTAATCAGGACCATCAATCTGACAAAGACTTTTCACAGAAACATTCTTGAGAACTAATGTGAGAAAAATCTAACAAAGGTGTTGGTGAAGGAGGCCTCATGATTGCTGAGGGGCCTCAGGCCTCAAGGAGAGTCAGTTATCTCTCAGACAGGGGGCCTGTGGGATGCCCGGATCTCTGGGGCCCAGTTGTTCAAAAGTTATCAAGCAGGTCTAAAAGTAGGGATGCATGATATTGGAATTTTTCCAATATCCGACATGCCGATATTTTTTAATTCATTAACGTCGATTCCGATTCCGATTCCGACTCCTATACTGATACCGATAATGGTACTGATATTGCTGGTCAAGAGCTCAGGCTCTGTACTTAACAAAAATGGTCTTGTTTCTTTCAGTGTTAAAGTACATATTTGCGAAGAACAGATGTAAAACAAGAAAAACAGCATTTATCTTTTGCAAAAATGAAACCCTTGATTTTTAAATGTACCCATGCAGTGATAATAGGGTGCTTCAATATTGTACATTTGCGTAATTTGCCGATATTCCAGTCGATATACCAATATCAAACCGATAATATCGTGCATCCCTAGTTTAAAGATATTAAATGAATCTAGAAATGTGGTTGTTCAACTTTGCAATATTTGTTAATTTGGTTCAGGTTTAATTTCTGATAAAGTTCAGCTTCATATTGTCTACAAGTTGAAAGTATGTTCAGGTTTAATTTGATCTAAAATATGTATCATTACATTCACAGCAGATGACTGGGTTTAGACTAGATTACAGGGAAAATGTTTAACTATGTTTAACTACTTTTTCAAAACGTGATACAAAAATAAAACTCTAAAATGCTGTTTTGCTTGACACAAATTAGAGTTGTAAAAAATAAATGGAGCTATTTCCCATTAAACATATCACCAAATGGCAATAAAATCAAACTTTCAATGTCTATTAAAAGCAACCATCTTAATACTTCAGTGTGTATGAATTCAAAATGCCAATAATCTGGATTAGAAATCCACAAAATGACAGAATCTGGAAGACAGTGATTCTGTCTAGATTTTCTTTGAACAGCCATGACAAAAGTGAACTGAATTATGTGATTCTGGGTAGAATGAACAAATGAACAAATATGGATGATTTTTATCCAGATAAAACCTTTTGAACAACCTGGCATGGAGACCTGAGAAGAACGCCTGACCCCCAGAGGGTCTGAGAAAGTTTGGATCTCCAGGAGATCTGATGAGACTCCATAATGTTCATAAAGTCTTTCAGGTTGGCTTCTGAGGAGCCACAGTCCTACTGGGTATTTCTGTCTGACTACACCTTGATGGGATGTTAATCATATTAGGCTCCTCTGTACTGGATCTAGGGGAAGTGATCAAGGACCACTGGAGGAGGACTGTGGGTCCTCAGCAGCAAGTTAGTAACCAAAGCCAGAGAGACGTCAGAGCGGCATAAGCAAGAAGGGAGGTTAGATCCAGCTGACAGAACACAAAGTAAAACCTTTTGGGTGTGTTGTGGCCTTTACTGGTGTCAGCACTCTGGGCCGCTCTCTGCGGCTGGGGGTTCTGAGGGGTCTGGGGGGTCTGGGGAGTCTGAGGGGTCTGGGGAGGATGGGGTGAAGGGGGAGAGGGGGATGAGTTCTTTAGGCGAGGAGTCTCCTCACGTTCCTGGATCTCCTCCATCTGAGACCGCTGGCTGCTGCTGTCCTTCTTCTTGTCAGTTCCACTGTGGACAAAACCAGGACCACATGACACCACAAACAACGAAGAGAGCTGAGAGGGCTTTATACTACATCTATAGACTCTACTTTACTTCTACTCAGTCTACTTCTATTCTACCGCAGAGACTCAAACCACCAAAATCCTTCTGAGACGGCTGGCTGCTGACCTCCTCCTTCCTGTCTGCTCCACTGTGGACAAAACCAGGACTGTGTGAGGCCAGGACACACTGATGCTTCTGTTTATGATAGAAGTCTAAGTGTTCTACGATTTCCCCCCACATGTGGAACAAAACACATTTCTATTCATTCTGTAGAAGTTTAAAGGGATAGTTCTGGATTTTGGAAGAGGGGTTGTATGAGAAACATACGGTGGCCAACAAGGGCAAGCAGCCTACAATGGCTCGATGCAGCTCAATAAGAGGAAATCACCTGCAAGAGCAGAAACAAGCACAACACCTGAAGAGCTCCAGGCCCGGAGAGGGGTCAGGAGCAGGGAGAGCGTGTGGGAGAGACAGACGAGAGAGACTGTGGTCAAACCAGCCGCTCCTCTGTTTTCCATAGTGAACTCAGCCTCTCTTAAATTCGAAGTGCTCATGTATTTGAGCCTTTACGGTGAATGAGGAGGGGTGACAGACAGGCCGCAAAACTTTAACATATTCCTGTTTTCCTTTTACCATCAAAAGTGTGAAATATAGGGGTGCTGGTTTGGTGGCGTGGTAAACAACCAGGCACGTCCCATATACATGTTTCAGCCGACCGGGGTTCGAATCCAGCCTGTGGCCAGTTTGCAGAGTGTCCTCCCCTACTCTCTCACCCCCCTTCACAAGCCTATCCACTGTCTCTCTCTTCTGTCAATGAAGGCACAAAAAAAGGGTGAAATATAGGTGTCTTGCCTTAACGTTGGCTCTAAGATGCCTCTTTTTCCAACATGAGTGAACAGAAAGCGCAATAATAATGTTTTCTGAGTTTGATTGTGTTGGGCTTTGTTTCCTTTCTAACTTGCGTTTCTGCTCTTGCTGGTGTTTTCCTCTTACTGAACTGTATCAAGCCATCGTAGGCTGTTTGCCCTAATTTTTCATAGTGGATACTTTGTACATTGATACATTGAACATTAGCCACACTGACAGAGATCAGCTCTGCTGCTGCACACAAATAATTGGCACAGAAGTTTGGGCTGTACATTGTGCAGATGGTACCGCCCTCTTTGCATCATTTAATAAAAAATAGGTGAAAACAAGCCACATAAACAAGCACACTAGATTAAGATTAGTTACTTTTCCACTACCAAGCTGCTTTGCCTTGGTGCTACTTCATTATACAGTACAACCAACGTGTCCTTCTGCCAAGAGGAAATAACCACCACCAAACTGGATAACTGGGCACTTGTTGCAGCAAATATGACTGCTGTTTACTTTAGACACTAGGGAATACTGGTACAGGAAAAAAAAAAAAATACTTCTGTAGATGAAGAGTCAACAGATCTGAATAAACAACTGAGGAAACCGCTACAAAAACTGAAGGCCCAGATAAACCCACCTTACCAGATGATACAGGTGTGGAAATCATGGACTCATGTCGTCAAACTGGATGAATTAACAGTGTGGTCATGAAAATCACTTTGCGATATTTCAGGATCAGAGGACACTAGCGGCTTTTTTCGTGCCTCTGCAGTCTGCAGCTCTCATCATGCAGAGCCTCCCTGCTGTGATGAACATTTATACTTATACAGACCAGATTAACAGTTTTAAAAACTATTAGGAACCAACAGAGGAGCCAAATGAAAATTCATCTTCAGAGAAAGTCTTTGGATTATACTGACTGTTTATTTTAAAGAAAGAAGATATAGTCTGGACGATAGGTTTGCTCCATGGTAGCAGACTATGTGATTATTGTTGGTTGGGTGGGGGATGGGGGCTGATCAGCACGATAAACAATGGGAATCCATCTAGACTTTCTTTTGGAGGTAGTGGTATGTCTACGCGGTCAGACCATGGCTTGCTCAATAAACTTCTGGCAGAAGGACATGTTGGCAGTGCCATGTACTGAAGTAGTGCCAAAAAAACATCATTGTAAATCAGTGTTTTTGAACCTTGGGGTCGGGACCCCACATGGGGTCCCCTGGAATTCAAATGGGGTCACCTGAAATGTCTAGTAATTGATAAAAAAAAAAAATTAGGCTACTGATAAAAATATTTATTTAAACTAATTATTATTCTTTTTAAAATGAAAACACCACCCACACAATCTTAAAACAACTGTATTCTATACTTTCACTTTCTCAAATATAAATGTAGTTCAAATAAAATGCAGCATTTAAAAATATCTGAGCTGGTGCAACTTGACTGAAGGCCACGATCACTTGACTTTACAGTAACTGGTGCTTCAGTTCCCTTGCTTCAACTTAACACACAAACTTGCAGTCAGTAGGAAAAACAGCATAATAAACCTCCATGGTTTGTACAGTATAGCAAACATGATGAAAAACTAATTCTAGAAAAAAAATGTCTCTGGGGTCCCAAGAAATTTGTGATGCCAAAAGTGGGGTCACCTACCAAAAAAGGTTGGGAACCACTGTTGTAAATGATCTGAATACAGCGTGTAATCACCCAACACTGTTTTTGTGGCTTGTAGCTTGTGCCAATTATTTTTGCACTGATGCAGAGCTGAGCCACGTCACTGTGGCTTATGTTCAAGCTAATACCACATACCTCATACAAGCCCACTCCAAAAATCCCAAACTATCCCTGTAAGTTCCTCAGAATGATGACTTCTTAACGGTATTCATCCCTGGATTTGACCATAAAGTGAGTCAAAAACAAGCAGCAGTGTCTCAGTTGTATCACTAACATCTATCAGATCTGTTCAGCAGGCATTCTGGAGGCTTTATTCAAAGAGCCTGGAGGAAAATCAACCACCATTAACTGAGATGAGAGACAGAGAGAGAGACTGAGATGTTCAGAGAATTCTTAAAAACAACTCTTAGCGTGTGTGAGTGTGTGTTTAACCTCTTCGCGGCAGATGACACTGTCTCCTTCCTGGTGACAGAGGTGGAGTCCCTCTTTCGCCCCGAATTTCCTCCATTAGCAATGCAGGACATCGAGTAGGCTTCACGCAGCGGAGCACCACCTGGAGGTAGCACACTGATGTTAACACTGAACAGAGTAAATCAGCCAAATGGCTATAAGACATCTAGTTTAAAGCTGAGCCTGACTGGAGGAGTACGGCACAAACACACCCAATGCTTTCTTTTTTTAAGTAAGCTGACTCAGCAAAACTGAAAGCGTCAAGTTGAGATATCAGGTGTCATTAACTAAGCAACTTTAAAGTCTGAGCAGGAAAATCAACATTATGCCAAGTGGGACACAAACACAAACCCAAAGGCAGAAACTTTACTCTACATTCAACTCAGTGACTGTCACTGATTGAATACAGCTTAAAAAATTATTAGACCACCACCCAATATAAAGCTTATGCAACAGCTGCCCTAAATTAAAAGTACTGATAATCACATAAATCATATTTTATTTTTCTGTAATGTTAACACACCAGTATGTAGAAGCTCATTACCACAAATTATATTTTTATGCTAAAATGTAGTAATTATCATGATCCATAAATGTTCAGTTTTACTTTTCTACAAAAAAGGTCAAAATGTTAAAGGACAGTCATGGACGCCTACTGCTGTGGACCTGCTCCACTCCACGTGCTCTATCCTGCATCAACCATCAACAGAAATGACATTATTTAACATAAAGTCATACCAGTTAAACCAAATTGAATAGCAGTTCAGCTAGATGCTGCTTTATTAATCAACATCAGTCCTCTCCAGATAATGATCATTGTAGATGTTTATCTTAATATCAGATTGGTCTCTCTATCCATGGTTGTATTGATTATACCTCCATAATAAATACTTTTACAGCCATACAGACGTGAGGACCCTCTTGAAAACCAGATGCCACATCTAAAGGGGCTAACCTGAATAAATTTATACTCAGCAGAGACAAATGTGACAAGAACATACTTATGATCTGGGCATCCATAAGTTTGTCGCTATCATAAACTCTGATTTTTAGTCCCTTTGTCTCTGCCTGGATGGATACATCTCTGGATGGATACATATGCATATACTGTATGTGTATCTATAAAGTCAAGACTTTCAATCAATCAGTCAATCTTTATTTGTATTGCGCCAATTCATAACAAGCGTTATCTCAAGGCACTTTACAATACAGCAGGTTGAAGACAAACTCTTCATTTTATGGATACACATATATGCATAGATACATATATACATATATAAAATACACATATACATGTAATACAAATACATACATGCAACACCTTACATGAATCCAAATAGCCAGTCAGGAATCCCTTATCATGGCGGCAAGAAAAACCCTCTGTTAAGCAGTAGGAAATCTTGAATGTGGGCTCAGTCTCATGATGAACAGAAAATCCACACAATGCAGTGTTGGGTGTGTGGGCGAAGGAAGGGAGGTGGGCAGAGACAAGTGGACTGAAGTAAGAACTAAAGCTAATGACAGATCCATGGGCCAATTATAGACCTGTCTTCAGCATATTTGTCTCTGCTGAATATGCATTGATTAGAGGTTAGCCCCTTGAGATGCAGCATCTCATTTTCAGGGGGGTCCTCAAGTCTGTATGATTGTGGTGATAATTTTTATAGAAGTATATTCAAAAACTTGTCTTCAGACGGCTCTGTTGTAAAGTGTCTCGAGATAACACTATTTAAGAATTAGCGCTATACAAATGAAGATTGATGCACATTATAATTCCTTGAATTACATGTCAAATTATGGCTATTTGATTGCATTCCTGGGCGTAAAACTTAAATTTAGTGGTTGAATGTTATTCATAATTAATTTCTGACTCCTCAGAGAAACCCAGTGAGCCTCAGACTTGGTTTTAAAAAGTGAATTCAGTTTGAACTTCTTTATTCCTGTTCAAGAAGTTTGTCCAATAAAAATAACATTTTCAGTTTTAAAAAGTCTTTTGAAAGATTCCTAAAATGTGAATGTTTCCTCATTGAAAAGACGTGATCTAATAAATCTGTTTAGCACTGTACGCTTAGTTAAAAAGGCTCAGGACTTGAACTTTACCTTTCCCTCCATGTTGTTTCTTGGAAGAGGAGGATGCAGACACTTCGGAGGCAGCAAGGCGGCGCAGGACATCAGCGAGAGCGGCTTTCATCACCGTCAGCTCGTCTTCCTGCTGCTGAACTCGAAGCTCCAGAGCAGAGAGCCGGTCGTTGACATCAGAAACACTTGCTCCAGACATACTGTCATCTGTAGGAGGGCACAGATACTGGATTTCAGCACACTGTCATTCACACCAGAGGTTCACAGGCTTTTTGACCCACAAACCCCTAGAATTACAGTGCCAGAGACCAGGACCCTCAGTGCCCTGAAGGTACTCACAGTACTGAACACTCACCAGTAGGCCTCTCCTAACACTGGCATATAAAGGAGGCCGGAAATTAAAAAAGAGGCTCATGACCACAATGTTTTTTTATGTTGTAATTTCTTGAAGACTGGCTAGAGGCACAGTGCATGTGATCTTGAAAGGACTGAAGCACTGAGTAGTCACACTTATATACTGGTGGATGGAGTCATTTTGTGTTTGTATTTCACAATAACCAGTAAAACAAACAACATTTAAAACTGTCCCATTTTTTGAAGGCACAACTCCTTTCAGTGTTTTGCCATCCTCTGGGTTGGTCCTGACCCCCATTTAGAAACCACTGTGAGGTTAACTTCATGGCATTTTCACTCCAGAAGAAGAAAACTTGGATCTAGGGCTGAACAATATATCATTTTAACTTCACAACTGTAATTTGCATATGTGCAATAGTCACATGTGCAGTGTAAGACACGTGGCTCACAGAACGTGCTGCCATTTAGTGTGTGATGGGAACAAAATGAACCATGTTCTTGATCCTTGACATCCTACAGTAAAGGTCTGACACCACCTTCAGAATGGACCACAGTGCATGCAGAGTCTGTGTGTTTCCTGTATGTACGCGCAAGCAACATACGACAATCTGTATATACAGAGGTGCTAAAGTTTACAGAGTGACCATGCTGAAAGGAGACTTCCAGCTGTTATTTTCTTTCTTTTAACCATAGAAATACTCATTATATACAAGGATGGGAACCGAAAACCAACTCCAGTTGAGAAAGGACAACAACCAACAAGCTCAAGGAATCCATATCATTAATGTTTATGCTTATCAATTCCTAAAACTAAATTCTGCTTGCTTTGCAAATCAAGGGGACTGCACTCGATTCAGGGGCAGCTGGCAGATATGACACAAAAGAGAGCCCTTTCACACATGCAACCCTGATATTATCAGGATCATGTCCCGGTAATTTCAGGGGCCGTTTACAGGAATACAAAAGCCGCCAAATAAGGAGAGTTTTCATTGCGTTTTCGCCTCCCGTTTACATGAGAACGGTGTCCAGAGTGCCTAAATATGTAAACTTTTGAAACCAGGGTCCAGAGTGGAAAGTTTTGAAAAAGTATCCGTTTCAGCTCCATGTAGACAAGATGCAGAGCGTTTCAGGGTGAAACGCTGACGTCACTGCATGCGTAGTACTCTTTCACATGAAGGCTGCAGGCGCATACCAGGAACAACAACAGCTTCAGCCATCTACCAAGCAACATGTGTGCTGCTTACCGTGCTCAGTTTGTTGTCCACACAAAAATATCCAGACAGATTTGTTGTCCAGACAAAAAACTCCTGCGTCTTTGTATGTCCACTCGCCATTGTTATTTGTGAAAAGACCGGATGAACACAGACGATTATCCGGGCAAAGTCCAATTGAAAAACTTGGCTGTTTGCGTTCACACATACGGCTCACCCGAGTAATGTCCGGATAATTTCAGGGTTTTTTGCAGGTGTGAATGGGGTTGAAGTTAAACCTGATCATCCACGGGGAAAAGAGGTTGTCAGAATTGTGGCCTAATCCTATTCAATATGGAACTGACTGCACAACATCCAATGTTTGTGATGATGTGATTTTCAGCAAGGCTGAAAATATCAGCCCCCTGCTGAAGGATTTTTCATTAAAGCACAGCATTAGATATCAGATGTGCCATGTGTTTGGCGCTGTTTACCCTGAACGCCTGTGGAGATTTACCATTATGCACACACAGAATCTATGGGAATAGAAAAGGAAGTCAATAAAGAATTAAATCAGTAGGCAGAATCAGTAATGGCACTGATATCAAAAGACTCTTACCAATTCACATCCTTAATTATATGTGACTTTAATGAGCATCTAAACGAGGGGTTCCCACACTTTTCACCTCACAACCGCCAGATTTACTTTACAAGAGGCCGGGGACCCACAATGCTATCGAGCGGTTTAACAGCATGTATCAGACTTACATTTTAAGGATTCTTTTACAAAATACTTTTATATACTCATAAATTCCACTAAATAACAATTAGAATTTGTCAAATTAAACTTTTTTTTAAAATAAACTTTTACTACAGTGGGCAAACAGTTCTGTTTTAAAACATTAAAGCATTTTGCAGCCCCCCACTTTGAGAACATCAGGAGACTTTCTGTCCTCATGAACTGTTTTAACTGAATCAATACTGACACAGAGTCGCCCAGCTCACAAAGCCTTCACGCAGCAACAAGGTTCTGCTATATTTACATCTGGAGAAATTCACATTAATTCTGTGAGGATGTTCTAATTTGTCAATTCACAATACAACATGGCTTGGATACGCGTGACATGGAGCGTGCCTCCCCATTCACACAAAGGCAGAGAGGCTCACTCGCACCACTCCTGTCTCCCACTGAGGCCATGTTCCCCCTCTGTCCAATATCACACCTCTGTTACTACCTCTGGAGACGGAATAAAGAGGGGGTCAACTCGTTTCCCCCCATTAGGCCTCCAGGATGACCACAGAGGAGGTGGAATTTTCCATCTGCTGCCCATACTAATCTGTAATTTCCTTGAAACTCTGGCAAAATCCTGTATAAAAGGCACAGCACTTATATGGAAAGTTCCCTTGAAATATATCAAAGGGGGGAAGAAATATGGCATAATAATTTTTTCCCAGTATCATTCAGCATTACAAAATTTTCATTTACAGCAGAAAACTGTACTTGAATACTTTGTTGCCTGTAGGGCGACAATCCACTCTCCTTAAACATCACCATCACAATATGAGAAGAAAACACTGATTTCCTCTATCATTAAATGTGTCGTTAATAAAACGAGGCACAAACATGAATCTCAGTACACTATTGTTCTGTTCTGAACACAACATAACTAAATATACTGTATTCTTTAATGGGAAGTACATGGATCTCAATTCAGCTTAAGTGCAGCTGAATCTTGTATCTTCTGTAAAGTCTAGACCAAGGTGTACTGTGATCCCACAAAGACAGCACTTCTTAACCTGCCATTATTTACACTTACCACAAACTATGTGATAAGGCAGAAAATGTAGACCTTAATAGACCATCATCTACAGTGAGGTAGCCCACTGGATCTTCATACTGTCAATGGAGGCTGCACATTATGTTGTTTCAACACTGATATGATTAGCGTGTGCACCGAGGTCAAAGTGCAGCAGCAGCATTGCCAGGCAAATTTAACACTACAACACCCTCATGCTCTTTGACACAGGACAATCAAATCAGACTGAACCTGACTGCTGATGGAAAAGCATCATGAGTAAAATACAGTGGGGACTCAAAACACAAATTGAAAAAAGTGGTATGGGAGGTAGAGCTTTCAATTATCAGGCTCCTCTTCTTTGGAATCATTAACCAATCACGGTTCAGGATCTACCTTTAAAGGTTAGACTTAAAACTTCCTTTTTGATAAAGATTTAAGTTAGGCCTGGCTCAGGCCTGGACCAGCTCATAGTTATGCTACAATAGTCTTAGACTGCCTGGGGATTTGGCAAACTGAGTCCTCCTACTATATCTCTTTGCCCCTTTTAGTTTGTTCTTGTACTCTTCTCTGGTTCCTGTCTTGTAGGCAGCCTGAGATTGTTGGTGTAGACGGCCTGCTGCTGCGGACCTACAAAGCTTCAATAATTACAATTACAAATATTTGGCCATTCCTTTAGCCCCACTCCATTATAATTGCTGTTCCTGATATTGACTTCAGAGAGATCAACTAAATTAAATACATGGTAGTTCCTGCAAACAACTCACATACACACAAGGACATTATTGTTGGTACCTTTCCGTTAAAGAAACAAAAACCCACAATGGTCACTGAAATAACTTGAAAGTGACAAAAGTAATAATAAATAAAAATGTACTCAAAATTAACTAATGAAAATCAGACATTGTTTTTGAATTGTGGTTCAACAGAATCATTTTTTTAAAAATAACGAAGCTGGCCTGGACAAAAATGATGGTTCCCTTAACTTAAAATTTTGTTGCACAACCTTTTCAGGCAATCACTGCAATCAGGCGATTTCTGTTACTCTCAATGAGACTTCTGCATCATGGATGACCTGCTGCTGTGGACCTGCTTGACTCCATGTGCTCTATCCTGCATCAACCATCAACAGAAATGACATCGTTTAACATAAATTCATATTTTTAGACCAGTTAAACCAAATTTAATGGCAGTTCAACTAGATGCTGCTATATTAATCAACATCAGTCCTCTCCAGTTCATGATTATTAACAATCAATCAATCTTTATTTGTATAGCACCAATTCATAACAAGCGTTATCTTAAGACACTTTACGTGAGAGCAGGCTGAAGACAAACTCTTCATTTTATGGATACATATATATGCATATATACATATATAAAATACACATACATACAAATACATACATCCAACACCCAACATGAATCCAGTAGCTAATCAGGAATCCCTCATCATGACAGCAAGAAAAAACCTGTTTAGCAGCAAGAAATCTTGAATGTGAATCCCAGTCTCATGATGAACAGCCATCCACACGATGCTGTGTTGGGTGTGTGGGCGAAGGAAGGGAGGTGGGCAGAGACAAGTGGACTGAAGTAAGAACTAAAGCTAGTGACAGATCCATGGACCAATCATAGACCTGTCTTCATCATATCTGTCTCTGCTGAATATAAATTTATTAGAGGTCAGCCCCTTGAGATGCAGCATCTCATTTACAGGAGGGTCCTCATGTCTGTATGATTATAGTGACAGTTTTTATAGAAGTATAATCAATAATAATCACAATTAATATAAATGTTAATTTTAATATTAGATGACCTCTCCAGCCATGGTTTTATTGATTATACCTCCATAATAAACACCTTTACAATCATATAGACATGTGCCTCTTGAAGACCAGATTCCACATCTCAAGGAACAAACCTTTAATAAATTTATAATCTGCAGAGACAAATGTGATGAGGACAGATTTATGATTGGTCCATGGTTCTGTCACTACCTTCAGTTCTTACTTTAGCCCACTTCCCCTCCTTTGCCCACAAACCCAACACAGCTTCGGTGGATGCCGGTTCAACATGAGACTGGCTCCACTCCAAGATGCTTAACAGGTTTTTTCTGACCACTGTTTCTGTGATCCTCCTACAGGTGCACTGCACTGTAGGCTGGCCCAGAGCTGTGCTCATAATGGATTCATGTTGGGTTTGGATATGTCTATGTCTATATATTCATATGTGTATTATATATACATGTACTGTATATAATACCCCTTTCAGACTGGCCAAAAAACCAGTGTAAATCCGGCAACAATCGGCTCCTGTCCGCATTTTGATAGAGTCTAATTGGCATTTTGACCAGGGTCGATTTACCCTGCAAGCGACACAGATTTTCATCGGCTCGTCGCCGGTCGGCTCCGGTGAGAACATCACACCCGGGTCAACCCACTAAGCTACGGATGATGTCAGCGTTACGTGCTCACAGCATAACATTGCGCCCGTCCCCTCTGTCTGTAACTTCCATGACTCTTTGCCATCTCAGCAACAAATTCTATCCGCCTTTGTATCATCAGTGCCGAGTTTGTACATTTTTAAAGAGGGACAAAAGTACAAAGTACACAAAACCGTGTCCACGGCATCCATGCTCCTTTCCATTGTTTCCGTGGTTGTGATTCGTCACGCTGATGATGTCATCAACGTGATTGCATCAGCCACGCAGCTCGTCTGCTGCCGGTTAGAACCGGGTATGCTGGCAGTGGTAAAGGAGTCACTCGCGGGTTAACCCACATTGAAAAAACACGCATTGACCCGCTGATTTTAGTGTGAAAGCGGTATATGTGTATCTATAAAATGAAGAGAAGGCCTGGGCGATATGAAATAAAAATAAAATCCCAGATTTTTTTCATAACATTCAATTTACCATTTTAACCTATATTTTCCCTCTCAAAGAATAAAACCTTCAAGTGGCCCTCAGAGTTTCATAAAAAAGGTCTGCCTTAAGGTTTTCAAAATATTTTCAAAAACTATAGTGAAATTCTGTCTTTAACAAGGGAAATTAAATTTTAAAAAAAGCAGGATGGATTAATTAAAATGCATTAAAGTGAATTTTGTTATCAAATGTTCATAATGTGGTTTGGATGGGCAGGCTTGTGTGCATAAACACTGAGAGCTGCACTATTTTCACAAACAATGTATTAACATAAAACTCTCTGATCAGTATCTCATTCAAAAACCAAATACAGGCCTAAAAGTGTTCTTGTGCAGAACCTGATAGGGCGTACCATTATGAAGACTGTGTCCTTTTATAGTATTCATATTTTCAGACATGGACGGCATGGTGGCGCAGCAGGTACTGCACATGCCTTATAGCAAGAGGTTGGCTCGGACCCTCTGTCAGTCAGGGCCTTTCTGTGTGGAATTTGTATGTTCTCCCCGTGCATGTGTGGGTTCTCTCCGGCTTCCTCCCTCAGACCAAAAACATGCTCATTAGATTAATTGGTGACTCCAAATTGGCAATAAGGTATGAGTGTAAGCGTGAATAATTGTCTGTCTATGTGGCCCTACGATTGGCTCAGGGTTTACCCCGCCTCTCGCCCAATAACAGCTGGGAAAGGCTTCAGCCCCCACGACCACAAAAGGGATAAGCAGTATAGATCATGGATGGATGGAGCTTCAAACATTGCCACAACTTACAAATAGGGTAAGTTATGAAAGAAAAAATCTATTTTTAATTTTGAAATATTCTGCCAAAAATAATTCAAATTAATCATTTCAATTGATATATCGCCCAGCCCTAATGACGAGTACGGTTTTGACCTGCTCTATTGTAAAGTGTCTTGAGATAACAGTTGTTAAAAATTGGCACTTTACAAATAAAGATGGATTGATTGACTGGTATTAATGTTTTTCTAATTACCTCTTGAGACATAATTCTCCCATAGCCCGAACATTTTCTCTCATGAAAACAGATTAGTTTGTCTCGCTGGTCATTTTCACTTTGACAAGGATCATCTCTTAATTATCAGATCAGTATGCCAGGTGTCAGGGTTAAATTGGTAAGACACAAAAATACATCAGAAACTGAGATCTGTTGACACACATTACTTTGCTGATGGCTGATGTTTTGGCCGACATGGATGTTGAACTGATGCCAACGTGCATCCCTACTGGCTATACCCTAAAGAAACCAGCAGCAGGAGACAGGAAGTCTGCGCTTTGTCTTCTTGTGGTGAGAGAAAAGGAAGAATTATTTCTTAGCAGGTACTTGTGCTCACACTCACCATGCATGGCTCACTACTTCTTTCACTTCCTGTGTGTGTCAGACGTTAATCTGGATTGTGCGGTCGATTAGGAGTCAGGACTGTTGGGGAGATTTTCTCACTTTGTCGACAGTGTTGAGAAGAGCTGCTGCTTTAGGTGACTGTGCTGTTCGCGCGTCGCATGCTCATGTAGGCTGTGTGAAAGCAGGTAGTCAGCAGTATTTTAAAAACTCCTCAGAGATTTATGAAGTTTGATGAGTGTCACACTTTAGCAGCAGCAAACCGAGCACTGCTGTGTAGGGCTCAATGATATTATAAAAATAATAATACTGCAATATATTTTCTGTCTGGTATACTTTCAGGGAACTTTTTTAATAAATAATGAGCCTTTTGAAGTGCAACTATTTCAAATATATCTTTAACTATTTTTAATAAAACCATTAGTTCCTCTGTTGCACGTTGCAGCCGTCTGCCCGAGGCAAAGATAAACACACATCAATCACACAGAAAGAACGTGTCGCAACACATTTCCTCATAAATCATACTAATAAACTCAAGGCTTGCAAAACCAATACTTAAAGCTTTAGTTATTTAACGTCTCTGATTAAGTTCCCAAACTCTGACAAATGAACTCTCCAAAACAGCCTCGTTTTCAAACCTCTGATAGCTCACAGTTTTTGAGGATGGGAAATGTCCTCATGTCTTTAAGTTTTGGTGTCTGGTTAAAGAACATATTATGGGAATTTTTTAAATTCATGATTAAAACTGGGAGAAAGAAAGAAAAGATCTGAAAGACATATTGAGTCATGTGACAATGCATGTCCTGTTATGTGACTATATTTACTTGTCATCACTGCAAATGTCAGTTAATTTAGTTTATGTTTCTGTCCATGTGCACTTGTTTTTATTAGTTACTGTCTAGTTTTCATCAGGGGAAAAAAGGGTTGTTGACGAAAACTATGACAAAAATAACTGGTCAACAAAATCACTGATCTGCACCTGATGATCAACATTTTAGGCAAAAATCTGCCAGTACTGATCTGACAATATTATGCATCCATGGTAAAAAAAAAAAAACAATATTAATTCAGCTCTACTACTGCATGGGGGCCATAGGAAAATACTGATACACCGATATATCAGGATATTTTGTGTCCCAATTCTGTGGACATTTTTGGTGCAATATCATGATATCTTACTGTTCAATCATTTCTAGGTGTTTCAGACTTTAGAGTCTAAATGGCAGCAGACATTCAGCTGTTGGACTCTCCATCTCTCTGTTACATTTGCTTTCATTATTTCTGTCACTGGGATGCAAAAGTGTACAAATGTTACACTGCCCTGTTTATAGTACTGTGATATATTGTTTTAAATCACATCATCACCCATGTATCATGATTCATATGCTTACTCTAGATTCTTGTCAATACACACGTCTGCTTGAAAATGCGACAGTAAGTGGTTCAGTCTCCCATAAATGGTTTAGCCACAGGCACAGATGAGATGGTTCTGACAAAGAGACACATTTGCTGATCTTTTCTCTCCCCCAACACCAAAATCTCCTCCAATTAAGGTAAGACCTTTCCAGTTTAGACTTGAGACTCCTTACCTGACCAACACCAAACACTCCTCGCTCACTTCAGACCCAAAAATCACACCTGAGCCTCCCGTCCCTGTTCAGGCTCCTGCAGTTCAGGCGGAGAATCCAGGGAGTTAAAACCAAAAATACTTTGGTGTTTAACCAAAGACTCTCTGCTCGCTCAGACCACAAACAATCCTTGTTGAGACATGAAACCCTACCAGTTCCAAACCCCAAACCCTACAAGCCCTACAGGGACTTTCATCCCTGTTCAGACCAGAGAGCAGCTTCCAAGTTCAAACCAGAAACCCTCCCATTTCAGAGAAGAGACACTCCTCCAAGACCAGGCAGGAAACTGCACACCTGGTCAGGACCAGGCCAGGAACCAAGGACTTCCCTTCGGGATCAGGTGTCTGCAGCAGCTCAGACGGTTTAGGGCTCAGCTTGAGTCGTGTTAAAACCAATTATCATGTAAACCTCAGTCCAGAGGGGGGTGTATGTACAATAAAAGACCTGCAGATTGATTTATGCAGAGTTCTGCTGTCAAATATCAATATTTAGAGGAAGGGGACAGCAGAGATGAAGCTGCTTTAGACACTAATACTAACTCTCTTTTCTGGAACATTCTCTTATGGCCCTCATTCTTTCACGGTTCTTTACTGAAAGGTGAGTTGAGGATGTGGATACTAAATGCTTCAGGCCAACTCTGAGTCAAGAACAATCACTGAAGCAAAAACATCGCTCTCAGATGGCCCCCTGCCCCCCAGACCATCCTGGAATCCTGCCTGTTCCAAAAAATTACAGGTTTTGTCCCGGTGGGGGGTCCAGGACTGTGTCAAGTCTCCTTCTCTTCGTATGGAGCTGTTGGTTTTGTGGCCCTGCAGCCGCCGCAGGGGCGGTGCAGACCTTTTAGATAAATACAGCAGTGACACGTGTAAAGCCGTCAGAGGCGCGTACGTCTCCTAACGTCCCGCCTGTGCAGGGCAGGTGACCGGCGGGTCGTTACGGTGCGAGCTGCGGCGGGGACTCACCTAGGCTGCCGGTGAATCCGTCCATTTTCCAGGAGAAAAGCGGGATTCCGGGCCGGAGGCCTGCGGGAGGCTGAGCGCACACTGCGGGCCTCCGTCCGGGGTTTTCCGACGCAGCAGTGAAAGCAGCACCGAGCCGAGCAGATCCGTCCCCACAGCGCTGCCCGCGGGGCCCGTCCGTCCGTTACACCGAAGATCGGACGTTTGCCTCCGGACTGCAAGAAGAAGCCGCTCCCGGAGAATCCGACAGCCGAAACAGACGAAGGAATCCGCGGAGCCGCAGACACGACGGACCAACGCTGCTGCGCGCTTCCGACTCCGCCTGCTCTGGCACCGCGCGCTTCCCCTGGAGAGGCGTGTGTGTGTGTGTGTGTGTGTGTGTGTGTGTGTGTGTGTGTGTGTGTGTGTGTGTGTGTGTGTGTGTGAGAGAGAGAAAGAGAGAGGGTGTGTATGTGAGAGTGTGTGCTTCAGAGAGGGACGAGGGAGGGGACGATGGGAGGACCGAGGGGGACGCAGAGGAGGCAGGTCAGGTTTCGCTCTTCAGATGCTTGAAGAGCTGCAGCGCCGCCCCGTGGAGCCCCGCCGTCATCACACAAACAAACAATGAGAGGAGACCGCCGCGCTGGAGACGACATGGCTTCATCTGAGACGTTACTTCGTCCATCCTGCTTCCTTCACTCGAATCAGCTCCTCGTATCGAGGAAGAGAAGAGACACGAGGACAGAAGAAACACAAAGCCATGTATAATCCTTCACCTCATGTCTCTGAAGGTGTCAGGCGTTAACAATGAGCTGATCAAACAGCTGAAGTTAGAAATCAATTAAAAACCTGTAGATCATCTTACATGGCCTAACATGTTATCCATCCTCATCTATAAAGTTCACCCCTTTTGGGGGTCACAGGTGCTGGAGCCTATCCAAGTTGACAATGGCACCCCCTAACTGATCACCAGTCAATCACAGGGCCACATAGAGAGACCACCATTCACACTCACACTCATACCTAAGGGTAATTTAGAGTCACCAGTTAACCTAACAAGCTTCTTTTTGGTCTCTTGGAGGAAACGTCAGTGCCCTGAGAACCCACGCATGCACTGGAGATCAGGCAAACTCCACACAGAAAGACCCGTGTCAGCACAGGAGCCAAACCAGCAACCTTCTTGCTCTGAGGCATAGGCACTAACCTGCTGTACAACCATGTCACCCTAAAGAAATGTTTCTGTATTTACTCAAATTTAACAAAGCTGATTTTCAGTGTTATAAGATTAGAGTGATTGACTTAATGATCTCGTTATATTTTTTAACTGATATAAAAAAAAAGAAGCATTATGCTGCAATTAAGCAGCCGTTTGGTCAGAAGCAAATCATCCTCTTTAAAGTGTAATAAATCAACGGTCCGAAAAACCTGTGAAAAAGGAAAAAAGCTGTGTGCTAACTAGAATAATTGTGAAGAAAATTCAACCAATAGAGGCCATTTTTACAAACAATAGTGCTAATAATGTTAAACATAAAAATGGACTGTTATTATCGAACTGTTACGATCAAATCCAATTTAAAATTAAAGCTCAACAAGAGTTTGAATGCAACAGTGTAAAAAGAAAAGTAATGAAACAAAGTCAAACCAAACTTAATCTTTATTTTCTGGATACCAAGAAGAAATAAAATTCCCTTTAACATAACATTGGACATTGGATAAACAGAAGTATCAGAGTAATAGTCGTTTGGTTTTACCAACATCAACTTGAACAAATTAAATCATTAACAGAGAGAAATAAACCTTAAAAAGTAGGAAATTCAAACAAAATTCTTCATTTAAAGGGTTGATCACATTGAAATTAAAATTTATATCAACAAGTAAAAGAAAAAATGCAAGTCCAGTGTAAATAACCTTTTCATCAACCACAGCCGATCAGATGAGCGAGACATCGTGAAGGACAGTCTACTTCACAATGATTCAATCTTTGTTACGATTTTGTCTTCAATTTAATTTTTTTTTAAAGTTTCTAATAAAACAAGAAAGAAAGGCAACACTGAACTTAAAGGTGCAGTGTGTAGAATTTGGCATTCGAGCGACATCTATCATTCAGATTCTAGACTTAGCCCAACCGTAACCAAAACGTCACATCGCTGAGCGACAGAAGCCTGTGAAGACCAAAAGGGATCATGAACACGGCATCATTTACTAAAGTGACAAGGTTTGTAACCATTTTTTTTATAGATTATAGGTCAGTTGTTAGCTGCCGTCCTCTCTCCTCTTCTTCGCCTGCATTCCAGGTAGGTTTAAGAACCGGCATACAGATTCGTGTTTCGTTCTTTTAGTCCCTAAAATCCACTCATAGACAACATGGCGGATCATTATGTCGGCCTACATGAACGCGGCCCGCGGTAATGTAAATTTTTTCAAGCTTTTTCCAACTAAATAAAAAAAAAATAAAACGTTTTATGGGGATGATTGTACTCCTACTTTGACGGACTTTACATACAAATAGAAACATTATATCCTAAATTCACCATTTCTGTTCGGCGAAAAGCTGCCAAATTCTACACACTGCATCTTTAAACCTATTAAAAAATATGAGTTGAATTCATGCTATTAATTTGAATATTTATTTTTTCTGCCAGTAATGATAAATGATCAGGCTTGGAGTGTTGCTGATTTGGTCGACCTGAAACAGGCTGATAGATTACTGATTCAAGTCAGATTAGGGGTGGCAAAACAAAAAACAATCCAATTGAGAATCAGTAACAAATGGCATAAAGAATCAATATTATTTGTCTTTTTGCTTAACGATTCCCTTATCAAATCAGAGACGTTCATGCTCTCATCAGAGGCAGTGAGCTCACAGGACGTCAAAGAAGATGTCATGGAAGACAGAAAACAGGAGTCAACTTGAAGATTCAAAAACAAGGCAACTGGACTGTGTTGAGTTTGTTGGGAAGACGTTTCACTTCTCATCCAAGAAGCCTCTTCAGTTCCAGTTTTTGAATCTTCAAGATGACCATGACCTGGATGAATGAGAATCTACACAGACGGACAGGAGTCAAGTGTCTCCTAATTATACAGCCCAGTGTGCTTTCAAATAAAGTTGGAAACACAAAAAACCTGCTGGAACATTTCTCTATGCAGAATAACACTGAATATCAGAAGAGCCGTGTCTTTGGAGCTGCTGACCCTGAAAACCTGTAGACCTGCAGGAATTGATAAGGGAGCTGACTGAGAATTAGACCGATTACGTATCTATCGCATTGATTCCCATCCCTACGTTTAGATTACATTGCTCATGTTTGCCAGAAAAATTAAATCATCCCAGCTTTGAATCTCACCTGCTTTGTGAAACAGGGTATGTCATTGGCTCAGCTGATTTAAACCCTTGAAAGCTTTTTTTACCTCAAGGGTTTACTTCCTGTTTTAAAGGCACATGCCAACATTTTTTTTCTTTTTGTGTCTTGCCTCACTCCCGAGTCCATGACAAGCAGACAGACACCATTCTTTCGACTGTGCATCCAGTAACAAAAAAGAGACGGGCAGAGCTCGCCCACTGCTAGTTAGCTTAGCTCAAACACTGAGAGTCAATGGGTATAGCTAGCCTGCCTCTGCCTACAGTCATCTGACTTAAACTCTTCAGCGTGCTTGTTGTGACTCATTTTTATTACACCGTTATATGTTACCTTCTACTATCTTCATATCTTCTTCTACTCCTAAACAGAGGCTTTGTTTTGTTGACTTACTTCTGCAGCGGTTTGCTCTAGAGATGTGATGTTTGCAAATGAGTTGAGACTTTTGAACAGCTCTATTAATTGAACCATGAGAACCGATTTGCAGTTGTGCGTGAGCCGTCTGTCTGTGTATGTTTAGTAGTGGAAGGAGATAATGCGAAGATAGTAGAAGACAATGTAACATAATGCAGTAAAAAAAACCTAGTCACAACAAGCACATAGGACCGTTTAGAGTTGCTGAAGAGTTTATCTGATGACTGTAGGCAGAGGCAGGCTAACACTACCCATTAACTTCTAGAGTTTGAGCTAAGCTAATTAGCAGTGGGCGAGCTCTGCCAGTTTCATCCTTGTTATTGCACACACAGTCAAAAGAATGGCGTCTATCTGCTTGTTATGGACTTGAGAATGAGGCAAGACATGAAAAAAGAAAAAAAAAGTTGGCCTATCACTTTAAATAACAGAAACGAGCAGATTAGTGAACCTGGACTGAATTATTAAGCAGACTATATTTGGGTTATGAACATTTTTTTAAGGCTTTGTGCTTTTTTAAATCTATTTTTTAAGTTTTTAATACAAAAAGAAATCAGTCATTCTTTAAGACTCAAACAAGTTAGATAGAAAAACAATAAGAAGATCAATCTGTAAGACACGGAAGGTTCAGAGAGTTACATGAAGACCTGAGTACAATCTGATGATAGCAATGAAGATGATTAGGACAACAATAGTGACCGTGGAGGCACCAAGTGGTAAACAGCCAATCACGTCGAAGGATAAAAGGGTTCAATAAACATTCTGAGACAGTTTGATTTGAAGGCAGTCTGGTGCTGAGCGGCTTCCTCTCAGATGATGAAACTTTCACAGATAAAACAAACAAATCCGTCTCTGCAGCGTCAGTCGAGAGTCCTGTGAGGAAGGAGAACAACACGTTCCTCTTTCAGGGCTGTTAAGGTTCCACCTCTCCTTCAGTAGCCATAGCAACGTGATCACCAGAGGATGACTGTACCAATGACATGAAACGAGGGTTGATAAGGCAGAGCCACAAAAGAGGAAGGATGACGAGGAGAGAAGAAGGCACATCTGACTGAAGTTTTGTCCAGTGACACCTGCTTGAGGCCTCGCTGCTGCCACACCCCTGCAGCTGGAGTTTCAGTAGTTGACTTTGGTCTTCAGGATGTCATAAATCAGATTTCTTGCAAGGTAGATCCCCACCATCTGTTCATGGAGAGAGAGGTAAACAAATATCAGAAGAGAATTTTAACACTAATATTGGCAGAGTAACAACATGGCTTTGGGTTTATCCTAAAACAGCTTCAACAAGTATGGGTGTCCTCCATTAAGTGAGGCTTTTTAAAAATCAAAAATGTGGTTTTAGTTTTTGATAAATGGCTGCTGCACCCAATCAATCAATCAATTAAACTTTATTTATATAGCATTTTTCATACAATCAAATGTAGCACAAAGTGCTTTACAAAAAGACAGATAAATTAAAAGAAGATATGACCCAAACCCGATACGCCCAATCCCCGAACCCAAACATCCCACGATCCATACACAATATCAGCAAAATGCATCATAAATAAAAGACACTAGTAGAACAGGAACATTTTTCTACCCAGTACGCACCAAGGAAACACCATCTTAAAAGGTTTAAAGAGATATGCCCACTGCTAGTTAGCTTAGCTCAAACACTGGGAGTCAATGGGTATAGCTAGCCTGCCTCTGCCTACAGTCATCCGATGAACTCTTCAGCAACTCTGAACTGTCCTGTGTGCTTTCTTTAAAACATCAAATGCAAGGGCCTTTCTAATAAAATAGTTTCGATTGCAACTGTTGTTGAGCATGTGTCAACACTTGTAGGGAAAAAAACGACAAAAAAGATGTCATTACAACCACAACTCGTTTTTCCCCACTATATTCCCAGAATTTAATAGTACTCTGAGGACCACATGGGAAGCTGTGGGGGTCCTGATGTGGCCCCCAGGCCGCCTGTTGATAATCACTGTTTTAGAGGCTGGACAAAAAATTTTGTTGTCCCAGACAACAAGACATGAACACACACACTATCTTTGGCAGACCCTGTACCCGTACACCCGACTCTTTATATAATGAGACAGCTGACCTTGCTATGAACCCTCTATACCCCACCCCTACTGGATGAACTCAAACTGTTCAGCTTCTGCCTCCAGGTCTGCTTATCTAAGCTTTTTCTTTTCATAAGCAACCTCGACTAACAGGGAACTGTCAGTTCTATAAAATAAACTATCCGCTGACTTGCAGACCATCGCACCGGGTCTGGTCTTTGGTCTGTGCAATGCAAACTCCCTCCTGTGGAACAACCAACTATCCCCCTAAATCCATTGTTAGCACCCTTTAAGAGGCCAAAAGCTAGCCTATTTTAGGTGCTTACCTCCTATATACTTCTCCCCCAAAGGGTCAGAATGATACCCTTCTATTACTTCCTGGTACCCCCACTTAAAGCTATGGTCTACGATTTGGAAGCTTGGTACATCTTAATAACACCGTTTATAAGGCCGTTATGGCCCTATGGTCCGATCTACGCAATATAAAGACCAAAAAGAATGAAAAAAATCCATTCAGTATATCCGCTGTAAAGCGGCATAATAGTTGACCAATCCGAACCGCCGTTCCCCGCGGTTCAGATTGGTCCGTGAGTCCTTCCAATCCCCTGTCTCCCCTGCTCCGCACCGTCCAGCCCATGGTCCCACCTCCTCCCCACTACCTCCCTGTACCGGTGAGCAGCTAGCTGCACAGCTACTGAAGCGTCATGGAGCCGGAGAAGACCAGCACCGAAACCGATTTTAGCATAAGTTAGCCACGCATCGTTAGCATTGTAAACTGAGCTGGTGAAGACATGCCGAGAAAGGTAAATCCTGATCGGCTAACAGTGGCGACACCAGACCCGCTTCGCCGCTGGTCCAATTGAAATGGCTACCGCTGTGTGTTACAAGGGGGATGACTGTCGTGTTTGTTACTTTCAGCTATGAGCAATCTCAAGTTGTTGTTGCTGCTGATATTTTCTGCTGGCCGGCTTCGTGCTCTATCGGAGGGGGCGTGTTGTTAGGAGGCGACACGAGCTGGGGGGCAGGATCTTGGAACACGGAGGGGAGGGGTGAGTGAAGGGGGGGCAGGCTGCGTTTTTCAAACTGGTTTTCAGATCGTAGACCATAGCTTTAACCCCCTAATTGACCAGCTTTTATTTTTAGCAGTATGATAATTTCCTCTACGCTTTTATCATGAAAGCACAGGAATTATGGCCTGTTCTGCCACTCTGATGGTCAGTCTTAAACTGACTTAAAAAAAACTTTAAAGTCATTTTACTTAAAACTCCTGGCTGAGGCAAATTCATAATATATTGTTAAAAGCGATGATGTTCTCCTACAGAAGCTAGCATCGTTGTGGTTTAGATGTATAAAAAAATAATTGGCAAAACTTTGGTAAATAGTTAAGAGATGTGCACTTGGTCTGCCTTCCAGACATCTTTAATATTAAAATATGATCATATAATGAATCAGATTTAAGTGAAGTGGACCTACCTGCAGCGCTGACAGTTGCGTCATGTGACTGACTGCATGTTGTGTTTTTTTAAAAAAGTTTCTTCGTTACTCGATGTTAGCAGAAGTTCAAGTTCTTCTCTTCTGATTTTAAGTCTTACTTTCTTTACAGAAAGGCAACTATTCTTGGCCGTGCTCAGTGGGCTTGTGCAGGAAGAGGAGTTTACGTTGATGTTTCTATTTCTGCTGCATATCATTACTTCTGTTAGTCACTGTTAGTTCTGGAATTTTCTAAATGCTATCATTATATTAATGTACTGATATTAAAATCCTGTTGAGGTCATTTCCGGCCTCACTCTAAAAATGTACATTGTGGTCACAGTTTGTATTTATATTTACAGAAAAGGTCTCAAATTAAGCTAATGACACCATGTCTGTCACTCATCCCCCCTTACAGTGGAACAGAGATTTTATTCTCCTGCTGCCGTTGAACTCAAACCATGTTCTGTAGGCGTTTGCTCATTTTTGAGAAACTACGATGCTGCAGTTATTAAGACAAAAGAGAAAAAGCTTGTCAGCAGCCAATGAAGTTTGCACAGTGGGACAGGCTGTGAGTGGGACTGCTGGGATGGTAGAGTTGGACCATCCTCTCCTCAACTGCGCATGTCTGAGCAGCTCTAGACGTGCACAGTTGAGTAGTGAGGTGAGGGAGAGAGAAACAGGATGACTCTTACCAAAAGAGTGTTTACATGCACATCAGTTAGAGTCACGGTCTGCATGTACCAGCCCTCTTAGTTAGAGTGAACTTTCTTTCCAAATGGGCTCTTCCAGAATCTTCAGATTGACATGTTTACTTGATGTGTTTTTATTCTAATTAAGCATTTATTCTGATTGCTCGTGTCCATGTAAACATGGAGTTTATTTATTCCTGTCATCATGAAGGCACTTCCTGATGTTCAGACGTGATTCAACGTGTCCAGATTCTTTAGGCAATCTGGTCCTTAAGACGTGTTCACTATTTAATCTTGTGTGTGTGTTAGTAAATATAATAGTGAATTTCAATGTTGTTTCTATGGCAACTGACCTGAAAGATGCTCACTTTTGTATTATATGTGTCTCTTGTACAACTGTCACCCATCACATGATGGGTCATGTGACCCCCTGGGTTGTGTATTTATGTGTTCATGTGCTGGGCGAGGACCAGCATCATCACATCTGTGGTGAAAATCCTCATCAAACTGACTCTGGAGCTGCTTCTGGTGTGTTGACTTCTCTTATTGCTACAGTTTTTGTGTCGAACACCCAGTACCCAGCTGTTTTTTCTGGATGTGTGTGTTTGTCTTGATTTGACAGGCTGTATTTTTACCTGAAGCAGAGAGATGACGATGAAGACGATGGCCACTGTGTAGAGATTTCCGGGTAACCAGTCCTCCAAGGCAGGGATACAGCCTTTGGTGTAGATGTGGTCACTCCACTCTTTCTGCACAGGAGCATTAAGTGCATTAACAACATGTAATGGAGCATGTTAATGTAACACAGGGTTGTGCTTGTATGTGTGACAGTTAAACATGATTGACTTCTTGTTAGAGTAGTGTAAGATAAAATAAATAACACCAAACATTATATTGTTATTGATGCATTTCACATGATAAGAATACCACCAACTTCAAGGCATCCTCAGTCTGACACAATCAGATTCCCCTGATGTAAATCTGAGTCTCACAATGTAATAAAACTTTGGTGTTGGATTGTTTAACATTAGGAAAGACTTGTGACATCGAGCCTTGGCAGAACAAGCTCTAGACAAAGGCAATTCTAAAAGTCAAAAAAGACTTGTTTCTGTTTACCAAGTGTTTCTGAATCTGAGCTAAAGTAATAAACACCAACTGTTTCCACCTGGCTTTCAGAAGGGGAATAAACTAAAGTAAATAAACTAAAATAACTCAAATGTGTACCCCTCCAGGACCTTTAAATAACTTGATCTTTAGCTCAGATCTTACCTTGTGGTACTTCCTCACATCATAACCACATTGAGTGTTCACCACTGAGTCCTGCAGAGAGAAAATCTTTGTTAACCTCTAAAGACTCTGAAGCACTGAGACAGATTCATTAAGATAACCAGAAACATTCCCTGAATAACTTTCAGAGAGATTACATAGTTCTTTCATATCTAACTGACTATGCAGAGGTGAGGGGCAATATTTACTCTAGAACAATACAGCCATTAATGACTCTGCAAAAGAAAGCAATACAGATCACTCATGGGGTAGGATATAGAGATCACACAAATTCATTACTCTTGCAATCAAAAAGACCACAATTTACAGATATTGTTGAATAACATACAGCACAAATACTGTTTATAGCAAAAAAAAAAAACAATTTATTACTTAGAAATATTCAAATATTATTCACTGAAGAGGAAGGAGGTTATAATCTATGGGGAAATTTTCATTTCAAAATCCAGGATATACGCATAGCAAGAAAAAGCTTTTGCGTTCCTATTTTGTGGAGTGAAACTAAGGAAAAGTTTGAATGTGGAGTTGAAGGGATGTATGAACATAAATCACTTTAAAAAGAAGTATAAAGAGATGATTTTCAGTAGATATAGGAATGGTGTTCGACGCTCACAGGGTGTTTACTGTTTATTTAATTATTTGGTTGTCTCGTCCTCTTCTTTTTATTTGGGGGAGTTACTTTCAATTTATGTATTCAGTAGGGATATGTGTATGTTTGTATATATTTCTGTATTTTTGTATGTAAATTAAATATTGTATAGATTTAAATTGAAAGGGAAGTCAAATAATATTTTATGGATGAGGGGTGGGATTAAATAAGTATTACTTCTTCCCTCTCCTTTTCAGATATGCAAGTCATATTTTTCATTTTCAGATTTTTTTTCAGATTTTGTCAAATTTTAATTCTATTATGTTTGTCCAATTCTCTATGATTACCCCCCCGTTTTTTCAACATGTTGCAAAATAGCAGGTACAAGCGGCCAAAATGAGTTTCCGTCGCAGGGTGTCCGGGCTCTCCCTTAGAGACAGGGTCAGAAGCTCGGTCATCCGGGAGGGGCTCAGAGTAGAGCCGCCGCTCCTCCGCGCTGAGAGGAGCCAGATGAGGTGGCTCGGGCATCTAATCAGAATAACTCCTGGACGCCTCCCTGGTGAGATGTTCCGGGCACGTCCCACCAGTAGGCAGCCCCGGGGAAGACCCAGGACATGCTGGAGGGACTATGTCTCGCAGCTGGCTTGGGAACGCTTCGGGATCCCACAGGAAGAGCTGGACGAAGTGGCTGAGGAGAGGGAAGTGTGGGCTTCCCTGCTTAGGCTACTGCCCCCGTGACCCGACCACGGACAAGCGAAGGAAGATGGATGGGTGGATGTCGCAAAATAAACCACTAAACTAAACTAAACTAAATATAAAACAGCTTTCGCAGGTTTAACCAATGATTTGTCAGTACTTTGACAGATCAAGACTTACGGCAGGATCAGTGATGCAGCAGGAGAAAGGAACTCCACACTTTTCTCTGCTGCGATGAGTATCATTACAGCTGAAGTAAACATTCAGATCCCAGTCGTCTGGTTCCTGAGCTCCACAGCAATGGTTCTGTCAAAATGAAAGACAATTAAACCTTTTAAAACATAGGAACAAAAGTTTGATAAAAGTGTCCACTCAGCAGATGATTGATGAAGGAGAAAGACGCCTAACAGAAAAGAGAACAGAATAGTAATGACAGAACAAAATGAAAAACTAAGCGGCCTCTGTGGTTTGAAACTGAAATTAAGTCCACGTTTGACTGACTTCAACAAAGCAGCAACAAAAGCCCCAAACAATCCCTCCAATAAAATCCCTATTTTCACACGATAGAGAAACAGACTTCCCGGTTCATTAATATTGTAATAACACGCAGTGAATATGAGATATCAGGAGTCACAAACCTGCAGATCTGTGAGACATCTTCTAGTTTAAACCCTAATTCCAACGAAGTTGGGACGTTATGTAAAATGTAAATGAAAACAGAATACAATGATTTGCAAATCCATTTGGACCTATATTCAGTTGAATATACTATTCAGTTATTCCGTGACAGTGACCCTCTATTATGTTTTTCATTACAGCCTTTCCTGGCAGCATCATTGGTGATCTTTGGTCAGAAAACGTTGGTGACCACAGAGCTACATTTCAATAACTCATCTGGTTTGTTTTTATGAACAGTTATGAATGGTTAGAGGTTTGGCTGACGTGGTGTAGAATTGTCATGAGGCTTAAGAATGCCTTGACTTCCCCTCAATTTGTGCCTCTAGGCTGACTAAAACATAGTTTGATCTAGCACAGTCACTATGGGGACTGCGTCAGATTCAGTGACAGACAGCTGATGCGTCTCAGACTTCAACCGAAACTTAAAATCAATCAGTGATAAAAACATGTTCATGACCCAGAAACAAAAACTACATTCTTTTAGCTTCCTCTGTTTCATTTAAAGGATTGAAAGATTGTTGTGTGAAGTAAAAAGCATTATGAGTGACTCAGAACCCCAGACGTATTGTTCATACCTGCTCTAGCTTAATTAACACAAGCATGTCAGTACATGTGTGAGCTAATGTTGGCTGATCTGAGAGACAAACCCTTAATATTTTTTTTCCTCCTATGATGGAATGAATAGAACGTCTGCTGAAAGGTGGATGAGATTCACTATTTTGTTATGTAATATGCATAATTAACAATCCAAGCCAAAGTGAACAGAGCTTTAAGCAAGAGTCCTTTACATCTTTCAGACACAAACTCAAAATAAAGTTGGCACAGTTCCCTCTCATCCTCCATGCTGTGCTGATCCTTAAAAGCAGTCACCACATCTACACATAATGATAACAACCCACCTCTGAAAAAACATAACTAAGAACCAGGAATTTCTATAAGTGACTGTAATATTCTGACTGTTTAAGAAATATAATCCCTTACTTTACTGGTTCCTCAAAAAGTCAAACAGTGTGAACATCAAAATCAAAGGTACTGGTTGTGTTGAAAGCCATTAAGTGTAAAGCATTTTACCATTCTCTGCAGAGAGTCAATGAGGTTCTGCAGGTCGATGTCATCTCTGTACGCTTTAATGTTTGCCAAGAAGAACTCGTTGATCCATGCTCTGACCTGACTCTGGAAAACTACGGCCAGGACTGCAGCCGTCAGCTCCAGGAGGAAGATGAAGCCAATCACACCGGAAAACTGGATGGAACAAAAACAGTAAAAACAGTCAAGGAAAAATACATCAGAGCAGCTAAATTACAAAAACTGTTTCAACTACTAACACTACAAACAAACAAACAAACAGCTGATAGATAGAAAGACAGATGGATGGACAGACAGACAACAGACGGACAGATAGATAACTAGAGATAGAGAACTTTGCAATTCCATCCTCTGTGTTCAGTGCAAAACACCAAACAATGCATGCAGAGCAGAATTAGGACAATACCCTCTAATTCTCAAAATCCAGAAGAGAGCCATCAAATTCTATGAGCACCTTCAGGGAAATGAGCCCAGCACTCTCCATTACAAAGCCCTCACCCTCAGACAGGCTGTAAACAGATGCCTTCTCAGCCGGCTGGTTCTGGGACTCCACTCACAAATACAGGCAGAGCCACCAAACAGAAACCCAACCACACTGAACCAAACTATAAGGAAACACAAGGAAAACTACCTGAACCCCTGGACAGAATCAACAAAACACCAGAGCAAACTAGAGCTATAACTGACCCTTAACAGGAAGTACACTGTGGCAGAATAGCTGAGCACTGTGACCGACCCAAGGCTCAGGAGATCTCTGACCCAGTACAGACTCAGCGAGCACAACCTGGCCATCGAGAGAGGCCGGCACAGACAGACCTGGCTCCCCGAGAGGACAGACTGTGCCCCCACTGCACACAGGGTCAGGTGGACTTACTGACCACCTGCCCCCTGTACCAGGACCTCAGAGACACCTACTTCACACTGATTACACAGACACACACAGACTTTGAGAACATGTCCAAAAGTACCTGCTCGGGGAAGTACAGCAATGTGCAAACACAGCGGCTAGATTCGTACACTGCTGTGACAAGAGAAGGACTTGCAAGGGACTGAAACCACCATGAACCCCAAGCAGGACAGACCAGGCCCAGGACCAGAGCCAGGACCAGAGCCAGGACCAACCTCATTCACAGTGATAGAGGATGTGTGCCCAGTCTTCTGACTGGTACTGTACATATGTAAACATAAAACACTCTGTACACTTTGTAATCTTGTAATTTTGTAATATCTCAAATGTAACAGAGAAAGAGTATATTTTTATTCTTACTTTTTAATCTTAATCTCTTCTTCTTTTTTTTGCACTGCGTGCCTACATCTGTTGAGTGTGTTTAACTGTGTGTACCTTTTTTCTATGTCACATTTGCTTTGGCAATGTAAATGTATATTTGTCATGCCAATAAAGCTTTTTTGAACTGAATGGATAGAGACAGAAACATAGATAGACAGAGATAGAAAAAAAAAACCAGGTAGACAGACAGACATATAGATAGACAGACAGACATATAGATAGATAGATAGATAGATAGATAGATAGATAGATAGATAGATAGATAGATAGATAGATAGATACACTGCCTGGCCAAAAAAAAGTCGCCACCTGGATTTAACTAAGCGAATAGGTACAAGCCTCCTATTGGATAATTACTGCTTGGGCGATTGTCTTTCGGCTGGCAACAAGTTATTACAAACTTAAGGACACTTTCAGTGCAGAACATTAATGAACAGATTAATAATCTCTTTAACATAAAAACATTAGCTAAAAGGCATTCTGAACTTACAAACTTCAGCAGACAAATGTTTTCTCTCAGAGCTCCCACACAGCCAGCAAAGCCCAGGATGAAGGTTATTGCTCCTACTGCCAAGACCAACCACACTGGGTCAAAACCATGGAGCCGGGTCACTTGGGTGAGATCCAACAGGACTCCCTGAAAACCAAAAAAAGTCCAGATGTGACAGACATGCTTTTCCCCAAGTAAATGAAAAAAGTTGACGTCAAGAGTAAAAATTTCAAACTGATCTTAAATAGGCATGGAACTTTAATTTGATTTCATTGATACCAATGCTATTATCAATTCTGATTAACGATACGATTCTTTGTTGAATCCTGTGGATTTTCTGTTTGGGTAAAAATTGGCCAACACAGTTCTTCAGAGGAAACAATGTAAAAGGTGACACTCCTAATATTTAATGCCATGATGCAAATGTTAAAGGCATACGCCAACTTTTTTTCTTTTCTTGTCTTGTCTCACTCCCGAGTACACGACAAGCACGTAGACACCTTTTTTTGGACTGTGCATGCAGTAACAAGGAGGAGATGGACAAAGGTCACCCACCGCTCATTAGCTTAGCTCAAACACTGGGAGTCAGAGGGAAGTGTTAGCCTGCCTCTGCCTACAGTCATCAGACTCTTCAGCAACTCTAAACAGTCCTGTGTGCTTGTTGTAACTCGTTTCTTTACCCCTTTATGTTAAGTTATCGTATACTATCAGTGTATTTTCTTCTTCTACTCATAAACAGAAGCTTTGTTTTGTTGATCTACTTCCGCGGTGGTTTGCTCTAGAGATGTAACATTTGTGAACGAGTCGAGTCTTTTGAACAGATCCTTTAAATGAACAATGAGAACCGATTCACAGTTGTGAATGAGCCATTCATTTGCGAGCAATTCCTACATTTGCAGGCAATTTGCATTTAAGAATGTCTTCCGAACGAATGGCTCTCTCACAGCTTCTCTTTGTTGAACTTGACTGGTTCAAGGTCAACAAAACAAAGCCTCTGTTTAGGAGGAGTTTATCTGATGACTGTAGGCAGAGGTAGGCTAGCTATACCCGTTGACTCCAAACGTTTGAGCTAAGCTAATTAGCGGTGGATAAGCTCTGCCCCTCTCTTCCTTGTTACTGGACGCACATTCGAAAGAATGATGTCTATCCGCTTGTCATGGACTCAGGAGTGAGGAAAGACACGAAAAGAAAAAAAAAAGCTGCCGTATCCCTTTACTGCCTCTACAAGCTGCTGGTATTCCACCCACTACATGCTGTGCAGTCGTCCTCAGTATGTTGAAAATTAAGCCTCATGTTTGATGACTTCTGCTCCTTGTATGCCATGATTACAGCTCAAGACTTCTTTGAAATTATTTCTGATGACTGCCTCTTATGATAGTGGATGTCTTCAATTTGCAAGGCATGTGGAACATAACAGAAGGAATTGATATGGGAATTGTTAAGCCAAAGGAAAAATGATACTGATTTAGATAAATTAGATTCCCATCCCTAATCTTAAATGAACTGAGGGATAAGAACAGCCTGCATCACTTTGTGTTTCTTTACCTTTTCACTCCATGCCCAGAAACCAGCTGCTATGAAGGCAACTCCAGCCAGCTGAAACACAAAACAGGACAACAAATAATCAGATCCAGTAAAGGTCATGCACTGCCAGTAAGCCAAATCTGATAAGAGACACAGCCCAATGTGTGATAAACATGAAGCAGTCACTGAAAAATGGAAACATTTCAGAAATGCAAAAAACACTTCAGTTCCAGAGGTGACCACGGCTGGCTGCAGAAGCACCAGGAGTCACAAGCTCACCCCAAGTTTAAATGGCATTTTGTGACGTAGAAACAAACCTGGTTACAGCCTGGTTCAAAAAGCTGCTTTTGTCAGAACAGTTCATGTCTTTGAGGGCAAACACTGTACCGGGAGTGTTTTTCTGTTTTATTTTAGTTCAGGTTTGAGTTATACCTGATTAGAGGCTTGGCTGATTTGGAGTGCCAGAGATGTACAGTTCAATATATTTCGCTAATCCATCTGGGAAACGGCCCACAGAAAGTGTTTGGGGAGGGCAGAACCTTTCAGAAGCATCTCCAGCTGGTGATTGGACAATCGTCCTGTCAATCATAGTCATAACGGGCCAATCAGAATGTAGCAGGCGGGCGCTGCTGCAATACAGATCGAGAAGCACTTCCCAAAAATGTTAGAATTGGAGTGAAAATATCCTTACTATAGAGAAGTTTGTCTGATAGAACTGCTACTGAAGGTGTTAGCATCTCTGCTAATCTCCATACGAGCAGTTACTTCCTGCTGTCATCTGGGCCATAGCTTCCACCTCTTCCTGCTTTAAAGGGCCCTCCAGCTTTAAGACACCCACAATCATTGTAGATTGGATCTTGGCAAGATGAATCTGCCTGATTAGAAACATTAAACCTAAATATGTAAAACTGGTTTATGTGAATGCACTTGTGGAATGGAAATGGAAAGTTTACTTGTTAAATAATAAAAGTTCTGATTTAATGATGTTTTTCTCACAAACAGAAGGAGCAGGGCCATTTCAGGTCATTCAAACTGAACTCATCAAATGTAATTCTCAACAGAGCAGTGAGTCATGACATTTCACAGGAACACTGATTGTGAAAGTTTCCTGCTACCTCGGTCCGTACAGGATACCACAGACGCTCTTCCTGTCAACTATCAGACACAAACTGCTGCCCTCTTTCTCAGCTTTCAAAGAAAGAGAAAAAGAATCTTATGAAGAATTTATCAACAGGTAGAAAGCTGGTGACTCACCCAGAAGATGATGTTGTAGCTAAACATCAGGTATTTGTAGCAGCAGCTGACCTCAGCATTCTCATATCGATAGTAGTACATCTGTCACAAGAGACTGCTGTTACTCACAAAATATTAAAAAACACAGTCAGATGTTCCAGTGTGCAGGTTGATGCAATGCTGAATGTCTGGAAGCTCTGACAGGAAAGACTGTGGGCATGTTAGCACAACACTTCATATGAAGTATGCTAGAGAGCATGAAGGAAGTGGTAGTTAGCAGTTTCACACAACACTCACTGTTAGCATCTGGATGATAAAAAAAAGCACTTAGCAGATTTACAAACCAAGTCCCACAGTTTTTCTGGCTCTATTTCTAAATGATTATTTTCACTCTAGTGACATGGTCACAACACTTCCATGGTACATTAATACTTCACTGTATGATTACAAAAGGCAGAAGGCAAGAGACACAAAAAAGACGTCATATACATGTTACAATCTAGATCTGAGTCAATTCACCTCTGCTGCGAATACAAAAGGCTGTTTCACTACTTAATATACAAACCTTTCAGGGTTGACTTGTCTAAATGTAAAGTGGCCTTCATCATGACTTTAGTTGCCACGTTCGCATATTATAAGCAATTCTTGGCATCTTTTCTTGAAAAGTTGCTTGTAAATATTGGCAGCAACTTGCATATTTTTGGGGCTTGTTTTAAAAGTGCAGTTGCTCATTTGGGCTTGTTGTGCTCCTAAACCCTGATACACACTCTAGTACCAGTGTAAACTCAATTCAGAAGTTACATAAGTTATTTTGTCCCACTCAAAACACAAATGTAAATTTTACTGTAAAAAGAGGCAAAAATGATGTTTCCACCAAAAATAAATCCTTGTAGTCAGAATTAAATTTATTTCTAATGTACCTATTACTGTTTTGACCATAATAAAGCTGTAGAGGATCAACATAAAACTTAGATAAAGCCTTACTATGTCTGTTTGGTTACAAAAATCAAAGTTAGACAGACTGTTTAGAGATAACAGAATCATAAATAACAGCAGCCCCTCCCTTCACTTCTGTGTAAAGAAAAGGATGTTGAATAAGTAAATTAAGAGCCAAAGAAGAAGAAATATCATGATGAAAATCAAAACACTCTATGTAGATTTCTCTTTTAAAAAGAAAAAGTAATATATCACATTAGAAAAAAACAGCCTGAGGTTGCTTGTTTTGGGCCTGTTTATATCGGCCTGGTTGCTTTTTTCAGTAGAATAATCTGGCAACACTGATCATGACAGTGAAAAGCACATTAGGGCGCACCAGAGAATCGCATCCTTACAAATAAAAAAAAAAAATTCTGTTTTGTGGTTCCCCATGCTAAAAATTCTGTTGATTGTGTTGTGGAAAAGATCAATTATGATTAAAAGCTTGGCTGTCACTAGTTTACTAAAATTCCATATCTAACAGTCTCACATGGCAGAACTTAAAGCAGCACTGCAGATCTTTTGAGCCTTCAAATATTCTCTCCAAAGTCTGTTCAGTGGAGCTCGGCGCTGTAACAGGGAGAATGGCCCCCCTCCCTTCCCCCCACAGCGCTTCCCTGCTCTGTTTAGGGGCTATGTAACTTTTGCTCCTGTGACGGGGACACATATCGCAAGATGCTGCGAGAAGTGCAAACTGCTTTACGGCACTACGCGAGATTTGGCTTCCAGCTAAAGAAGCCGGTGTTTTGCATGTAGTAGTAGCAGCCATGGCATCCGCAAAGCGTGTGAGGAGGACTCTTTCTCCAGATTCAAGGACCAAAACGAGACTATCGGACAACGCAAGGAACAAAACTAGAATTAATATTGGAGCCCGCTTTGCTCGGTGGCAAGAGCGTCGGGAGATGGAGAATTGCAAGACAGACGCCGAGCTCGCAAAGTTACTGCTGGAGAGGTAAGTTATGTTTTCGTCAGGTGTTCCCCCGTTCAACACTTGGTTTCAGTCGGTGGTTGCTCCGTAGCATTGCATCCTTTGTGTAACTTGGCGGACGTTGTTTTGTCACTAAATGCCACCAGCGGTTATTTGCCGGCGAGTTTCTCAGATTGCTGGAGATATTCATGGCGCCATGACGCTCAGTTATACACTATTTCACTATTTCTTCTATGTCTTCAGACGTCCTGTCGACTCGCTTCTCCCAGCTCTGCATGTCAACAAATGCATGTTGCTGTGAGGTGCTGTGTTACGACAGTGCAATTACACCCAACGACCAGAGAGGCCCCTCGAAAGCAGACAAACCTGAATATTACATAGTGGGGCTTAATTTACTGTGTCAGCCGTCGCTATAAATATATATATATGTATGTAAGTAGAGATATATATATATATATATATATATATATATATATATATATATATATATGTATTTAGTTCTTAACAAATTTATTAGACAACCTGTCATAAACTTCAATATTTTCCAAATCTTTCAAAAGTGGCTTAAAACAGAAAATGTTTTCTTTCTTATTGGACTTGTACTTCGAACAGGAAGGAATGAGGACTTTTGAACTTAATTTACCTTTTTATATCCAAATCTGAGTCATCACTGGGCTTCTCTGAGAAGTCAAAACTTAATCAAACAAAACATTCAACTACTAAAACCATTTTTTTTTTGCTCAGCAATGCAAATATAATTTAACATCTTAATTATTGGGTTTTTTTTAATGGATATTATGTCATGATTTTCTTTTTTATGGAAAACATTAAATGAAAACATCAAAAATATAATTTCTGTTAAGAGCTTCTACATACTGGTGTATTCACAATTACAGAAATCTAAAAAATGATTACCGGTGCTGATGATTTAGGGCAGCTGTGGCATAAACCCCTAGTTGGTAGGTGGTCTAATAAATAAAGAATAAAGAAGTCATAGTTACACTCAATTTTGATTAGGGATTCACAAAATTGGATTTTTGCCAATATCCAATGTTTCTAAAATTATTGCTGATACCGATACTGATATTTTGAGTCAAGAGCATTAAGTCTCTACTTAACTAAAATGAACCTGTTTCTTCCACGGTTGCAGTCCATTTGTGTCAGAAACAAATGTAAAGCAAGAAAAAGAACATTTGAATCTTGAAGAAATTACACTTTGGATTCAAAAAGTGGACATTGTGTGATGATGAGGTAAACAATCATGGTAAATTTTGCCAATATAACAGCCAATATGGGATTTTTATGGCCATTTGGTATGCTCAAAATACTGACTGTGAATATTGGCATAAAGTTTAATATCTGTTCATACAGATCTTCAGATTTTTGGGCAAAAATCTGCTGATATCGATATTGGTATGATAATATTTTGCATCCCTGGTTTTGATACTGCTCCAAAATAATGTGGCCCCTCCTGGTAGATATATGTGTATTACGATGGTTAACTTGGTGTCAAGCAATAGGGTTGGCCGCTATGGCCTAACAATAAAATCCCAGATTTTTTTTTCCCCAAAACTTGATTTACAATTTAAATCGATTGTTTTCTTCTCAAGAAAAAAAACAACTCCAAATGACACAAATATACGAAAATGAAGTTTTGCTTTAATGTTATAAAAACATATTCTGAAACTGAACTGAATTTCCCTGTACTAGTTAAGCTTCATGCTGGCATTTGTTCATAAAATGTTGATTATATAGCTGAACATAGTCAGGTGTGTCTACATGAACACTAAATTCTGAGCTGTTTTTAGAGTACATGAACATAAAACTCTCTGATCAATATTTAATCTCATTTAAAAAAAACAAATACCAGCCTAAACATGTGCCTGTGCAAAACCTGCAAAGGCCTACCATGATGAAAACTGTAAATTTTCAGTATTTATATTTCCAAACATTGCAACAACTTACACATTTACAGAGTAAGTGTAAGTCAAGAAAAAAGTCACAATATTTAATTTTTAAATCTTCTGCAAAAAATAAATAGTATGAATCAATTTAATCGATATATTGCCCAGCCATATCAAGCAATAAAATTAAAGGTTTGGTCTTTCAACAACACTGTTCAATGTAAAAACTTTGACCAGTTCTGATTTTTTTCCTCCTTCCTCAGATGATAATACAAATGTAACCAAACACAATACATCCTATAAAAACACTCGTGTACAAGTCACAGCGTAAAAATGACAAGGAAAGTACAGATGCACGAAAGAGCTACTTCTTTACAAGAACTTAATTAAATCAGTTAGTTTATACCCACTCTTATCTGGAGATCTGCATTATTTATACTGTATACACTAAACTACTTGTTCATAGCTTTGAGCTTTTATATAAGAAGTGTTTATTCTTATTAAGTAACGAAACAAAACATTTAAAGACAAACTAACTTTAAGTTACAATGAGAAGAAAATCACTAAATAGCTACAACGTTCAACAAAGAGGGAAACAGCAGACTTTGATCAGGACAAATGAGTTAGCAGTTAGCAAGTCAGCTAACGTCTCCTCGTAATTAAATCACGTAGCTTCTTTTCAATAGATTAGAAATGTATCGATTGGTTTAGTTTCCCTCTCGTCAGTTTGTCTCGTATCGACCCTCAGACCTTATGAACCGTTACAAACGTTGATGAAGAGTTAACGGAGGAGCTAACTCCCTTAGCTGCGGCTAACAGTCAGGGAAAAGGATAAAAAAAAAAGTGTTTTAACCGCAGAGGAGACGAGTTAAGAGGATAAAAGAGAAAAATACAGCCGGTATTACCTTAGAACAGATGTTTTAAACATTCAGGTTCTTCGTAAACTTTAAACAAGCGAACACATACACACCCTACTACTACCGTATGCGCAAGAAACATAACACACTTCTTCTTCGTTTGATTGACGCGCGACGGACGTGACTTACCGCCACCTGCTGGGGGGAAGAGCAGTTGCGGCAACCCCCAGACAGACGGACAGACAACTGAGGAGAGAAACCCGTTTATATCAGTCCATCTCTTACCTGCCTAAGAAACACACCCTTTATAATTTAATATAACCAAATGAAGTACATGATACTATAAAATAGCATAGTATAATAAAATAGGATAAGATAATGTAACAAATACAATTGTGATATAGTATAAAAAAATATATATATATAACACAAAACACTGGTATCATTAGCTCTTGTACAGCATCTTAAGTCATTTTCCCAATCAACACGGCAATAATAAAATTTTGAAAAAAACAACAATAATGTAATACATGAAATTATAGTCATCAGCATTAGTCTTGTACAAGAACACGTGGCTTGTCAGTGGCTTAGTGTGTGTGTGCTCTACCATCATTCAGAAGGTTGCGGGTTCAAGCTCAGGCTCAGCTGTCACTTTTCAATGTGTCCTTGGGCAGAACACTTAATCCCAAGTTGCTCCCACAGCTGCATCAGTGGTGTGTTAATGGGTATGAAAGGACGTGGATTTATTATCTTATACTGATGGACAACTTAATCAATGCAGACAGACAGACTTCTTTATTGGGGATAAATACTTTACAAATAGCAAGTCAGCTAATGTCTCCTTGTCATTTAGTCAAGTAGCTTCTTTTTAATAGATTAGAAATTTATCGGTAGACTCAAATACTTTATTCGGATACTGGAAACTTTAATTTCCCTTGGGGAACTACTATCCCAGAGCAGTAGTAGTGATAATTAACAGTCCAGGTCATGATCCACTGCCTTTGTTCAGGGTGTTGACTCAGTCTGATGGTTGTGGGAACAAAGGATATCTGAACCTCTCAGGGCTCGTTTACACTATCCACAAGAACGACTGAAAATGCGGTAGCGTGCATGCTAGGCTAGTAGTTGGTGATGTAAGTCTGTAGCGTGCTTGGCAAATATGACAAAATACATCTTCGCTGGGGGATTTGCTGAGTATTGATGCAGCAAATCCACATTTTGGTGTCAGCAGGATAACAAACCAAGCACAGTTAGCAGCAAACATGTTGCTCAGTAGTCTGCCATAGCTGTTGGTGTTGTTGTTGTTCCTAGGTGCACGCGCAACCTTTGTCTGAAAGAGTACTGTGCATGCACCGCACGTCACCATTTTCCCTGACAATGGGGATCCCTGTTTAGATGGAGACGACAACAAAAACTTATTCAAAACTTTTCACTCTTGGCCCCATTTTCAAAACTGTTCTGTTCTTGGGTAAACGGAGGGCACAAACGCAACGAAAACTCTGTTTTCGGCCGTTTCCATTGTCGTGTAAACAGGCCCTCAGTCCTGCAGCACAGTGAGATGAGTCTCCCACTGCTGCTGCTTCTCTGTCCCTCCAGGATGTTGTGGAGGGGATAGTTGCTATTGTCCAGGATGGCCTGCACTGTGCTGTGCTATGTCCCTACACCACAGTCCCAACTAAGACGAAGCTCCTTCCAAGCACAGAGCCAGCCCTCCTCACCAGCCTGTCCAGCCTCCTGGTGTTCCTATCAGTCATGCTGCCCCCGACCCCCGCCCCAGCAGACTGCGGCATAGACCAGAACACTGGAGACCACTGACTGATAGAACATATGCAGCATTTCCCTGCACACATCCAGAGACCTGAGCCTCCTGAGGAAGAGGAGCCGGCTCTGCCCCTTCTGTACAGGGCATCTGTGTTCATAGACCAGTCCAACTAACAAAATCAACAATATACAACAGCATGCAGATAAATACAAATAATAAAACATCTGGGGTGAGAAAAATAGTCAGTATCAATCTAATATGTAACACGCCCTCAAAAACATACCCATCACCACTTAAAATAAAGTATTATATAATGTTGTGCAGCAGCTAGTGCTGGTGCTCTATGGCAAAAGGTAGCCGATTATAAGTCCCTGATCACGCATGGTCTCCCTGTGCATACCCGGGTTTCCTCCCACAATCTTAAAACATGCTTTTTAGGTTAACTGCTGACTGTAACTTGCCCCAAGGTGTGAGTATGTGGCTGTTTCTCAGTCTAAGCCAGCCCACTGATAGGCTGGCCACCAGTCCCAGTTGTATTCTGCCTCTTGCCTGGTGTCAGCTAGCATTGTCTTAAATCGCCTACCACCTTCACAGAAAGTAAGCTGTACAGGTTATGGATGGGAGCACAATATGAAACAATATGGTATAAAACCTTTGACCTCAAAAAGTAGTATTCAGATTTTGTAAATAAGTCCCCTAATAATCGGAAGAATGCATTAACACATCCATCCATGATCAATACCACTTTTCCCTTTCAGGGTTGTGGGGACTGGAGCCTATCCCAGCTGACATTGAGCGGGACGCAGGGTACAACCTGAACCAGTCACCGGTCAATCACAGGGCTACATAGAAACAGACAACTTTTCATTCTCACACCCATACCTTGGGGCAATTTAAATTCACCAATCAACCTATTGAGCATGTTTTTGGTCTGTGGGAGAAAGTCATGTGCCTGGAGAGAACCCACGTATGCACAGGGAGGACATGCAAATTCCACACAGAAAGGCTCTGACTGACACAGGGATTGAACCACCAACCTTCTCGCTGTAAAGGCACGTGCACTACCTGCTGTCCCACTGCGCAGCCCCATTACCACATCTGTAATTATGAAATACAGTCAGTAAAAACTATATCAGCTGAATGCAAAAGTCAGTTTATGAAGGTAAAACTATTATATATATAGCTTTTTATATGATAAAGTTAAAAAGAAAATGGGAGCAATTCTTCTGTTATGTGCTCAGTGGTAGTTAAAAAGAGCTAAGCAGCTTCTTTTGCTAACACACTCAGTTTTTAACAGATATTTTAAATTGTTTAATAATAAATCAAAAGGAATTATAAAATAATTTTGCATCATGTTTAACCTTTGCATGGTTTGTTGATCTCAGCTTGCGGTGCTACATTGATGAATGAATAGCTGAATGCATGACTGGATTCTTAGAAAAAAAAAAGCTGTCTTGTCAGATTTTTTTCTGTGATCATCTGTCATCACTTTATGATTTGTTGGTCTGGTCTTCATTGTCTCCATGACGACAGACTGTTTGCATGCTAATGGCTAGGTTTATCAGCTGTCAGTGATGAAAAGAGCCTTGCATGTCACCCTGCTGATCATGATGAGGGAACTGACCTTATGAATGTTTCTGTGAGACTGCTGAGGTCACCAAGTTAAAAACTATGTTTTAATGGAGGCATGAGAGGCCAAAAAACCTCAGTATGACTTTAAACAGATATTATTCTGCACAGGTTATTTTCTAACATCATTGGTCAAATTTTAAGGATAAACTGTCATTTATGATAAGTCATTTAATTCAATTACGAGGGTAAAATTTGTTTTACAGCCAATGCTGGGAAACTGAATCATTATGGAAGTTTTTACAGCTCATAGAGCATAGCAGTTTGTCACAATTACTCATTCGCACGCACACAGTGTAGGCTCGGCCTCAGAGACGGTCTAGGGTTCAATATCGTGCCCACAATCACGATGACACTGAGGCTGGAAGAGCCGGTCGTTGAATGGAGGATCTTCTGATGAGTGGACGGATGCTTGCCATGCCTTCTGAGCCACAGCCACCACATTCAGAGCACTATTATGATCTTGCAGCCTTGAAACGCTGTAACCATGGAGACGGTGACCCTGTGTTCACTGTCACCATGGTGATAAATCCGACAGTATTCTGGGTCAGACTCTGATGTTAAGCTGCACACACACACCACAGATTCAGATGCAAGTCCTCACGCCTTGATAGTTTCTCCACGTGCCTTGGTTCTTGGAGGGCCAGGGTTGCTTTTGTCACACTGGAGAAGACCTCCCTCTACACAACAGAACACCTATTTCAAGCACTTCATCTAATCAACCTTGACCTGTGAGTTCTCTTGATGTGTGGCTAACCAGTCCAAAGACACAGCGTGAGTTATCACCACAGCGAGGTTCTGAAGATCATCAGAGACCCTGTTTCCAGCTTCACTTTATATCTTCTCGTCTTGTCGAAGTCAGTGTGTCTGTGCGTGTTAGATCTGCTACCGTGACGCCTCACCTCCAGCTTCCAGTCACTGTCTCCATGGCAACAAGGCCAGTGATATGACACATTACACAATATTTGGATCATTTTTGTCTGAGTGTACATGTGTGAATGTGGGTGTGTGTCTAAATGTGCCTGTCAGGCATTTTTTTTCTATTCTGTCTATACGAGAGCAGTTCCAGTTAAAATCCACTGCCAGTTCAGAGAATTTGAAAACTTAAAGGCACTGATGCTCACATTCTGGCTGAGGGTCAGTGCTCAGGTCTGGTCTTCACATGCAGACGGACAGACAGGTGTGGATATGAATGTGAAGCCGTTTATTTGTGAATTAAATACATTAGCTTAGAAAGGTCAGAGACAAACAGGAACTGAACCACGAGATGGTGCTGCGCTGCTCCACGTTTCCGCTGCTTCGTGCAAACAGCCTGAGAGCTCAAACAGCAAAGTTTGGTTTATGTAAATCTATAAAAGCATGTTTAACCTTAGATGCTCTATGTCTAATGTTTGGACACTTCAAAACTTATTTTTGATGTTTCTGTCATTTTTAATATGGCATTCTTTATTCACCGTTTTCTGAATTTAACTAATATGACTTTTACAAGGTCTATTATAAAAAAGGCACCTTTCGTGACCTAGTGTCCATTTTTAGACCTATTGAAACCCATTATAACCATGACTTTTGAACATACAGCCACTGTACCATAAAAACAGTTTACAATTTTAAGCATTCAGTCAGTGCACCAGGCTTTCAATTTAGACCTTTTACTGTCTTTTATAATATTGCACCATTTTCCTACTGCAGTCCATGTGGGCAAATTGCATGCACTTTTTCTAGTGACCACTAGGGACAGTGTGGAGGCTTCTGCAGCCCATGAATAAATAAGTGCCACTAAAATGACAAATGTATGGAAACATGATTATTATAAGTATTATTATAATTATTATTATTGTTATTATTATTATTATTGTTCACTTTCGTTCTTGTTGTAAGAATGCACATATTGTTCAAAACGTGAGTCAAACCAAAGATTGAAGTCATTTTCAAGGTAAAATTGTTACTATTGTGCTGTAATTTTTGACTTGTTAATCTGACATGTCCAGGTTTTGGACACTGAAAATTATGTCACATTTTAGCCATGATCAAATCAACAATATTGTTAATCAAAGATTCTAAAGTGTGGATTCAAGAAAAATAACCCCCACTTGCTCTTTATCTTAAAGAAACTATTATTTTTTTCTCTATTTTCTATGTAAAATTAGTGAGCATTGTGTGCTTAGATTGGTACTGAAATAGTTAAAAGTTGAAGAATTAATCAATATTTTATATCCTTGGAAAAGACTGTAGTTGAATAAAAGATTAAAATAATTTAGAATGATAAGGTATTATATATCTAGCAATAAAGTTTGACTTGTTGCTCTGATGTGTCCTGTTCTTTGACACTTGATCTTCCAAGTCGTATTTTACTAAAAATCTCACCCTGCAGAAAAAAACAAATGCATCAAAATCAATATTGTCATAATCAATGACATGCAACCTTCTGTGAAATCCAGAACTATGACCCAATGGCTGTTTTGTATTAGGAAAAAATCTGAGACGAAAAAAAATATTTTTTCCTTATTTTATGGTTAGCTGTGATTCTGAAAGGGTTAAACATGTAATTTTATAAGTTTGATTTAAAAAAAAAAGGGTAAAATCACTTCTACAAGAAATGTATATGAATTTATAATCAATTTTGGCTTTTTTGTGACACATACATTTTTTCTACTGGCCTTGCACAGCTGCTGGATCCACCTGTTTTAATGTCTGTAATCAGGCAGACCCATCTTGCCAAGCTCCAATCCACAAAGACTGCGCGCGACCCAAAGCCGGATAACCCAATCAGTGTCCTTTAGAGCAGGAAGAGATGGGAGCTACAAGTGAGACGACAGCGGAAAGTGACTGCTTATACAGAGATTAGCATAGATGCTAACAGCTTAAGTAGCAGTTTTATCAGATCTGGATCACATTTCTTCATTAAATGAAAACAAATATCAGCACTACAGACTTCTCTAAAGGATATTTTCACTCTACTTCTGACATGTTTTGCAGCGAGTTTGTTTTACAAAGTGGCTCACAAACTGTAGTGCAGTAGCACCCTCCTATTGCATTATCTGATTGGCTCGTGATAATGTGATTGATGGAACGACTGTCTAATCACCTGCCAGATATGCTTCTGAAAGGTTCTGCCCTCCCCAAACACTGGAAAACATTTATTATGAAAATACAAACATGGCTGAACTCAGAATCTTTTAGACATACTTTCTAAAACTGTTAAAACTCAGTGACACTTGGAAATAGAGTCAGATAAGTCTAGGAGAAGTCTGGTATAACATAGACAGAGTTTGGCACAGTAACTGAAAAACAACATCCATGAAGCACATTGTTAATGCAGCATACCTCCATCTGATGCTAACCAGCCTGCGTGCACATTTATCAACAATGATGCCAGAAAGACAAATTGATTCTCTTACAACAAAATAAATTTTAATGCAATTTCTTCACATCAATAATATATTTCTGTACAAAATGCTTGTTTTCTGTAGAGCTGTATAAAGTGCTGTCTCTGAAACCCGAACCAGGAACCCTTAGTGGTCTCTGACTACCTCATTAACTGTCCATCCAGCTCTCAGAAACTCCGATAATCAAAGGGATGTAGCTCAGCAGCATCACTTGTTGGTGGGCTGAGCGGCAATGTAGAGCGCCACCAGGCAGTATAGCACCCCTCCCACAGTCAGGCCCATGGTGGTCCGGTAGAGCAGCTTATCCATGAGACCTCCCTTCAGGTGGACTGGCACTCCATCTGGCCTCTGGAAGAAAGAGAAATTTAGGTTAGCTGTAAATGGCGGCGACCCCGAAGGACCCCATTAAACACTACAAGATCATAAAGGCTGGCTGAAAATACCTTTAAATAGATCAAGCAACTTTTTTCATGTTAGAAAATGGATAACCTTCTCTGATGGCTGTACGAGGAAGAAGTTTTAGCAATATTAACAATTCACGACTTTTAAAGGTCATGTTTTGCCTTGACTTTGGTTCATACAGTTGTGTTCAAAATAATAGCAGTCCCACATCACTAGCAAGATAAATCACTGTTTTTGTTAGAATTTCAACTTCTGCACTGCAAGTAAGTTTCTAGAAGGTTTAGTAAAGGTATAGAAAACCAACAGACCCAACAGGCATGACGTGCTTGCTGCTGATTCTGTGAAACTAAATCATTAACTGAAAGGGGCGTGTTCAAAAAAACAGCAGTGCTGAGTTCAATTAGTGAGGTAATTGATTGTGTGAAAAAATAGGTGTTAAGCAGGTGGCCCTTATTGAAGGATCATGGCAACTGACGCTGCATATGCTGGCTGTGCATTTGTCCTTCAAGACATTGTTCAGAAGAAGAGCGTTCTTTTATTAAGAAGTTAATAAAAGAGGGGAAAACCTATAAAGAAGTTCAGAAAATGATAGGCTGTTCAGCTAAAACGATATCAAATGCTTTAAAGTGGCAGCCAAAACCAGAAAGGCGAGGAAGACAAAGAAAAACGACTAATCGAATGGATCCGAGAATAACCAAAATGGCAAAGGCTCAGCCAACGATCAGCTCCAGCAGGATCAAAGAAGATCTAAGGTTGCCTGTGAGTACTGTTACAATCAGACCACGTCTATGTGAAGCCAAGCTACCAGCAAGAAGCCCCCGCAAAGTCCCATTGTTAAAAAAAAGACGTGCTGAAGAGGTTACAATTTGCCAAAGAACACATTGACTGGCCTAAAAAGAAATGGTGCAATATTTGTGGACTGATGAGAGTAAGATTGTTCTTTTTGGGTCTAAGGGCCACAGACAGTTTGTCAGACGACCTGAAAACACTGAATTCAAGCCACAGTACACAGTGAAGACAGTGAAGACAGTGAAGCATGGTGGTGCAAGCATCATGATATGGGGATGTTTCTTGTACTATGGTGTTGGTCCTATTTATGGCATACCAGGGATCATGGATCAGTTTGAGTACATCAGAATACTTGAAGAAGTCATGTTGCCGTATGCTGAAGAGGAAATGCCCTTGAAATGGGTGTTTCAACAAGACAATGACCCCAAACACACCAGCAAGCGAGCAAAATCATGGTTCCAGACAAACAAAATTCAAGTAATGGAGTGGCCAGCACAATCCTCGGACCTTAATCCCATAGAAAACTTGTGGGCTGACATAAAAAATGCTGTTCATGAGGCAAAACCAAGAAATGCATAGCAACTGTGGAACGTAGTACAATTGTCCTGGGCTTCAATACCTGTTGACCGGTGCCAGAAGTTGGTAGGCTCCATGCACCACAGATGTGAAGCAGTTATCAGAAACAGTGGTTATGCAACTAAATATTAGTTTATGATTCTCAGTAAAGTTGAATCATCAAGCAATTCTTAGTTTATACACTACATTTTTTAGTTTGTAAATAAAGATGTCAACACTGCTATTTTTTGAACATTATATTTCTTGACTTTCTGTAAAATATTATCAAATTCAATTACTTTCTCCAATTTTCTTGCTTTGGAATAGAATGTGCAGTGTCCCCAACGCATTTGTGTGCATTAAAATAAAATTTATTTGAAGAATTTTGAGGTTTACTCACCTTTTTAAACACACTGCTATGATTATGAGCATAACTGTACATTTGATTTTGATAACTGGTGAAGTATGTTCACGATCACTAATGTCTACACAAAAACAAATGCACACATGTACTGTTAAAAGCTGTTTATTAACATGTACCTATGTCCATAAAATACCCTTTCTTTTAGAAATTTTTTTCATGCAAAAGCAGTTTCAACTAACTAAGTATCAACAGTTTAAAACAACCGCAGTTTTGCACCGTCAGCTGCAACATGTGTAAACAACAGTGAGAACGTTGCACATCAGCCAGGAGAGACACCCAAAACAGCAATTTCAAAAATCTTCACCTCAGCTTGAGTTTTCCAAAACACGCCTTTTTAGGGCACAATGCTGGTAGATCTATTTGGGGGATGATTTGACACGGTATACGGGGAGGAGGTAGAAGATGCCACTGAGCAGTAGCGTGCTCTGTCATGTATGGGAAACATTTAAAGCACACCAAGTGGCATATAAAACTCAAAAGGCATAATGCAGGCTCTTTAATACTTTACAGTAAGAGAGGGACAAAATATCAATACTGAAATATTTCATTGTGTTTTCATGTGCAGAATGACTATCGATACTTAAATGTAAAAAAAAAAAAAAATGTGATGCTATGTTTACAGGTCTACAAACTAAAGGATGCATGACATTATCAGTATTGGTAGATCATGGCGTAAACATCTAAATATCTGTGTATTTCTGGTGATACTTACCATAACATATTGGCTAGAATATCAACAAAATGGATGAATGTCTCACAAAGATTCACACTGTTATCACTAAACGTCTACGTAAAAATCAACAGTATCATATATTAGAGAATCACAAGCTGCTTTTCTTGTTTTTCTGTTTCTCACACAACTAATCATCACAGCACAAGTCAATTTCAGTAAAATGGAGGGTTTGTTCTTTCGACTAAACATATTTGTGAGTATCATTATTGGTGAGGAGTTAAAAAAAAAAAATTGGCATATCAGATATCAGCGAAAATCCAATATTATGCATCTCTAGTACACACAGAAGTTGATTCAGTGTGTCCAATACAGTATTCTATGCCCTAATACGAAGAGTGTTTTAACACTTATTTGTTAATACATTTGAATAATTTTGTTTATTCATTAAAAAAAATGAAAATATGAACAAATTCATCTGAGTCTCTTTCAGATCCTGTGAATGACACGAAACTGTTAATACATCAATCCTACAAATAACTTTATAAGAACCATTTAATATTCCTATGTTAATCAGATGTTGTGTTTGTAGTTGTATCGTATATTTGCAATATATCCGTTACAGCAGTATCGATGTATTGCGTAATTATCACTGTTGCAGACAAAGGCTGAATGATATATCATTTTTACACTGTAATCGTAATGGGCAACAGTCACATCGTAAATCTGTAAAGATTAATCCATAAAGAGTCATGCCTACTCCTTCCCTCCCACCCTGTGCATGTCTGTATTTAATGCCAGGCTGCATGGTGAATGCATTCAGACTTATTGTCTTCATTTCTGCAGAATGCCTCTTTGCAAGGCATGCAGAACAAAGTGGAAGGAATTGATAAGAGAACTGTTAAGGAAAAAGACTAATGATTGATTACTTGAGGGAACTGTAATTGATTCTAAACGGATTTTGGTGTTTGATTCTCATTCCTACTAGTTTGTGCACCTCACCATTAAAGTGCTCTAGAGTTCATGATTACAGAGTTTTCCTTTGCAAATGACTCCATTTACCCTCTGGCCTCGCAAAACTGCAATCAACTGGCGAGCCCTTTGCTTTGGCACAATGCACCCTTCTGCCTGGAGACAAGTGTTACCAAAACAAAGGGGCTTGACTGCAAAAAAATAGAGCATCGTAAATGTGTTTGGTACTGTGTGCAATTAATTACACCAGCTCTAAAATTCATTAAATTGCGTAATTACCATCAGTAGCAACGTCTAGCCAAACCTCGGTGCCTGTTCTCTCCTGACTGGGGGAGTGCAGATCAACATCACTGTGGGTAATGTATTAACTATGAGAACAAACCTTACACAACCCAGCTTTAAAAACACTGAACTAAGCCTTTGATAGGACAAGGACAAAGGCCAGTCTGTATTTACAGCTCAGTTGACACAAATTCAGCAATATTACACTTTGGAGTTGAGATGTGGAGCAGAATGTCATTATAGCTGAGATATGTTATTAGGCACAAGGCCACAGAGTGAGTGTTAAATACTCACTGCATCCTGATATTTAGCACCACATCATGACCTACAGTGTGATGTTACTTTCAGACCACGGTTCTACAAGCTGCTATTACAAAGTTTTATTAACCAAAGGAATGTTTTGTTATCAATCTGGCTCTATTACTTTGTTTGGCTTAAGCATTAGTGAACAACAAAAATACAAGCGGTGAACACAAATTGAATAAAGTAGTTAAAAATATCAAACCTGTGAAACTGATATTTCAGTGGACACAGCACATCACCACATGCTGCGAATAAGCTCAACACATTGGCTTGTCTTTTTTCTAAGAACTCAGCTTTTTCACACCTTCACTTAAGACGAAGAAGTTTCACTGCAGTTTATACATGTTGACGGGACACACGCTGATTTCTTTAGAAAATGTTCCAACATAAACCAGCAATAACTCACCGATTTTGAAAAACTATGAAGACACAGTATGTTTGATCAGTAAAAAGAAGCCTTTATTCAGGCAAACTCAGTCATCAAAAAAATGTCTGTGTAAAACTTAATGACAGCTGTGCAGGCTTAATCTACACACTTTCAATGTTCATACAATCAATCTTTATTTGTTTAGCGCTAATTCACTATGATTGTGACAAACCCATGGTCCTCATGTCTATATGGTTATAAAGATATTTTTAATAGATGTAGGCGGTATAATCAATAACAACCATGGATAGAGAGATTAGTCTAATATCAACATTAACATCTATAATGATCATAAACTGTAGAGGACTGATGTTGATTAATATAACAGTATCTAGTTGAACTGCCATTACATTTGGTTTAACTGGTCTAAAAGTATGAATTTATGTTAAATGATGTCATTTCTGTTGATGGATACAGCACATGGAGTGGAGCAAGTCCACTGCAGCAGGTCATTCACGATTGTTTGTCAAGGTCATACTAATATACAGTTGTGTTCAAAATAATAGCAGTCCCACATCATTAGCAAGATAAATCACTGTTTTTGTTAGAATTTCAACTTCTGCACTGCAAGTAAGTTTCTAGAAGGGTTAGTAAAGGTATAGAAAACCAACAGACCCAACAGGCATGACGTTCATGCTGCTGATTCTGTGAAACTGAATCATTAACTGAAAGGGGCATGTTCAAAAAAACAGCAGTGCTGAGTTCAATTAGTGAGGTAATTGATTGTGTGAAAAAAATAGGTGTTAAACAGGTGGCCCTTATTTAAGGATCAAGGCAACTGACGCTGCATATGCTGGCTGTGCATTTGTCCTTGAAAAACAGAGTGAAATGGGTCGTTCAAGACATTTTTCAGAAGAAGAGCGTTCTTTTATTAAGAAGTTAATAAAAGAGGGGAAAACTCAAAAAGAAGTTCAGAAAATGATAGGCTGTTCAGCTAAAATGATATCAAATACTTTAAAGTGGCAGCCAAAACCAGAAAGGCAAGGAAGACAAAGAAAAACGACTATTCGAATGGATCGGAGAATAACCAAAATGGCAAAGGCTCAGCCAATGATCAGCTCCAGGAGGATCAAAGAAGATCTAAGGTTGCCTGTGAGTACTGTAACAATCAGACCAGGCGTCTATGTGAAGCCAAGCTACCAGCAAGAAGCCCCCGCAAAGTCCCATTGTTAAAAAAAAGACATTTGCTGAAGCGGTTACAATTTGCCAAAGAACACATTGACTGGCCCAAAATGAAATGGCGCAATATTTTGTGGACTGATGAGAGTAAGATTGTTGTTTTTGGGTCTAAGGGCCACAGACAGTTTGTCAGATGACCTGAAAACACTGAATTCAAGTCACAGTACACAGTGAAGACAGTGAAGACAGTGAAGCATGGTGGTGCAAGCATCATGATAGAGAGCCTGTGATCATCAGTCTCCTTTGTTATCCTGAAAGAATTTTAATTATATACCATTAAAGCAGCACTAAGTAAGATTTTGGCTTTTCAGCTCTCTAGAGGCCTCTATGGCCATTGAGCTTAAAACAGAGCGCCTCACACCAACGTGCATTTGTTGACATACAGAGGGAGGAGAAGCGAGTCGACAGGACGTCCCCACAGACAAATAAACCATGTGGACTGATAAGGTACAGTCTGATCATGTTTCTATTTGAATAAATCATCATGTACTTACAAGTCCAATAGTAGCAGGGCTAAATTAGCATCGGTCAGATATCCCTCCTTGTCTTTCAGCTCGCGCCAGCGAGTGAACGCCAGGCCAGTGTTTATCCCTTTCCAGGCACTTAGCATGTTACTCTCCAGCTTTCTTTTTTTCGTCTCCTCCGATAAACATTTAGTTTCTTCGGGTTTTTCGCTGCTTCCGCCATGATAACAACACTACATGTAGCTTTCTTCTTCTTGTTTAATGGCGGGTGGCATCCAACGTCAGAGGAGCATTACCGCCACCTTCTATGCAGGAGTGTGAGCCAGAGGTCCCTATTTCCATTAGGAAAATAAGTGCATATTTACTTTAAACTAAATTCTGTTCATTAAATCTGTTTTAAAAATTCATAAACTGCTTTATATTCTCCTTTTCCCAATGTTTAGCTTCCACCTCGAGGGGGAAGTGACGTATGCTGTAAAGCAGTCAAAGCAGTACAAATCTGTAGTTTTTTTAATGTGTAAGTGTTACTACTATCCACATCGAAGTTACTTAGTGCCAGTGAAGGTGATACAGACCCCCTCAGACATTGACAGAGGTGTCATTCAACCTGTTGTAAGGTGATGTACCATCACAATGATTCTGGAAATATTATATTTGGGTGGAAAAACCACATAGTGTTGGTTTAAGTGTTACTTTAAAAATGTCACAAGGTTCAATGGATTCACTGATCCTTAAAAAATAGATGACTTTAACCTCCTTTTTATTCTAGACCTCTAGAAATCTGGGCTCAGAAGCAGGGATGGCCTCTGCATCTCAATCACCCGAGTTTAAATGATTCCTCATCCTTTAAAAATTCTACTCCCTTTCACAGTTGATTAGATAGATTGATCAATATGTCATTCTCTTAAGTAGTGAAAATCTGATTTTTCATTGTTTCGTTTTGTTTCCTGAAAAATTCTGTATAGTCACAATGGTTCTGTTTCTTTCTTCTGACCAATAACTGACCAAAACAAGGGAATTCTTAACCGATTCCCTTATCAATTCCTGGGAATTCTTTTTGGTTTAGAAAAAAGTGAAGCACTGTAAGTTTTCAGTGGTGAAACTGGTAGAACACGTCACTCCTGATATTCATGCTGTGCTGTGGAGATGAAAGCTTCTGCAAGTTGCAGGTGTTTCCACCCACCAAACATTGTGCAAGTAGTGTATTTGTTGAAAATTAAGCCAAAATGTTAACCACTGCTGGACCCTGTCTGCCATGATTCCATTTCCTCTTTGTTATTATTTCTTTTGACTGCCTCTGATGGGAGCGTGAAGTCTTACTTTACAGATTATACAGAATTAAGAGGAAGGAATTGCTCAGCAAATATACTAATGATGTTTAATCTTTGAGGAAATGTTACCAGTTCTTAGCTGGAATTGGTTTTTGTTTCCCATCCCTAGAAGATAGTGTTTAAAGGGGACCTTGGAAATTCTACAAACAACACAATATTTTATATTTAAACTCCTTCTCTCTTTTATTTTTCAACTTCTTTTGGGTTTTTTTTGCTTGCACCTTACTGATGTTCAAGGTTGTCACTATTACTATTATTATTTTGTTATTGTTTACTTGTTACAGTCAATTTTGTACCATCTCTATTGCCTAATTAATGAGTCATGATTTTTGACTGTAATTTGTTCAAATTTAAAAAAAAAAAAAAAAGTGAGCACAGAAAGAAAAAAACATATTTTAACATAATAACTGGTTTATCTACAACGCCTCATTAAAATGTCACTAACTTCTCCTGCTGTCACTTTCAAAATGCAGAAGAGATTTTTTTTTTTTTTTTAAAGTTCCACTTTCTGCTGATGAAACTGAAGTCACCTGGAACATTTTCTGAAGGTCTGGGACTTTGTTGACTCCCATGTACTCCACTTGGTGTCCTGCCTCTGAGATCAGTTTGGTTGGAGACGCGAAGGTCATTGGGGGACTAGCAGGTGGGACACTAGGACGCAGTCCCTGAAAGTGACACAGGGCAAGAAAAGAGGACAATGAATAGGACACACTATCTGTTTTTGACTTTGATCGTACTACTGCGAACGGTTCTCACTGTAAACACGCCATTATATCTCATCATGATATTCATTTTCTCTTTACTGAGCATTAAGCCTGACATCTCTCTAACAAAAAGAACAATACAAATATTAACTCTTCTATACAGTGAAGAATGTTGATTTACAGTATCTTAAAAACTCGGTATATTTCCCTGCCCTACTCTAAACAAACACAAACAGGCAGGTACCATGACTCGCCTATGTTTACATGTGTTAAAGGTGGACAGGAGACTTCTCCAATATCCGTAAAAGCTATCGATTATCTATATACAGATATATATAAACAGTTTAATCCTCGACACTCTTTACGACTATATCTTTGGAAAAAGCCTTAGTAACGTTCCTGACACTCACTCATTTGAGGGCAAATTTTCTATTACAAGCAAACTAACAGCACTGATTGTACATTTTCGTCACCAATATCTGATAAATCCATGATCGATAGCTGATCACTCCAGACTTAGACCTGTCTCTTCTCGCTTTAGCATTCGCATTAGCAGCTGTCCTCCTCCCGCAGCTAACACAAGGTCACGCTGTAACCGTCGCTCACCTGCGGGTTGTAGGCGGCCGCAGGAGCCCCCGTGAGCCGCTGCGTTACTCCATTCAGTTTGTAATACATGTCTGACTCCGGAAAAACGCCCCAAAACACTGAAATTTCACCTGAAACCTCGAGCACACTGGATATCGGCTCGGCTGACACCCGCTTACGACACTGCTCAGCATGATGACGTCAGAGCAGGAGGACCCCAAGCTGAAGGGCGTCCATTTTTTGCCTGCCTGAAATAAGGTTATAGGCATTCTGGCTGTACTAAATGTAATAATAAAATTATAACACATGATGATTATAGAGATAATAACAACAATAATGTTAGCAATAACAATAGCAACAATAATAATAATAATAATAATAATTTTATTATTAATACTACTACTAATAATAATAACGGAGTTGTGTTTTGAAAAGAGCTATCATATTTTTCTAGGTTGCAGGTGCTCTAAAAAACTTACAAACGTATATTTGGTAAGTAATCCTTCATTTAGATAAATGTATATATTTTACAAAGCAAAACATGAGAGCAAGTAATTCATGTTTTGATGATTATTAAATGGACCATCTATTTTTATAGCATTTCAGTAAGGAATAGTTTATGATTGGTGAAGGTTTAAACAGTGGCAGATCTAGGATTTTTCTAAGTTCAGGTTCCATCGATGTGCCACATTTGTCCCAGAGGGGCCAAGTATTTGTCCATTATGCATACAGTCACATTTATGCTGAGGCAAACCCAGTCACTCCTTTTTCAAACATTTTAATTAAAGTATAGGCAGTAAAACATATTTTCAGTTTTACCTTTGAGGATGTAAGCAATTTCAGAGGAAATAAAATAGTATTCAAAACCATGTTTCACAATTACAGTGCAATGAAAAAGTATTTGCCCCTTCCTGATTTCTTATCTTTTTGCATATTTGTCACACTTAAATGTTTCAGATCATCACACAAATTTTAATATTATACAAAGATAACCTGAGTAAATGCAAAATGCAGTTTTAAAATGATGATTTTATTTATTAAGGGAAAAAAGCTCTCCAAACCTACATGACCCTATGTGAAAAAATAATTGCCCCCCCCCCCCCCCCGTTAAATCATGAGTTAACTGTGATTAACCACATTTTTTTGAAAGCTGAGTTCAATTTCACTGATCACACCCAGACCTGATTACTGTCAGACCTGTTGAATTAAGAAATCACTTAAACAGAACCTGTCTGACAGTGAAGTAGGCTGCAAGATCTTAAAAAGAAACACATCATGCCACAATCCAAAGACATTCAAGAACAAATGAGAAACAAAGTCATTGAAATCTATCAGTCTATTATAAAGCCATTTCTAAGGCTTTAGGACTCCAGTGAACCACGGTCAGAGCCATTATTCACAAATGGAGAAAACTGGGAACAGTGGCGAACCTTCCCAGGAGTGGTCGACCTACTAAAATTACACCAAGAGCACAACGAGGACTCATCCAGGAGGTCAAAAAGAACCCAGAACAACATCTTAAGAACTGCAGGCCTCAGTTAAGGTCAGAGTTCATGGCTCAACAATAAGAAAGAGACTGAGCAAAAATGGCATCATGGGAGAGCTCCAAGGCGAAAACCACTACTGACCAAAAAGAACACAAAGGCTCATCTCACATTATCCAATAAAACATCGTGATAATCCCCAAGACTTTTGGAAAAATATTCTGTGGACTGACGAGACAAAAGTTGAACTTTTTGGAAGGTGTGCGTCCCGTTACATCTGGTGTAAAAACAACACAGCATTTGATAAAAAGAACATCATAGCAACAGTCAAACATGGTGGTGGTAGTGTGATGGTCTGGGGCTGCTTTGCTGCTTCAGGACCTGGACGACTTGCTGTGATTGATGAAACCATGAATTCTGCTGTCTACCAGAAAATCCTGAAGGAGAACATTCGGCCATCAGTTCGAGACCTCAAGCTCAAGCTCAGTTGGGTTACACAACAGGACAACGACCTGAAACATACTAGCAAGTCCACCTTTGAATGGCTTAAAAAAAGAACAAAATTAAGGTTTTCGAGTGGCCGAGTCAAAGTCCGGACTTAAATCCAATTGAGATGCTGTGGTGTGACCTTAAACAGGCAATTCATGCTCTAAAACCCTCCAATGTGGCTGAGTTAAAACAATTCTGCGCAGAAGATAGGGCCAAAATTCCTCCACAGCGATGTGAAAGACTCATCACCAGTCATCGCAAACACTTGAATGCAGTTATTGCTGCCAAGGGTGACACAACCAGTTGTTAGGTTCAGGGGGCAATTAATTTTTCACATAGGGTCATGTAGGTTCCGAGAGCTTTTTTCCCTTAATAAATAAAATCATCATTTAAAAACTGCATTTTGTATTTACCCAGGTTATCTTTGTATAATATTAAAATCTGTGTGATGATCTGAAACATTTAAGTGTGACAAATATGCAAAAAAGTAAGAAATCATGAAAGCGGCAAATACTTTTTCATGGCACTGTATGTATTCAGGGCGGCACGGTGGCGCAGCAGGTAGTGCACGTGCCTCACAGCAAGAAGGTCCCTGGTTCGATTCCCAGGTCCAGCAGGGCCTTTCTGTGTGAAGTTTGCATGTTCTTCCCATGCATGTGTGGGTTCTCTCTGGGCACTCTGGCTTCCTCCCACGGACCAAAAACATGCTCATTAGGTTAATTGGTAGCTCTAAATTGCCCTTAGGTGTGAGTGTGAGCGTGAATGGTTGTCTGTCTCTATATGTTGCCCTGCAATCGACTGGCGACCGGTTCAGGGTGTACCCCGCCTCTTGCCCAATGACAGCTGGGATAGGCTCCAGCCCCCCGCAACCCCGAAAGGGATAGTCGGTATAGAAAATGAATGTATGTATTCAAAAACATGCAGCTTTTTTATCTTGCATTTTGTGTTCGTTAAAATGATAGTCCTCTTCTGTCAGCTTTGTACCACAGGATAATTACGTTAGATAATCTCAAGGACCCTCACATAACTGGGCATTTGGTGACTTCAGTCAAATATGGTCACTTTAGCCTGGTAGTACACTCTGCCAACAATCCAGGGGATGCATGTTTGAGCCCACCAGTAGCTATCATGTAAAAAGTGTCCTTGGGCAACACTTAATTAAGCCACCAACCCCCCGGCTCACCGCAAAGTCCAAGTGCTGCTGCTTAAGTGAAGCATTTTTCTATATTTACAGATTATTTATTCGCCTTGAACATGACCTTTCATGAGAAACTTCCTTTCAGATTTCTTTTTTTAGAATACCTGCGTACTCAGCTGAGATATCGAAGTATTCTGTATTGAAATTATGAAAATGGAGGTGATCTATGAATGTTACCCCTATATTTAGTAGGTTAGCATGAGTGCAATAGAAAAAGATAGAAAGTCAGCATGAAAGAAAAGATAAAAATGTTCGTGGTTAAATGGAGAGTTGGGAGAAAATTGAGCTTTTGCAAAACCTTGCTAAATTTCACACAAAAAGTAGAAGAAGAAATAAAAGTGGAGCTTCCAGTAAGATAAGTCACACTTAAGCCTCATGACATTCAAAACCAAATGTTTTTAACACTTCAACTTCCTGTCTCTGAGTCTGTTGTTGCCATGGTGACTATGGAGGGTGTTTATCCAGTGGAAACAGATTCAGTTACAGCCCAGGCTGTTTGTTTAACCCATGAGGATCCAAAAGGTCGAGAGGAGGCTGTCAGATATTTGAACTTATGGCAGTGATCCAGAGGGGATTTTCTACACTTGAAGACCTCTGAGCAGTTGTCAGGAAATCAGCTGACAGATCTGTTTCCTGTGTCCTAAGTGCAGTCTCTGACCCAACCTAATCTCCCCCCCAAGGCCCCGGGACTACACTCCCAAAGACGAAAGTGACATCAGACATGAATCATAAAGTATGAGTCCATGAGGACATGAAAATATCTAAAAAGATGAGACACAGTGTTGAAAGTTGACAAACTAAAGTGAGAAACACACATTACTATTTTGTAACAGAAAGAAAACACAGCAGGCATGTCTGTGATTAGGGCTGTCAGTATTTTAATATTTGCCAACAAAAGTCCCAAAAGAAATCTCTCATCAGACTTCAGACTGAAAACACAATCTGCTCCACGGGCCTGTGAAAGATCAACACAATACAAGTAACCAGATGCTGTCTAAAAGTGGTTTATTTATACGTCTTATTCTATTAAACCTTGTTTTCTTTGGGACAAATACTTTGTTTGAGATGTCACATGCAGTAATTTTAAATGAAATGGGGAAAGTCTAAGAGAACAGTCTGCAGAAAGAATGAAACTGGTCCATGTAAAGATTGCATCAGAGCCCAGCTGTGAGGATTCACAGTCCGCTCCAGTCTGCTCTCCCCCTCCCTCACCTGTTCCTCATGCTCCTGGCGGCGGGGGTGTGGTTCCAGACGTGCTGCAGCCTCCACACCTGATCCAGATTGATTCCGATCACCGCTCACTATTTAAGCCAGGGGTCTCAAACTTGCGGCCCGCGGGCCAATTGCGGCCCGCAGGACAATATTTTGCGGCCCCCTACTCGACATCAAACTTTTGTGTTAGTGCGGCCCCTGCATGTTTCTCAAACGCACATTTTTGCTGAGTGGTTGTGAATGCCATGCTTGCTGTGGACTTTTATATTCTTTTCATCACTTATGGCAGGGGTCTGCCACCTTTTCAATCAAAAAAGGCGTTTGCCATTCACGTTCTGAAGAACCCATTCCTGCAGGAGTAATTTCGTCTTATCGGACAGAAAGCTTCCCCTCCACTGACTACTTTTTCTGTCATTCCGAGTTTTTATTGAACTCTGGCAGTTGGCAGTCTTACATGGAGAAGTTCTGTTCTTCTGTGACCGTAAACAAACAGACACCTCACTGAGGGAGCCACAGAGCCAAGGTGCACGTTGACATGAAAGAGAGAAAAAAGCGCTGACGCTGCGCAAAAATCAAACCTAAACGGACGATCCTGCTCATTTAAAGAGCTAATTTGTGACGGTTTGGTGCCTTGTTTGCGCATCGGGAGGATGATTTATCATAATATTATCTAAATAGCTGTGGATTTACTGTAACAGCCTTTCTGTGTCGATCTGGGAGATGACAACCTGCGAGGAGAAGCCCAGCGGGTCTCATTTTCTATGTGGATTAAATTAAATGTGTCAATACAAGTTTATGAAATGAACAGCTACACTATATATTTACACATGTATTGATAACACGACGTAAACCGCTCGTTAGTCTCTCCCGTCTGATCAGGGCGACAGGCACACATCCAACTGCGGAGTAAGCGCACATATTACGCCCCTCTGAGCTCCCAAAACATGAGAAAAGTTAAGCAGGGCTGTGATAAAACAGACAGAGACGGACGGGACAGCTAACGGAGTTCAGTATGATTCATAGACGAACCAGCAGACACCGCGGTGCTCTCCATAACTGCACAGCCGTGCGTCCTGACGCGCACACACCTTCAGGTCTGTGTGGACAGGTCTGACTCTGTCCATAACTAAAAAGATAAAAGTGTTTCCCTCAAGTTTTTATGGAAGAAAAGAATCAAACGCTAGTAATTCAAATTACTATAGGCCCACTACTGATTTATTTATATTGATTTAGGGGAGACCGGGGATGGTTGTAACACTAGAAGAGTTTTAACACCACAGTTTTCCCCAGTCAGGTGTAAGATAGGAGTCACATGATGTTTCATTTTTTCCTCCCTGATCACACACAGGAGTTGTCAGGGCTGGAGACTGTTGCGTGTGGACTTTACAGAGAAAATAAGGTTAAACAAGAATTGAACTACATTTTGTTTAGTTCTAAGACTTATTGTAACTGAACCTGTTCTCTCTCAGGCAAATGTAATGCGTTTCTTTCTTTGTAATTTCAGCAATTTTGCTTAATCAGCTTGCTAAACACTGGCCGATAGGGGTGGGCTGGGCTGTAAATAAAACAGAAAAAAATGTAGGCAGTTAAAAGCCATAAAATTTCAGCATAAAGGCTGGTGCTGTCTGGCAACTTTTTTTGAAAAATGCTGGCAAGGAAAGAGTTAATAATAACGATTGGGAAGATTGGATCATTTTTTCTGTTTTTTTTTTTTTTTCCTTGGGAGCCTTTTTTGTGGAATACTTTATGCGGCCCCGCCTCACCCAGACTCTAGCTCCAGTGGCCCCCCAGTAATTTGAGTTCGAGACCCCTGATTTAAACGGTAGCATAAGCAGTGCTGATAGTGATTTTCATTGTAGTAACATTCATTGAAAGATGAGTTGGAAAATTAAACAGGAGTGAACGCTCATCCTCTGCTCTTACAAAAAAAATGTTGAAGTTGTTACATTTCATAATAATTGTTGTTTTGGTTCAGTTTCATTAAGGCTGTATTTGATGTGCCTTTTTAACTTTGGAATTATAAGAACTTCAATTTTAAAGAGATCTTATCTTGTTTTAACTCGTGTTAGGGATGCGTGATTTCCAAACACATTATTGCCAAAACCTATATTTTTCCTCAAGAATAGAATCTTCACAATACGAAAACGGACTTGTTGCTTTCAATATTACAGTCTAGTTGTGTACAAAACTGCTATAAAACAATAAAAAAATGAACATCTTGCTTTTTAAGTGTACCCTCGCAGTGATGTTGAGGTGAAGATATATTATACATTTGTGTATTTTGCCAATATTACTGTCAATATATGGGATATATATGGTGATATGTATGGCCTATGTATTGGCTGTAAATACTAGCAAAACTTTCAATATCAGCTGATGCAGATATTCAACATTTAAGGCCAATATATGCCATTACTGATATCATAGTGATAAAATTATATAATAATATATATAATAAGTTTATATATTGTGCATCCCTAACTTGTATTCATGTTTGATTTTAGTGACTGCTGGTGTATGTTTACAATCAATAATTTAAAAAAACCTTCTAGTTTTAGATACTGAGCCCAGTCTGTCCTGATTGGTTGACCTGTATTCTTCTAGGCCATGTTTTCAACAACTCTGGATTCTGTCTCTGGTTTGCTCTCCACTCAGACCAACAGGCTATAACAGGTGTCGTAACAGTGGTAAGATGCAACAGTGGTAGGTCTGTTCAAGGGGCCGAGGAACCAGCTGTACTAGGACGGTACCAGTGCTGTAAAGAGGGGGGGTAGGAGAAGTCCTAATGCTGCTGACTTTTGTTTTGTGTATTTATAGGTGCTCTATCATGAGGAAGAGACATGGAAAACACACTAAAGGATGTATAAAAAAAAAAATGGAAAAGCACAATATGCCCTCCTTGAAACATCTCTAACAACAACAACAACAACATATAAATTCAGTGTAAAAAGAAACTTCCTGCAGATGGTTGATGCCACAACAGGTTGAAGTGTTTCTTTTTAATCATGCTTTATTTAAAGAACAAGCCAATATAAGAAAATACATTTAAATTTTTTTATGGTTAAGACACGTGCCTTGGTTTCTTTGCTTATTTCCACTAAAAGTCTGTTATGTCCTCAACCAAAGAGCAACATCTTTTCACTTATGTGTATTTTTTTTTACCAACACTGCCAGATTTATGAAACGCTTCAGTTTCCAACTGTTAATTTTACATTTAAATTCACCTGAAATTCAACAGCCAGCATTTACTTTTTTAACTGTTATACAAGGCGTTAGGTCTGTTCCTAATCCACAAAAAGATTTGATAAATCTTGGTATTCAATGTCCTGGACATGACCTCAAAATATAGAACAGTATATTATACGTCTGACTTTTTCTTTCAATACTGGGCTCCTTTACAAACCTCAAGAAGACAACCATCAGCTGTGATTTTGTCCATGAAGATGGGAGCCCACAATGCGTACAGCTCGAGATGTCTTGAGCCTTGGCCTCAATAACCCTGCTCGCCTTGCCAAGGGTTATCTTGTCCATGTAAGACATCTCGACTCCTGCGGAAAAATCATTCAAACAGCTTAAAAGAGTGTCTTCTGGTCCATAATTCAGTGTTATGATCTGACCACAGGTTACTGCTTGCTAGCTTTCTGATATCTATTGGGATGGGCATACAAAATCTATCATGAAAATGGTCTTCTTAAACATCAGTTAAAGATGGATGTTGAAAAGCTATTCAGTCACATTGCTATTGATTGGATGAGTTATTCATCTTTGACAATATGTTCAAGACTGGGTTGCACGGATGAAGCTAAAAGTACAAGCAACCTCTTGTTTGTCTCTTAAAATGGGATTAAACCCTTTAAAATCTTTTTCCTGTGGCAAATGTGATTATGTCAAAGAAACTTCAGACCACATAAATTCAGACAAATAGATTATTTCATTTATCTCACTGCGAGAAAATGTGTTAAAGATTTACACCATAAACATAATTGGTTGAAGTTCACAAATATATTCTGACTCATTCTTAGTTGTAAGTACTTCAGCAGACGTGCTATCACAAGCTTTGTTCAGAAACAGAGGTTTGAGTTATGATCATGGTGATTGTCTTTTTTCTTTTCATTTCTTTGGGTTTATTATGAAAACAGACAAATCATGGACATTATTAGTTACAGTGTGAGCGTGTTCTTGACAGTTTTTATAGTTACAGCTCTGACTTCAGAGGACAATAGCTCATGTTCCACCCTGATTGAACTTGAACAGTCCAGACTCCAAGAGTGTGCTTGATAATAAGAACACACAGTAGAATCACATCATTTTTAAGATTTAATTGTTAACAAAACTTCTTGCTCCAGAAAACTGACATCGTGGCAGTCAGTTCCTGAATTGAAAACCTGTATTTGTTGCCAAAAAAAACAAAAGAAAAAAAACAAAACAAAACAAAAAAACCCCCAAACACTAAGATTTGTGATGGTGGTTACATCTATTATTCATATAGTTAATGAGTCTCAGTCCACCTGGTGTTGCAAATTCCAACCCTTTTTGAAAGGATTTTGACAATGTGTAAAATGTAAATTAATACAATAGTTATTTGTGACGACTCTTTTTGAGAGCTTTATGTTTGGGATTCTGGACTCCTGTGTTCCTGCCTTGGTGTGTGTTTTTGTCTCTGCGTCTCGGTTCACAAATTGGGTGTGGCTACCTGACGCTGGAACTCCCTGCACTTTCACACCTGATCCTCATCATTGCGATCACCAGCACTACTTAAGCCTGATTGTGTTTTGTTGATGTGCTTTTTTCTTACTCCTGTTTTTGCTCCTTTTCTTCCAGTGCCTCTATGAGTCCCACCACATCACAAGCCCAATCCCCAGGATCACTCTCTGGATCTTTCCTTCACTCCAGCCCTCACCACCAACGGACCCTGGACCCCCTTCCCACTGGCTTTCCATCAATAAATATTAATTGTTACACCTTCTGATCAGTCTCCGAATTCTGCTTTTGGGTCCACACCTCAAAACTGTGAATATTCCCTAACAGTTATTGATGTAACCTAGCAAAGCCTCACTGAAAGCACTGCTTATAAACAATCAGTAAATTAAACTTCTTCGTAAAAAAAAATTCCACCTTTCCTTGTTTTTTCTCAACTTCATTTCTGTCCTTACTTTTGATTGAACAACAGGTAATAATATCTATCTATCTTTCTATCTATACACACACACACACACACACACACGTATGTGTATGTGTGTATACATATATACATATATATATGTATATGTATATATATATATATATACATATATATATATATATATATATATATATATATATATATATATATACATATATATATATATATATATATATATACATATGAAATGAAGAGTATGGCTTCAGCCTACTCTTTTAAGTGTCTTGAGATAACACTTGTCAAGTAAGATTGAATCATTCCCTGTTTGAGGACACCATATTAAAAGCACTTCTACTATACCCTGGATGAAAGGTCACATAGAGCTTATGTTATTAGAAATCAAAGAGCTGCTGTAGGCTGTTTTGAATGTAACCAGAAATTAAAAGATAAATTGTAATCAGAATACAAATAAGCAATGTATTAACAAAGTTTTTTAATCATTATAAGAAATGATCTAGTCATCATGTGTGATATAATGAGCAAGAGGGAAAGTCCAGGGCATGTCTCAACATGTCCAGATGTCCAGAAAGGGAAGTAGTGACTCAGTTTGGTTAACTGGGTGAGAGGAGATGTCTGAATGTTGACCAAAATGAATAATTCAAGTATTAAAGTGCACTTTGTGAGCTGATTGGCTGAAAAGAATGAGCTGATATGCAAATAGTGGCGTAAGACACCGTAGGTATAAAAAGTAGGAGAACAGCATAAATCTTTGTTCTTCTACCCCGGACGCCTAGGAGCAGGATCGAGACTGCAAGAGGAAGTACAGGATTGCTTCTCTACAGTTATTCTATTCTGTTGCTTTTCGGACCGAGTTTGGAGAGACTTACAGAAAAGAACTCTTTTCACCACTGTTGGATTAATTTCCTGAGAGCGTCAAATTGGGGTGATTCACCATTCCTTCCAATTGTGGATTACAAATTCGGACAGAGTTCTCTTTTCTCTCCAGCCATATTGGATTATAAAATGTTTGGATTATTTCTAAGGATTTTGTACAAGATCTTGGGACTATCCGACGCTTGCGGTTCCTTGTGGAGTAAAAGGGGGGCCACCCCGGCCCGGAGGCCCCTCTCTCGGCCCCGTAAATCCAAAGACTATCTCAGCATCAACTCACCAGGTTTTTACGATGAACATTTCATATTTTTAAATAATTACATTTATTGATTCAGAATTTAACTTTTTCAATAATTTTACAAATTAAGTTGTAAGCTTTGCCCTGCTGAGTTTGCAATAAATAATTTAATTTGCATTTAAAGAAAAGGACTGGACATTGATTTTGTCTAATTAAGTTCTCTGAGACCATTGATCCTACAGGTTTTGTGTAAATAACATCTAAGGTTCCTATAGGTTATTCTAGCCAATTAAATTAACAGCCACTTGGGATTTTCTGTCTAAATCTCTAAATTATTTCCTAACATCATAAGAGGAGAGCTGCCGTTAACTGGCATGTCTTTAGTTAGTATCTGGTCCACGGCTACTCGACTGGGGGCTGCATTGGATGAAGCAGGGGAGACATCAGAAGAAGGCGGTTAGGAAGTTAGGTGAGTCTCCTCGCCACCAGCTTATACACTGTCGGTTCCTTCTATTGGTAATACTGGTAGGGATGATAGCAGACAGCCTTACCTGAGGGACGGAGAGCTGGTCCAGTACCTCCTGTACAGGGGTATAAACTGGGAGTCTGACATGTGGCGCCCAACATGGGGCCCGACGACTAAATAGTTTGTTCGGCCAAGAGCGGCGAACTCTGACAGAAGATAGTACCTGCCTAACTGTATGGATACTACCCAGTGAGAGGATCCTGTCAGAGAGGGTATTCTGCTGGAATTTAAGCAAAGGGTTGGTCATCAAGTTGGCCAAAAGGCTGTCTAAGGGACGATGGATGAGCCACTAGCCCACAGGGACTGTTGGAACTAAGTGGGTATAAAGAAAAAGCACCGGGCTGAGGGAAATTTAACTGACCCAAGGGCAGAGCTGAGTAGCCAAAGGACAGTCTGAACTTTCTCCCTACTCAGAGCGCGACGAGAGGCTTGAGAGACAGACGACCAAACTAAAAGACAAAGACAACTTCAAAGCCATAAGCTACAAGAGGCCCTAAGAACAGCGGCAATGGAGGAATCCGAATCGCAAAAGAACCAAACACTCCCATTGGAAGAGAGTCCGGAGAGCAGAGGTGGAGGGGAATCCTCCGCCACCGGCCCGAAGGCGAGCGCAGCTGACTCACCAACATCCACCTCTCAGGAAGCTCGAGTAGAGGAGCCTGAGGGGGGAGGACTGACAAGGAGTGATGACGAACACACTGAAGATACAGAATATCAATGCTGTGTGATCATCCCCTATGGGGATGGTCCACTATCCTGGCACGACAGCGTGCAGCAACGACTCACTTCTTGGCACACAGACCCCAGGAAGCCTGGTCTGGTGGATGAGGTGAGAACCGCCCTGAAGGAGAGAAATGAGGGGGTGCCAGCGTACCTCGCCGAACTAACAGTAGATGGCGAGGTACTGATGGTACTGAAGCCGCCACCGTTCAAGAAGGGCAAGGAATTTCTGGCCGACTGGATCGAGTATTGGATTAAAGCGTTGAACCAATGGGAATACCCTAAAATAAAGACTTTATGCAGCCCCTCCATCAGGTATGATCCTGTCATTAAAACCACAGCTTGTGCTATAGGAGTTGGATATGAACTGATCTCACTGGGTGGGGAAGTAAAGACAGCGCAGCAGTACAAAGAACATGCAGCTCAGTGGCAACGACTGAAGGAACAGAGTAGACGGGTAGTTTGGGTAGCGCCAATCAACTTTTCAGGGGATGATGAAAGCATGGTAAAGTCAAGCCAGTCAGAGAGCGAGCAAAGCATGCACCCACCGGACAGTAGGGAACTCCCGGAACCTGACGAAGATTCTACTAGCCCATCAGAGGATGAAGCCAGCTACTATGGACAAGGGAAAAGGTGGCCATATGGAGGAAGTGCTGGAGAGCTGCCCTCCTGCTCACAGCATCCCCGTACCGGCAAAACCGGGGTAGCTGGCCTCAAGAAGGAATACCAGAATCCCCCAGGGAAGAAGGCTGCCCGAAAGACAGGGGGAGCGCAGAATAAAGTGGAACACGAAGAGTCGTACTCCCATCTGCCCCAGCTGAGGGGCATGCCAAAGGGGCTAGGGAGTTGCCAAACGCCAATGGGCCTGACCCTCTACCACATGGTAGGAGAACCTTGGGAAATAGATGCCCATGCCATGATAGTGGTAGTGGATGAGCATCTGAGAGCCCACAACAAGAATTTCCGATATGATCTGGAGACAAGAGGGGGTAAGGACTACCAACAAGAGCGGGATTTTAAAATCGGCGAGTCCCTGACGACGACTGTGACCACGAGCGGGGGTAAACTCCCCGTGTATGCTGTCCTCCATGTCCCATATGGAGCATATCGCAGCCAGGACAACCTTGAGATATATAAACTTGAACTATTGGCAGCCATAAAGCAGGCACTCCAAATTGCTGACGGCTTGAATTTCCGCAGGGTACTGATTCCCCTGAGGGGACTGAGAACCACTCATGCACATGAGGAAAGTACCAGCAGAGTGATGAAGGGACTGTCAACTACCCTGATGCAAAGTATTGACATCTACTCCCACTTGAAAGAAGCAGTGTTCATCACATCCCCAGCCCAAAAGGCAGATTGGACTCAGAGGATTATGCAGAAGGATTACGGGGGAGGGAAGGCACTGACCCCCAGTCCGCGACAGGCTCCAACACCCCAAGAAGGAGCCAGATCACTGTGGTCTGACTCCGAAAGCGATGCCCCTTTGGGACTGGGCCTGAATTCGGACAGCAAGGCAGGACCGTCAGTGGGTCAGGGCCAGCTTCAAGGGAGGGGGACACCCGTGAGACTGGACCATTACCGACTGGCTAGATTCCCACAACCCCGAGACAGGGGAGACCAGGATACCGACTCGGAGTCTGGTCTCGCCCCGACTCGGCGGGGAGTCTTGAGGATGAGCACTCGCAAGGGTCAGAAGAAAATCATGATGTCAAACATCCCTCCCAAAAAATAGCCAGAAACGCAAGACTGGGTCCTTTAGTGACCTGGGATGGCAGGGAAGCATATGTCCCTGAAATCAATCAGAGGCAGTATCAGATCCCGCAGACCTGGCTAGATAGCCCAAGGGATATACAAGTGACACTGAAGTTGACGACGCAAGAGGGTGCCAACATCTTGGAGATGCTATACTAGTCAGCCCTGCTAAAGTTCCAGAACCTGACCACCAACTTTCGCACAGAGTACGTGGGCATAGCTCATGATGTTCTGTTGAAACAAATTAAAAAGGCGGTTAAGGCCATGGCAAAGCAGGCTGAGCCTGAGGACTCGGATGACCCGGGAGAAGGGGAACCTGGTCCATTATGGCAGCAGGCAGGCGAGGAGCCCCTAATTGCGCAACCTAGGCCAATTCCAACAGTGGGAGTCGAGCAAGGGTATCAGGAGTACAAGAAATTGGACCACCTCATAGCCCAAAGAAGGGACAATCAGCCGCTGAGGGAATATCTAAGGTCAACATGGCCTAGGGTGAAAAGATACACCCAACATGAAGAGGCAAGGCAGTTGTGGATGAGTAAGGTAGTCCTTGCCCTCAGGCCCGATGACACCACCCAAGCTTTATATGAGAGAATGATGGGAGAAGAGGTGGAGGACGAAGATAGCAGCATCGACAAGGCGAGAGCGGACCTTAAGAAGGGCTATACCTTGGCCCAGGTGTGGCACGAGCTAAAAGAACGAGTACCTACAGATAGGTATGTTGTGGTGCTGAGAAAGGTCACACAAGGGATGCCAGGGGAGGTGCAATTTCATGAACTGTCTCGAGGAGGAATCAAGATTGAACAACTCAACTAGGAGGTCGAGAGGTGGGATCGCATCCACAGATACTATGAAGCCAAGAGACAGAAAGGGTCCAAGCAAGCAAAGCCTAAGGCGAGACAGCCGACCCCGCAAGCTAAGCCACAACCTAACCCAACCCCAGGCCTCAGCAGCAACCCCAAGGGAATAAGCCAGGCAAACCAAAGTCTGAGGCCAAGGGTAAACCCCCGAGGAAAGAGGGAGGGACCTCGAACTCAGCCTACAAAAAGCTACCTAAGAATCTACAACACATGAGCAAGGAGAATTATGCCAAGTTGACCCCTGAAGAAAAAACAGCCCTACGGGAGGCCCGAGAGAGGGCCATTGGGGAGCAGAAGGACTAATGGCTGAACAGGCGTGGGCCACCCTGGAAAACACCTGGTGGGAAGGAGATAACATCTACTTCAAGGTCGAGGGTGAGAACTATCTGGTGGACATAGGGGCAGAGGTATCGATGACCCGCAAAAGCCTGGACAAGAATGGATACCTAACAGTTCAACTCGCCAATGGATCTATAGACAAAATGCCATATGGTACCTGGAAGGGTATTGTTTGGCTTATCGGCCCCAACAATTTGATCACAGCAAGAGACTTGAAGGAACTACAATTGCCAAGGGGCCGCCGAAAGCCTTTAAGGGAGTGTCTGAAGATGCTCCAAGCACAGGTTATCCAAGTCCAAGGAGAAACCACCATGAAAGACTGGTATAAGTCTGTGGACATACCCGCCAAGATTGAACAAAAGCTCCAGGACCGTGACCTGTCAGGCAAGCAGACCCTGAAGCGGTTAATAGAAAGGGTGAACATCGCAAGATTCAAGAATGACTGTGGGGATTTAGGGACTAAATGCGTGCATACTATCGAAAGAGGAGTTCATCCACCGGTCCGACAGTATCCATTGAACCCTGGGGTGGTCCAGGAGATGGACATAATAGTGAGAGAACTATTGACCCTAGGGATTGTTAGAAAAGAACCTAACCCTATCACCAACAGCCCAATCCGACCCGTGAAGAAACCTGAATCGGCTGGAGGGGGTTGGAGACCAGTCATCAACTTCAAAACCCTAAAAAGATGGACAATTGCCAACAGGGCGAGTCTCATCAACCCTCAAAGAGCTATAAAGACACTACAGGTCAGGAAATACAAATCATGCATAGACCTGGCCAATGAATTTTTCTTGTTGAGACTGGTCCAACAGTCACAGGGGAAGACCGCTTTTACACACAAAGGGAAGGCTTATGTGTGGCAAAGGTTACCCCAGGGCTACAGGAACTCACCAAATGTTTTCCAGTCGGCTGTTATGGATATATTAAAAGTTTTGGATGTAACAATCTACATCGATGATGTGTTCATTGCTGATGACAGTGAGGAGGGAACATTTGGATAAGCTATGACAGGTGACTGAAGGATCATCGCAACCGGCCTAAAACTTAACTTGAAGAAATGCCAACTGGGACAGTTCCAAGTGGATTACTTGGGATTCCAGGTCTCAATGGATCTGGGACTCTCAGAGGACTACATGGCTAAGTTAGACAACATCAGGCCACCTGAAACTGAGAATGAACTCCAAAGGGTTTTGGGCCTGTGCAACTACGTGAGCAGTCATGTGCCCGGGTACCAGAGGTTTGCCCGACCTCTGTATGCTAAGCTGAAGAAGAAACGGTTGGCTGAGGCAGGGTGTAATCGTTGGACTTGGACAGCAGCAGACCAGAGCCATCTGGAGACTCTGGAAAAAGCAATTAAAGACGCAGTGTGGTTGGAGCCGAGGGACCCTACATCTCAACTATTCGCAGAAGTGAGGTGCGATGAAGAGGACGCAGTGGTACGAGTAGGGAACGAGAACAGAGGGATGGTGACCCTGTGGAGCTACACTCTATTGTCTGTCGAAGGAAGTGTCCGGACGAAGAAAAAGAGTTAGCTGTTCTGGCCAGATGCTGGGGAGCTCTGAAAGAGCTAGCCCAGGGCCAAGGCATTAAGGTCATCACTCAAAGTCAAGTTCATAAATTCCTAAGGAAAGGTACAGTTGAGAGGACCAAAGTGACCAACGCAAGATGGGGAAGGTGAGAGGATATCCTACTGGACCCAGACCTTGAAATGGCCTCACAGTTGGAAACGAAGAAAAAACCATCAGAATCAGACATGACAACAACTGAAACATATGAGTGGACTCTGTTCACCAATGGATCAAAGAAAGGACTCGATGACAAATGGGCATACTAGGGTTTTTTCCTGAAGCAGAGTGGCAAAGAGATCCATAAGCAGAAGGGTAGGGTGCCTGGTAGTGCTCAAACGGGGGAAGTAACCGCTATTTTGGAAGGGTTACTGGACCTTGAGAAACTAAAAAATCAAGAAAGCACAGATAGTGATTGACAGCTACTATTGTGCACAGGCGCTAAAAGAGGATTTATCCATTTGGGAAGAAAATGAATTTGAAACTGCCAAAAGGAAAGATGTAGCTCATCAGAACTTGTGGAAAAAGATAGCGGAGCTGAGGATGGACATGGCGTTGGACATAGCGTTGGACATAGTTCCCCAAAAAGCGCATGTTAAAAATGGAAAGATAGCTTGACCATGACTTACAACACCACCACTGCTGCCACCACCGCCTTATTCCGAGTAAGTTTTGGAGAATTTCTTTTCCTTGAAGGGTTATGGATCCTCTACTGCTGTACTGGAAAATGGGCCATTAACCAGCCACAGGGTTGTGGCCTTATCTCAGGGGATCATAAAAATACTGGTGATCAACCTGTGGCATTGTACACGAGATCCAGTGCTGTCCCTGTTCGCAGTCCACATGATGGGACGCATTGCCATGTCCACAGATGCACTAGGCATGACCCAGGGAGCCAGCATAATTTTTTGGATGATTTTGAATACAGTTACATTGTTTTATGCTCCATTGAGATATGCTACAGTCCTATGTGAGGGCCTAATGACATCAGGCCTACTAGGATACGCCACGGTCCTGACCTTGTCCCTTCAAGAAAGGGGAAGAAGGTGTTGGCTGCTGGCACTGTGCGCCATAATCACTTGGGCCCTGGGGTGGGCTTTGTCTATATAATGATCTGGGCTGAGTTAGCAGATCAACTGGTTGGGGTAGTGTGGTTTGTGACCTGTGATGCTTGCTTCCCAAGACCAAAACCTGTGGCCAGGCCAAGACAAACATCACCAGTTATCCCGCGTTCCCCCTGGCTTGCCTCACTAGCCCAGAGGCGGGCTAGAAGACAAGAAGAATCATCATAGATTGATCATCCTCAATGCTACGTGGTTTATGCACAGTAAAAATCATTACATTTGTGGACTGTATGGTACTACAGGAAGAAGCCACCTGCATTAACTGCAGTATCACCTTGGAACAAGCCAGATGCCTATGGGACAACGTGACGGCCCTACGGGGCACCGAATGCCATGATGAACACCACGCAATCCTATCAGCCAGAGGGGTCATTGTTAAAGGGTCTGCAGCCAAACAACCAGTGGCCAGCCCCCAGGTAGTCCTGACTCCGGAAAGGGCTGCTGTGGTAGTGTGGAGTTCGGTGAGGGCTCTAAACGAGACCTATGTGACATCAGGAGCCTGCCAAGAAGGGAATTACTATGGATTATACACCAAGATGTGGGCTTTCTCCAATGGGGTACATACCACCACAGCTCACATGTCCGACGGGAGGATCGTGAAAGTAGGGGGACGGCTTCCCCCTTGTGCGCTGACATCAAGAAACGTCGCTACACAGACAGACATCCCCATTTGGTACTATGACAAGGACGCTGATGTATTGGAAGAACAGCAATCGACGCCCTGTGTCAGTTAGCCAGTCAAAAGGGGGAAGACCTAACGTCACCAGTGGAGGAGCCAGACACAATTGCAGTTGCACCGGTCCAGGAGAAGCCATCGCCCAAAGGGGTAATGGAACTGGATTATTCACCAATAATACCAATACCTGACGAAGTAGTGCTGGTTCTAGACATCCTGGATGATGACACCATACTACTGGATCATCCTTGCACCGACGAGGATGGTGTTCGGCCACAAAAACGCAGGAAATGACTTCAAGGAGGGGGTGTCAAGTAACATTAGATCATTCCCTGTTTGAGAATGATTGTAAAATGATTGAATGATAGTAGAAGCACTTCTACTATACCCTGGTTGAAAGGTGACATAGAGCTTATGTAATAAGAAATCAAAGAGCTAATTGCTGCAGGCTGTTTTGAATGTAACCAGAAATTAAGAGATAAATTGTAATCAGAATACAAATAGGCAATGTATTAAAAAAGTTTTTTAATCATTATAAGAAATGATCTAGTCATCATGTGAGACTTATTGAGCAAGAGGGAAAGTCCAGGGCATGTCTCAACATGTCCAGATGTCCAGAAAGGGAAGTAGTGACTCAGTTTGGTTAACTGGGTGAGAGGAGATGTCTGAATGTTGACCAAAATGAATAATTCAAGTATTAAAGTGCACTTTGTGAGCTGATTGGCTGAAAAGAATAAGCTGATATGCAAATAGTGGCGTAAGACACCGTAGGTATAAAAAGTAGGAGAACAGAATAAATCTTTGTTCTTCTACCCCGGACGCCTAGGAGCAGGATCGAGACTGCAAGAGGAAGTACAGGATTGCTTCTCTACAGTTATTCTATTCTGTTGCTTTTCGGACCGAGTTTGGAGAGACTTACAGAAAAGAACTCTTTTCACCACTGTTGGATTAATTTCCTGAGAGCGTCAAATTGGGGTGATTCACCATTCCTTCCAATTGTGGATTACAAATTCGGACAGAGTTCTCTTTTCTCTCCAGCCATATTGGATTATAAAATGTTTGGATTATTTCTAAGGATTTTGTACAAGATCTTGGGACTATCCGACGCTTGCGGTTCCTTGTGGAGTAAAAGGGGGGCCGCCCCGGCCCAGAGGCCCCTCTCTCGGCCCCGTAAATCCAAAGACTATATCTCAGCATCAACTCACCAGGTTTTTACGATGAACATTTCATATTTTTAAATAATTACATTTATTGATTCAGAATTTAACTTATTCAGTGATTTTACAAATTAAGTTGTAAGCTTTGCCCTGCTGAGTTTGCAATAAATAATTTAATTTGCATTTAAAGAAAAGGACTGGACATTGATTTTGTCTAATTAAGTTCTCTGAGACCATTGATCCTACAGGTTTTGTGTAAATAACATCTAAGGTTCCTGTAGGTTATTCTAGCCAATTAAATTAACAGCCACTTGGGATTTTCTGTCTAAATCTCTAAATTATTTCCTAACATAAGAGGAGAGCTGCCGTTAACTGGCATGTCTTTAGTTAGTATCTGGTCCACGGCTACTCGACTGGGTGCTGCATTGGATGAAGCAGGGGAGACATCAGAAGAAGGCGGTTAGGAAGTTAGGTGAGTCTCCTCGCCACCAGCTTATACACTGTCGGTTCTTTCTATTGGTAATACTGGTAGGGATGATAGCAGACAGTCTTACCCGAGGGATGGAGAGCTGGTCCAGTACCTCCTGTACAGGGGTATAAACTGGGAGTCTGACAACCTTGTTATGATGTTGTTGATCGAGTAATTATTTGCAATCCATTGATCCATTATCTGTCCTGCTTATCCCTTTCAGGGTTGCTGGAACCCAGATTTGTGAAGTTTGCATGTTCTTCCCATGCATGCATGGGTTCTTTCCGGGCACTACAGCTTCCTCCCATGGACCACAAAAATGCTCATTAGGTTGATTGGTGACTCTAAATTGTCTTTAGGGTTGAGTGTGACAGTGAAAATAGTTGTTCTGCAGTGTAACACCAATAATTTTGCTCGCTACCTTGACAACATGTTCCAACCTCTTTTTGTCTTCTAAGAGAGGCTGCCAAACCAGGAAATGATGGCAAAAGTCAGGACAGATTCGATCATTGAATGGTAAAACACTGTCATCAGTTTGCTGCAGACCTCAAACCGATTTAGCATCCGGAGGAAGTGCAGTCGCTGCTGTGATTTTTTTATATACAATATCTGTGTTTTCATTAAAAGACAGCTTATTGTCGATGACAACACCAAGGTACTTAAAATTGCTAATGCGCTCAGTATGACAGAGCAGCTAGACCCTGCTGTTAGCCATTAGCTTAAACGTCTCAGTTCTTAGACCATCATCTTACATTAAATTATACCACACAGATGTATCATTTACCACTTATACGTGACATGAACCTCATCTACGACAATCCCCTCCAAGTTCTACCAGTAATTCTGAGGAGAGCATATTTCGCCAGGTATCACTGAGTAACCATGACGACCATAGACTAACCCGCATCGGAGGATTTCTGCGTTCTCTCCCAGTTTCCCAGCAGTGATCCCCAGTTGGGAGACGAGCAAAAACCTGATTTCCTGTAAGAAAAGCTTTAAGTGACGTTATTTGCTCCTCTTTTAAAGAAGAAATTGAGTCTATTTCTTATAAAACTGCAGATATTGCCGCATCCACTTCAGGAGCCACCATCGTTTTCATACATGCATCTGGCTTTTGACCGTGTGGCCCTGCGATTGGCTGGTGACTGGTTCAGGGTGTACGCGGCCAAAAACAGATAAATGGGATAGATAAAGAACGGATGATACTAATATACATACATACATACATACATATATATGTGTATATATATATATATATATATATATATATATATATATATATATATATATATAGCCTTTGGAAATTACTTTGGTGATAGCAACATATTCCAAAAACATTTGGAAAGGGGACAGAAAATGCAAAAGTTGTTAAAACTCAAAAAACAAATAAAAAACAACAATAAAATAAAGAAAACACCTCTTGCATTTTTCAGGTAAGCAAGGTTATTTGGTAAAAGCAGCACAACATGATTGGATGAGGTGTAACTCTCCTGGAAGGGTTTGGCATTTATAATTAGCAATGTTCTTATGTTTTCTACTTTTTGAAAGGACTTCATTTGAGTTTGTACATTCAACATCTGCTTTCCTTATTGTCATCTGAAGATTCGGAAAATCTCTCCACACAAGGGCCAACGCCAGAAAATAACGCCGAATGCCCTTGACCTCCAATCCCTAAAGCAGCACTGTGTTAAAATCTTAATTACTCTGTGATGGATTTTACAAGGCTAACCTGTAACATATTACAGGGCTAGGAAACACCTCTGGAAGTCAATGTTAGCTTTGAAAGTAAATTGCTGGATCTACAAATGTAAGATAAGCAAAATAAATATAAATATAGCTCAACAACTTTCACATCTGAATTCCTCGAGGCTCCTCTGAGATAGACTGATTAGAGGTGGGAATGTGTGCTATGGTCTGACAAGTCTGTGCTTGAAATTGATGTGGGAAGTACTCACTTCTCCATCCAGACTATGATCCACACCAGGTTTAAAGGGCCAGCGTCTGTGATGGTGTGGGAGTGTGTAAGAGCCTATAGACCCCTTCACGGCTTGTAAACAGTGTGACGTGTTTTGGGGGGGTGGGGCTTAGCTGGGGGCAAAACATCTCAAAGCCGCTAGCTTGTAAAACGCTGGTTAGCATGTCTTAACAGAGTGTTTTCGCAGGAAAGGATGAGGAAAACGAATATTTAAGTGAATATGTGACTACACTCACTCTCTGAGATCGTGAATGTTATTTTAAAAAGTTGACTCTGACTGATGGGACGACATTCACTGACCCCTACACTCTCACTGGATGGACGATCTGACAGGACTGCCCACCATGCAATGGCCAGACATTTACACTCACCTTATCGAGAAACCGAGCGTTTGCACGAAAGACAAAGTGAAGGCCTATAAATCGTTAGACGCCTATAACTACGTCTTGAATGGACATGTTCAAGATTTGCAGTATTACAATTTGAGCGATGACTTTTGTGTTGTGCAGTCATAAGTGCTGCCCAGTCAAAGACAGGGGCAGAAGACAAGGATGTACCAGGCATGTGCGATCGTCAACAGGAGAAGCAGCTACATCTTGATGGCACACTGTACATGCATGGCTGGGTAAGTAAGACACGTGAACCCACATCTCATGTTTTTTAATTTTCAGAGCTATTTATTCTATCTGAGACTGCATTATTAGCGACTGCTCCCACTACAAAAGTACGAGATTTAAGTTACCATGACTGCTGCTGCTACTGACTTAGTGCTGCCTGCCATTACTAACGTTAATATTACTAAGTCAATATTTCTTCGACAGTGACTCTTACTTTTACTACTAACACTGACTCTCTGCTGCTGCTACTACTTTTACTAACGTTACTACGACTACTACTAATTTACTGCTGCCTGCCATTACTAACGTTAATATTATTATCTCAATACTACTTCTTCTACAGTGACTTTTACTTTTACCACTCATATTTGCTTTTTGATACGTTATTTCACCTGCTGCTGCTGCTACTACTTTCACTAATGTTACTATGACTACTACTAACTAACTGCAATCCAAGTTGTACAACTAATGCTGCAGTTGCTACTCCTTTAACTATTTTTACTGCCACCACAACTGCAGCCTGCACTTACACTGTTTCATTTGTTTTTTACCAATCACTACAGATTCACTCTCTCCTCTGTCACTGCAGCCTAGGGTCATGTTGTAGCCATGCAGCAGCAGTGCCATTTAAGGTGGAGCTGTATGTTAGAATGGGGAGGACAGAGAAGCCAGCAGTCACTTCAGAAGAATGTCTTTGGAAACAAACAAAGAGAGAGGTTAAACCAGCAAGACTCAAGGAAATCTACTTCCAGAGACCCAGGGCTAGCCAGTTGACAGCAGTCCCAGCCAAAGTCTTGAGGTTTAGCAAAAGTGCTAGAAACATGTACTAGCATAGATCAGATGTTGCACAGAATAAATAATTAGGATGCTATTATTTCCAAGCCTAGGTTCACTCTCAATTCAAGTCAAACATAATTTACACTCACCATTAACACTTGAATTTTCATACTTCACATACAGTAATATATCACAAATTACATGCTGACGCACACACACACGCTAAAAACTGCAGCAAAGCAGCACAATTCATAATTGATATCACTACGCTCCTTTTTACTGCTTACTATCAGGAGTATCAGCCTAAAGAAAAAAACGAGATTGTTATTTGTCATGTGTATATGTAACATGCCAGTAATGTGTGTGTGAAATATTAGCTTTTTTTTCTAGAACTCACAGATGGAGATATCCAAGAACTATTTTGGATTGCCCCTGACACTGCCATTCTTACCAGCATGGATAACAGTGACACTGACACAGCATCAGACTGTGATCTAGAGGATCTCCCAGAATTGCTAGAGCCTCTTACTGCCATGTAGGACTCCACACTTGGACAGCAGATACCAGTGGACATCAGAGAGAAATGTGAAGAGGCCTATCCAAACATGAAAATAACCTCCACCCTGACCAATGTAAGAGACTTGAAGCCACCACAAGAAAGCAGGCCAAGTCCCAAGCCTGGCACATTCATAGGGCAGGCAGGATTACAAGTACAACATTTTATAGAGTATGCAAGGATGGCAATTTAAACAAAACCACCACAGTACTACTACCAGCCTCAACTACACACATTTGTCTGCAACGTCCAGTACTGTGATTTTGTGGTGTGGACCGTATCCAAAGAGATGAACAGCTCTTGCAGAATGCTTTACCTAAAGCAAAACAATGTTACATGTCTTGTATTTTGCCAGAACTTCTAACCCGCAGCCAAGATCCTGTTCTTCAAACACCAGTATACTGCTACACATGCACAATGCCAGGGTTTGGAAAAATGATCATGTGCGCGATGTGCAAACACGTATTCCATTACAAGTGTGCACAAGTGAAAAGAAGGCTGCAGAACTGGCACTGCAGTCAGTGTAGATGACAGCACCTCAGCATCCTGTGTCCATCTAACAGGTCACCATTGTTATATGTATATATATTATAAGCACTGCAAAATCAGTTACATTTTGAAGTCAAAGGTTGCAGTTTGTTTTAAATGTGCAATGAATTACAGTGTTTGATAATAAGTAAACATTTAAGAATTTATATATTTGTTCTTGTATGTTGCATTTTGTTTTGGTGGTATTCTACGTTGTCTAAGTGAATTGTACAGCTTAGTCAAATTAGCTTAGACTTTGTTAAAATTGTTGGATATATCTTCAAACAGATGAAATCTATTCAAATAGTCTCTTGGATTTTTATTTACATGTTAGTAACTTACAAAAAAATTGTCATTTCACAATCAATGACAATCTTTAGAGAAAAAAGATCTTTCTCCAGATTACCTTTGGTTACAAGTACAAAATATCAGTTAATTTTTTTTTACATATTGTACAAAACCTCAAGTTATTAATTGTTTCACATACTATACAAAATTTCAAGGATCTCTTGAAATGTCTTGGGTGTCAGAATGCGTGTGTGAACAGGTGAATGCTGGCTTGTGAAGTGAAGCACATTTGTCAGTAGACAGCACTTTATAAATACAGCCAGTATTTACTGTACTCGCTCATTTTTTGGCACTACAGATTTACAAAGATTGGTTAGAGCCCCACACACAATTAACATGTCATCCAAGAGGCTAACTTGTGAAATGGGAATACTAGAATGCAAAATTCTGAAACTCTTCCACCTGCTTATTACCCTCTCCACATGAATTCTGACACGAGACTGTTGTCGTGAAACATCCACCTCACAAGCAGATAACTGACGCTTTCCTTTGGTGAAACTTGGTATACACAAGGTGGCACTGTGAGCAGCTAGTTCATCCCTGATCAAAAATCCCCTGTCAGCTAAGATTTCATCTTTTGGCTCTAACATGTGCAAAAACCCTGATTCTAATGTTATTTGTTTATCTGACACTCTCCCACCCCAACCTGGTGAAAGAAATAAAACAGCCCCTGCAGGTGTTATTCCCACCAGGTACTTAATTGTGTTATTATGTTTATAGTTAGACTAGGTTTGAGCTCTAGCAGTCAGGTTAGTGGGCCTCTCTATGAAAACTTCTGTACAGTCAATTATACTGCGGCATCTTCTGAAATGTTTCTTGAAGTATTTTGGCATGTTCTTAAGGACTGCACCCTTGCTGGGCCACTTAAATAAGGGGCTTCAGTAGGTTTGCCATTACAGGCAGCCAGGATCTTAAAATGAGAGATATTGTGCTTTCACAAACTTTGAATTGATAGGCTATATCTCTGTTACTAAGCCCCAGTCTGAGCTTCATGAGGACCACTAATAAATGATCTTCCAACACTAGGGTTGAAGTGCACCTCTGCACACTATCTTTAATTTTTGCCATTACCCAACTAAAAATGACAGATGATAGTCCAGTGAGAAACAGAACATGGACAGCATTGTTTTTTACTGTGGAGAATGAGAAGCAGGATTTATCAAGTTCCTCCTTTAATCTCTCGTTCTCTTCCTTGAGCTTGTAGAAGTCTGCTCTCAAGTTGACTAACTCAGTACTAAGTTGGTTATACTTTTCACTGAAAATGTTGTACTCCTTTTGTGGGACTGTGGCCTCTGCTTCTTCCTCCAGTTGCTCTGGTGTCACAGGATTATCATCAGCTGTAAGACATTTGTGAAAAAAAAAGATCAGCGCCACAGCAGCCCTATAATTATATGTGTATAGTTCTTTCCATTGAAAATAAAACAAAATTTTGAATACCCTAACCTAAGCAAGGAGCCTCTTTATCCACTTTGAGACTCTCCCTTTTTCTTTTCCTGTCCAGCCTGAAAATATAGGGTAAATCACATACAAAATATAACCAAAACATGGCCCTGCTCCAGTCTTTCACCTTCTCACGGTCAAAATATCTAGCTCTGTCTGTGGCTGAGAAAAAGTTAAAGTTTTCCACCGTGAGAAGGGAGAAGGAGCAGAGACAGACCACACAGACACACGATAAAAACAGCAACAGATAAGAAGCTCAATTTCAGCTCCCTCCTCAGCTTTTCCTCAGGCCTGGCAGCTGTTGTCCATACGAGAACACAGAGGGGACAAAGTCTGGGCTGTCTTTATCCAATGAAGCCTCTCCTACAAAGATATTACAAGAAGTTAGCGGAACCACTGTGGAGGCTAACGTAGGAAATGCAACTTCTGCCCATTGAGTTAGCTAGCAGCTAGCATTAGCTCATTAACATGTAACAAGAATCCCTCAAATAATGATTGATTTAACGTAATTTCAGTCACAATTTACTCTAGTCAATAATGTTATCAAGACTGAAACTGATGATGCATCACATGTTAATCATCTTACCTGATATGAAGTGTGCGCTGCAAACACGAGTGTTGTTGATGATACTTTCAGTCCAGTCCTTCCGTCTAATTGCGTTCAACCAAAGCCGTCTACGATGTCTCTGACTGGCATTGGATGGTATGCGATAAAATTTCAAGTTAGTGTTTTTGCTTTTGCGGTTTTGGACCCAAAAACACAACAAGACGACATTCTTCTCTGTAATTTTGACCGTGTTCACCTCCAGCCTCTCTCTGTTTTGCGTCCAGCTAATGTTGTGACATCACAGTGACGAAGGCCATGAAGGGGCCTATAACATGGGTCATTAAATATCTGTCACACAGGTTTTGAAGTATCATTGCGTTTATTCACATGAAGTTTGGCAAGGACACCCTGCTTATTTCAGCAAGACAGTGCTAAGCTACATTCTGCAAAAATTAAAATAGCCCAATTCTCAGTGCCTTCATGCAAAGCGTTGCTATGAGGTTCTGCCATAGTCACATCTAGAGACAATCACATCAATTCCACGACGCAGTAATGTCTGTGTCAATTCATGCTTTGTCACAGTGCACGCCCCCACATGCACACAAAGGCTGAGACGCTCACTCACAGCATTCTTGTCTCCCACTGACTCTGCAGTTCTCCCCCTCTCCAATATCACACCTCTGTTACTACTTAAGGAGACAGAGCAAAGAGGGGATCAGCTCGTTCCCCCGAATCTGCCTTCAGGGCATTCACAGTGGAGATGAAACCTTACAGAGAGGCTAATGATACCCCTGGAAACAGCAGTGTGAATTAGGCTAATAGCATTGCCTCACATTAGAAGGGTGCAGGTTTCAGTCTGACCTACATGAAAAAGTATTTGACGCCTTCCTGATTTCTTACTTTTTTGCACATTTGTCACACTTAAATGTTTCAGATCATCACGCAAATTTTAACATTAGACAAATATAACCTGAAAAAATACAAAATGCAGTTTTTAAATGATTATTTTATTTATTAAGGGAAAAAAGCTCTCCAAACCTACATGACCCTATGTGAAAAAGTGATTGCCCCGCCCTTGTTAAATCATGAGTTAACTGTGATTAACCACATTTCTTTGAAAGCTGAGTTCAATTTCACTGACCACCCGCAGACCTGATTACTGCCAGACCTGTTGAATTAAGAAATCACTTAAACAGAACCTGTCTGACAAAATGAAGTAGGCTGCAAGATCTCAAAAAGAAACACATCATGCCACGATCCAGAGAAATTCAAAAACAAATGAGAAACAAAGTGATTGAAATCTATCAGTCTATTATAAAGCCATTTCTAAGGCTTTGGGACCCCAGTGAACCACGGTCAGAGCCATTATCCACAAATGGAGAAAACTGGGAACAGTGGCGAACCTTTCCAGGAGTGGTCGGCCGACCAAAATTACACCAAGAGCACAACGAGGACTCATCCAGGAGGTCAAAAAGCACCCAGAACAACATCTAAAGAACTGCAGGCCTCACTGGCCTCAGTTAAGGTCATAGTTCATGACTCAACAATAAGAAAGAGACTGAGCAAAAATGGCATCATGGGAGAGCTCCAAGGCGAAAACCACTACTGACCAAAATTAACACAAAGGCTCGTCTCACATCTGCCAAAAACAGCTTAATGATCCCCAAGACTTTTGGAAAAATATTCTGTGGACTGACGAGACAAAAGTTGAACTTTTTGGAAGGTGTGCGTCCCGTTACATCTGGTGTAAAAACAACACAGCATTTGATAAAAAGAACATCATAGCAACAGTCAAACATGGTGGTGGTAGTGTGATGGTCTGGGGCTGCTTTGCTGCTTCAGGACCTGGACGACTTGCTGTGATTGATGAAACCATGAATTCTGCTGTCTACCAGAAAATCCTGAAGGAGAACATTCGTCCATCAGTTCAAGACCTCAAGCTCAAGCTCACTTGGTTATGAAACAGGACAACGACCCGAAACACACTAGCAAGTCCACCTCTGAATGGCTTAAAAAAGTAAAATTAAGGTTTTGGAGTGGCCAAGTCAAAGTCCGGACTTAAATCCAGTTGAGATGCTGTGGTGTGACCTTAAACAGGCAGTTCATGCTTGAAAACCCTCCAATGAGGCTGAGTGGGGGGCCAGAAGATGGGGCCAGAATTCCTCCACAGCGGCGTGAAAGACTCATCACCAGTAATCGCAAAAGCTTGATTGCAGCTATTGCTGCCAAGGGTGACACAAACAGTTATTAGGTTCAGGGTGCAATTACTTTTTCACATACGGTCATGTAAGTTTGGAGAGCTGTTTTCCCTTAATAAATAAAATCATCATTTAAAAACGGCATTTTGTATTTTTTCAGGTTATATTTGTCTAATGTTAAAATTTGCGTGATGATCTGAAACATTTAAGTGTGACAAATGTGCAAAAAAGTAAGAAATCAGGAAGGCGTCAAATACTTTTTCATGGCACTGTACATACAGTCTAGACCTGCCTCTATGGAAAATGTATAGCACATTATGAAGCAACAGCAGCTCGGTGGCGCAGCATTTACATAGCCCTTAGGTATGAGTGTGAGAGTGAATGGTTGCTCGTCTCTCTATGTGGTCCTGTGATTGGCTGGCGACTAGTCCAGGGTGTACCCTGCCTCTCACCCAATGACAGCTGGGATAGGCTCCAGCCTCCGCATCCTCGAATGGGATAAACAGTGTTGAAATGGATGGATTATGAAGCAACAACAGACGCCCTGCACTGTTGAAAATCTTTGATTGTACTCTGTGCAAAAACAGAAGAATTCCACATTTAAGACTCCTGAAGTCTGTCGTCAGTCTCAACATGCTCAGCTGCAAAGTTCAAGGTTTCTTTATTAGACCTCAAGGGTGACTTTGTTTTTCAGACAGCAGATCAGTATTCCAACAATAAAAACAATAAAATCATCTCACAGTTCCACATGCATCAGCAGATAAACGACATTAAAAACAATCCTTAAAAAGTGTTCAAAACAACATCACAGATTAAACATACAATCTTTAATCTAAAATCTTCCTCTATGGTTAAAGTGCATCATCTTGTACTGGTTTTGTTAAGTAAGGCTATAGATGCTGGTACAAAAGAGTTTCTGTAATGTTTTGGGGCAACAAATCAACAGCCAGAGGGAGAAAACTCAACATTTACATAAAGAATGAGAGCAGTCATGAAGAATAGAGTTTGACTTAGGCTGCAGCTCAACAGAATGAATATCAGTTGAGTTGTGGCCTCACCTTTAAGCTTGATCGCTCACTTCAGAACTTGGTTGAGGGCATTTTTATCTTTTAAGGACAGATTTACAAACCATGGGAAAGTTTCCTGAGATAAAACAGATGCTGATGAACCTTTTTGTCTCACAATTCCTCTCAAAGGTCAGTTTGGAAATTACCCACACTTTCAAAAGACTGATTTTCAACAATGGTGGACTCATGGTTTGGAGCATCTGCCCCAAAATCTATGATCAATTCCTTCATCTTTGAAGTGCTGAGCTCTAAAAAGGAAGCATCACATCAAGACCAACTCATCGCTGACAGGACCATGGCTAGACTGATTAATATGCAACAGACCTACAATGACTGAGTCATCAGTGAATTTCAAAATGAGCCTCTTTTCGCGTCTACTTTTGCGCATGTTTGTGTACAATATCAAAAGTAAAGGTGATAGAACCATAGTTGCCAGGTCTGCTTATTATAAACGACTTTGGCCTTCTTTTTTGGAAAAGTTGCTTGTAAATATTGGCAGTTGCAGGTTGTGTTTTTGTGGGCTTTTTCCAAAAGTGCAGATGCTCATTTGGGCTTGTCGCGCTCTCAAACCCTGATACAAACTCTAGTACCAATATAAACTCAATTCAGAAGTTACATAAGTTATTTTGTCCCACTCAGAAACACAAATGTAAATTTTACTGTAAAAAGAGGCAAAATGATGTTTCCACCAGAAAGAATCCTTGTAGTCAGAATTAAATTTATTTCTAATGTAGCTATTACTGTTCTTACCTTAATAAAGCTGTAGAGGATCAACATAAAACTCAGATAAAAGTCTGACTATGTCTGTTTGGTTACAAAAATCAAGGTTAGACAGCCTGTTTAGTGATAACAGAGTTATAAATCACAGTAGCCCCTCCCTTCACTCCTGTGTAGGAGGAAAAGGATGATTCCCCTCCACACAAAAAGGTTGTTGAATAATTAAATTAAGAGCCAAAATTAGAAAAATGTCACTGTGAAATTGAAATGTAACATTGATGGAAATCAAAACACGCTGATTTGTTACAAAATCAATTTTCTACCCCACTGGATTAAAACAAAGACCAAAATTTTCCATCGGCCTCATGGCATCATGCAGCTAAACCGTGTTAAAAGCAGATGAGAAATCAACAAATAAGAATCCAGCATGTGTTGTTTTTTACCTTCAAGATGTTTGACATTAGAAAGACTGTGGCAATTGTCTGTTGTTCAAACTGTTTTGGGAAGAAGTTCCAGGTATTAAATTCGTATGCAGTATAAAAAAGGTTTACATTTTACACAATGTTCAAACTCTTTTGTAACCTGACACACCAGATGAACTGTTCAAAATATTTCACTAGTCCATCTGAGAAAGAGCCCATAGAAAGTGTTTGGGGAATTCGGCAGGTGACCGGATGATCGTTCCGTCAGCTGTTTTTATTACTGGCCAAACAGATAATGTAACAGGCAAAGTTACTGTGCAACAGAATGTGAACCACTTCTCAAAACAAACTCTCGCCAAAACGTGTCAGAAGTGGAGTGAAAATATTCACACTATTGAAAAGTTTGTAGTGTTGATGTTTGTTTTTCATTTAATAAAGAAATGTGGTCATGATCTGACAAAACTCCTACTGAAGCTGTTAGCATCAATGCTAATCCCTGTATGGGCAGTCACTTCCTGCTGTCGTCTCACCCGTAGCTCGTTCCACTTCCTGCTCTGAAGGACTCTGATTGGGCCGTGCCCCCTGGGGCCACTCACAGGCGTTGCAGATTGGAGCTTGGCAAGATGGCTCTGTCTGATTACAGACACTGAATCAGGCAGATCCAGCTGCTGTGCAAGGTTAACTCTATTGGAATTAGGTTTGTAACTTTTGAAACACATTTAAAGAAAGTATGCACAACATTATAAAAGGAGTGACTGAAACAGCACCTCACTATACAAAACAGAAAGTACAAGCAAATTTGAGAAAAGTTTTGTTGTTCCTTAAAAAGGGTTTTTGGAGTTTGAATGATGCTGACATCTTCAGGATGCATCAGAATCCATCGAGTGAGGAAACTCCATGTTGCTCCCTTGCAAGCTGCTGGATGATCTGGACATTTAGTCACTGAGCTCCATGTTAAGCCGCTGACTCAGCAGAAGCTGTCAGTGGATAAACTCTGCAGACAGACTGTGGGTGCAGCGGGTGGAGCGCACCTTCAGCTCATGGTAACACTGGACAAAGCTGTGGTAGATGAAGGTGATAGGGAGCGCCAGCAGCACGATTCCACTGACAACACAGAGGCCACCGAGCACGCGTCCCGCAACTGTCACTGGGTACATGTCCCCGTACCCTACAGTTGTCATGGAGATGATCACCCACCAGCAGGCGGCAGGGATGCTGGCATAGTCCTGGTTCCCAGCCTCCAGATCCAGGCCGTGCTCCAGCAGCTGTGCCAGGGCGCTGAAGATCGCCATCGCCACAAAGATGAAGATCAGCAGCATCATCATCTCCCGGTAGCAGCGTCGTAAAGTCAGGCCAAGCGTCTGCAGACCCAGGAAGTGACGGGCCAGCTTTATCACCCAGAAGATACGCATAATGCGCAGGACGCGCAGAGTGACCCCGGCTCGCTGCAGCTGCGAGTTCTCTCCTGTCAGGTTTGTCACGGTAACAGAGATGTAGTACGGGGTGATGGCCAGCAGGTCGATGATGTTCAAGGGACGACGGACAAACTCACACTTATCTCTGGAGATGAGGAAGCGGACGATGCACTCAGCTGTGAACCACCCAATACACACCGCCTCTATGATCCTGCAGGGAGGACAGAGGGAGAGGAAAATTATAATAAAACAAGCGGGAGGTGGAAAAGGAGACAGAGACTATTTTAGAGAGGAGCTGGACCTGGAACAAGTATTCTGTCAAGACTTAAAAGAATAAATCAAAGAAAAAGAGCCAACGATCAGTGAGAGAGGAAGACAGATCCACAAACAGATCATGAAAGACCACAGAGACAGGAAGTTTAAGCTCAATAGTATCTTATACAGGGGTCAGCATTGAGGTAACTGGGGGGCCATACAGTATGTGGCCCACCAGTTACCTCAATGGAGCCACCCAGTCAATTAGAGACTGTCGTATCTCATGATTAAACAAAAGGAACAAATGTATAACTTTGAAAAAACAACATTATGTCATTGTTAATAAATCTATACTCAAATGCAAATCATAAAACTCAGTTTAATGAACTGTACACAGATTTCAAGCCTGTTTCACAAATGTTTTTTATGTGAGTTAGAGAAGATTTACTAATTATTAAAATATATTTTTCATAAATTTCTATCTTTGCCTTTACAGATACATTCATTTTTGCATATTAAAGAGCTTTAAATAAAAACATGACAGCAAACAATAGCAATAACAGCTTCATTTCCTTGAAAAAGTTCCTTTTATTTAATTTCATGATGATTTCATCACAGTTCTTTTATTAAAATACTTTTTTTAATAATATTGAATTGACTGCCCGGCTGCTTTGAAGGAGCTGGGGCCACATGTTGACCCTGAGATGCCAGTTGCCCACCTCTAATCTAAATAAAGAAATGTGACAAAATCTGCCATGACACTAAAAAACAAAAATGTTTTCAAGAAAATGAAGCACAAACAGTTACAGGCCCAATGAAGAGACATTACTGTGTAGCTTTCATAATTGCTCATACACATCTCCTCAGAAAGCTATAATTTGTGTTAAAATGGACCTTTTATACACACCTAACCAGACCAGTTACCTCAACACTTTGCCGTCAGTCTTTACATGGAAGCACACAAGGAAGGCAATTGTTTTTTATTTTAGACAATAAGAAACAAAAACAAACACCCAAAAATGAGGGAAACACAAACCTTATAAAATAATACACAAACCTGTTGCCTCTGATACATGTTTATCATTCAGCAGGCTTAGAACAAGTGTTTTCATCTTATCACAGATTTCCATAGTAGTTTAATTCATCATACTGTAGAAGGTTTTGCAAAATATGACTATTTTATCTTAAAGTATTATGAAGGCTACCTTTAGGTCTTGACTTTAAAATCATTAATCCAATGTGTTTGAAAAAAACAACAACTTTTTTTTATGATAACTTTTAATAAATATCACTTCTGTTGTACTTTCCTTTATTCTTTGACAACATAGAGGTGACTTTAATTTTAGTTTTTCAATTAAGAGAGAGTAAAAAAAACATTTTAACACTGTGTTAAGTGTTCCTGAAATAGTGGGGTCTCCTGGAATTCTGACTGGCCGTCACAGAATCTGGTCAACAATACTGCATTGTTATTTGCCACGTTAAAGGAGGGATTTATATCAAATCACAGTGGGCTGTAAAAAAAATATCTTTCCGTTTTGTTTGATTTAAGTAATTTATTTTTTATTCGTCTAAATTTCACAGTTTTTCACAAATCAGGATATTAATACATGTAAAAGGAACTAAAAATAAAAAGTTCAGGATTAGCTGATCTCTTAAACATCAAATCAATCTTTATTTGTATAGCGACAACTTATAACTTATAAGTGTTATCTCAAGACACTTTACAAGAGAGCAGGCTGAAGACAAACTCTTCATTTTATAGATACACATGCACACACACACGTATGTACATAATCAGAGATGTATCCATCCAGGAAGAGACAAAGGGACTAAAAATAAGAATTTATGATAGTGACAAACCGATGCATGCCAGGACAATAAATCTGTTCTCATCATATTTGTCTCTGCTAAGATTTATGCTAGGTTAGGTCCTTGAGATGTGGCATGTGGTTTTCAAGAGGGTTCTCATGTCTATATTGTGTAAAGATATTTATTATGGAAGAACAATCAATAACAACTATGGATAGAGAGGTCATTCTAATATTAATAAAAGCATCTATAATGATTAATGATTACAAATTCTAATAAATACAATGAAAAAGTATTGAGCTAGAAGGGGGGCATGACAGATAATAATTAAGAACCACCGCTTTATGATAACAAATTAATGATTTCTAATGGGAAATGACAAAAAAGAAAGAAAAAAAATTAGAGCCTTTTTTGGTCCTTACACCTCTCCACTTTACAGCCCCACATCTTGTCAGCAACTTCTTCAATTTTTTTAAACTCTACATCAGCAATAAGTTACTAAAAAAAACACCAGAAGTATGCTATGTGCAATGACAAGGACAGGAAAATATTTATGAGATTGATAAAATGTAATGAAGCACTGCAGACAAACCTTCACTTTTTAATCTGCATTAAGAGAAAGCAGTACAGTGAAGCCTTTTTAACACACCAACATGATTTAAAAGTCTAAATACTAAGGCTACAAGAGAAGGCAAAATACAGTATGAAACAGATATAGAAATGACTGAACCAGAGAAGATATTTTCTATGGTTTTCTGATTGTAAATCAAATCTTAATCTCTAAAACAAACAGCCTTTTTTAATTTAGTTAACAATAATCACAGTTATCATTATTTCCTGGCTGTCAGGTTCAGTGTTCTCTGGAGGTGATGAGGGACAGTCTGCTGAAGCAGGAGTGAGGTGATCGAGAGGAAAACAGCAGAAAAACTCTGACAGGTAAAGCTGTAATGAGCTGGGACAAACTCAGAAAGCAGACTCTCTTATTTTACTGCAGACCCACACTGGTGGGCTCCTCACACAGCTGGACTTCTTATTCGGGGACTTTCCAGCACCATGGAAAGTGTCTCAGCATGTCTTCTAAGATGCATGTCTACAACTTTATTTATTATTATTATTTTTTTTTAATATTCATCTCAAACTTAAAAAAAAAAAAAAAAAAGAAACAATCAAACAATTTAGTCAAGGCAACAGAATACATATGTACATTGGACATCTGTATATGTCCAACAACTAAACTTATACATGTGAATACATACACATATATGTCACACAGAAGGGACAGAATGAAGCTGAGAGCTTATCTAGTCCTGCCCCTTCCTTACAAATCAGTTCCATTACGGAAGCAAAGACATAAAACAATAAAAATAATATTAATTATTATTATTAATTAATAATTTGCAAGGACCTTAGAAAAATATTAATGTATATATTAAATATATATCCATACAGATCTACTTTTTATCGTGCCTGCCTCTTCTACTGTAAAGCACTTTGGTAGGCCGCTGGCTGTTTCAATGTGCTATATAAATAAAGTTGACATTGACAAGCTGACATATATAGTATATACACATATTTACATATCATCTGTAATGTTTGCATGAATACTTATTTAAATGCACACTCTTGAATTCTTATTCATTTATCTCCTAATGAAGTACATACAAACAATAGGCTTCTCCACAAAATATCTGTTCTAAACTAAAATTTTGTGTTATTTACTATAATTAATTGCATGTGTTAATATTGATCAGTGTTAATATATATATACTTAAATGTCATTATATGGTAACAAATTATTGAGGTATAAAACCCATATTATCGTTTAATTACATGTATGAATCTAATGATACTTGTCTATAATGTAATTTAAATATTTGCACATTTTTAAAGTGACATTCAGGCTGTTCCAGAGTTTAAAACCACAAACAGAAATGCACTTACTTTTAAGAGTTGTATGGACCATCGGACAAATGAAATCATGTTCACCCCTTAAATTATAGCCCCCCTCTCTGGAATTCAACATCTTTTGTAAATTACCAGGTAACAATTCCTTCATATAGCACTTGTGCTGTTTGCAATTTTACAATGTTATAGAATTTTAACAATTTGGAATTTAAAAACAGAGGACTGGTGTGATCTCTATATCCAGCATGATTTATGATCCGGATAACTCTTTTTTGTAATGTGCAGACTTTTTTGGTCTTGTATGTGTTTCCCCAGACTTCTAGAGAGGTATGGTAGGATCATGGAGCAGTAGAGTGTGTGTAATGATTTTTGTGGTAATAAATACTTTGATTTACTGATTATACTAATGCTTCTTGATATTTTTGAGCACAGATATTTTATGTGTGGTTTCCAGCAGAGCTTATGGTCAATCAGAATACCCAAAAACTTACTTTCATAGACCCTTTCAGTAGTTACATTGTCAATTGCTAACTCAATTTTCCTGTCAATTTTTCTGTTTCCAAAAAACATAAACTTAGTTTTACTTATGTTTAGTGTTAATTTGTTTTTGTCAAACCAGCATTTAAGTTTACTTAATTCATTCTGGACCATGTTTATCAGTTGCTCTGGGTTATCTCCAGTACATAAAATATTGGTGTCATCGGCAAACACAACACACTTCAGAAACTGAGACACTTTAAATATATTGTTAATATATAAAATGAAAAATTTAGGGCCCAGTACTGACCCCTGTGGGACACCACAAGCAATATCTAAACTTGAAAATTCAAAATTTTAATGATGTCACATCAACTAATCGGAGACACAGGTGCTGCACAACCAAGTTTGGTTGTTTTCACTGCTTCAGAGACTTACAGCTTGTGCTAGAGATTTGTGTTTGCTCAGTTTATCTGCTCCTGAGACCATTTCCAGTGTCAGCAACAGAAAATGGAGGTGTGTGTGTGTGTGTGGGTGTGTGTGTGTGTGTGGGTGCGTGTGTGTGTGTGTGTGTGTGTTATTTTTTATCGAACCATAGTCTCACTTTGGTAAACACTGTCTTCCTTTTTGGTGTGACACGTACACAAAAATCAGCATTAAACTTGAGAGCACTTGTAAAAGTACTGACACTTCAACACAGCAGTATTTACACTTCCATCCCTGAGCCTGCACAAATTATACTGCATCTGCATCTTTCACAGGCACAAAATAAAGATGAGTTCAGCTCTCTCTCTCCCTCTCATCATACATGCCGTGTAGCAGCAGGCAGAGTCATGCAGCGTTACTCTGATTAGTAACTTTAATCTAAATACTTATGATTACATTCAATAATCAAACTAAAATAGCCTTACAGCTGGATCAGCCTGATTCAATGTCTGTAATCAGGCAGATCCAACTTGTCAAGCTCCAATCTACAATGACTGAGCTCAGGCCAAAGTAGGACAGCCCAATCAGAGTCCTTTAGAGCAGGAAGATGTGGGATCTACAGCAGGAAGTGACCGCATGAACAGAGATTAGCATAGATGCTAACAGCTTCAGGAGCAGTTCTACCGTATTTTTACCATATTTCCTTATTAAATGAATAACTAATAACAACACTACAAGAGTAAGGATATTTTTGCTCCACTTTTGCCATGTTTTGACAAGAGTTTGTTTTACAAAGTGACTCACATTCTGTAGCCTTCTGTGATCGTCCAATCGCCTGCTGGATATGCTTCTGAGAGTTTCTGCCCCCCCAAACACTTTCTATGGGCTCTTTCCCAGACGGACTAATGACATATTTTTGAACAGTCCATCTGGTGTGCCAGGCTAAAAATTAAAACCATTGCACCATAATTGCTTTGAAAAAAAAAAAAAAAAAGTAAAGTGCAAGAGGTTAATTTCCTTTGGTTAAAACTTAACTATCTTTTCTTTGCAACTCAGTTAAGATATATGGACATAGTTGTCTTGTATTAAGACTGATCAGTGTTGTAGGCATGTTATACAGTTTGGGTGTTTTGATGGCTTAAAATGAGAACAGGGCTGTTTAAAATCAGGATATTAATGTTTTGTGGTAGTGATGCACCAATTGTGAAAACTAGGGCCAGTGCCAATTAGCATTGTTTGTGTTTGTGATAACAATTTAGCCCATACTGATGCCAATAGTGATGTTTTTAAGAGATAAAGCTTACCAATTTTCAGCAAGCTCTGCACTACTCTGAGTTTAAGTTCATGTGCATGAAGAGTGTCCTCATGCACTCACTGTTTTCCATGGGGAATCATCACTCATCATGTAAGCTCTCAAACTACAGCCAACACTTCCACTGTCCTGCCCTCAGTAATGCAGATAAAGACTGAAGAGAAGAGGCTCCACAATCAAAACACCTGCTCTGAAATCAGCTGGTAATCACGATCAATGAGCGCAGGAGCTCGCTCACTCTGCAGACAGCTGGAGGTCCCGCTCCAGCTGCAGGGATTTTAATCATTAAAAATCGAGATGTGGACATGATGCAGATGCAAGCTGTATTGTCTTTAAAGGGTAAGTTCTGGTTTTTGAAGTAGGTTGCTAGAGGCCCATGGCACTAGTAAATATGAGTGACAAATAAAGGAACTGGTGAGCTTTGTCCCAGAGGGAGAGATCTGGGAGTGGATGGTAGCCGGTACATAGCAGTACATGCTCAACATAACCCTTTAAAACTCCTGCCATCTACCACAGCCTGTTCAGTATTTTATCCTGTGTCTGTAGAAGGTACAGGTGAGGTTCAGCTGTTTCTCCGGATTACATTCATCACAGAGGAGGTTAGAAAAGATGCTACATCCTTTGCTGTCTGTTTTAGGAATGCAGCTTTGCATCACTAAATGGAAAATAATTTACTGTATAATTATTTTGTTCTCTGATGTTAATTTCTGAGCTCTGCAGGATCAGTGATTCTGATGTGCAGCTGTTTGCAGCACCTTCTCACCCCAAACTCTTCACAGAATAACACTGTGCATCTCATAGGGTAGCAGTGATGACATTTTGTTTTATAGGGGACAATGCAATTATTTGTTGTTAGTGTGTTAATTTTATCAAATATCCCCTGGGCCCAACTATTTTAGATGTTTACAGGGCACAGTCATAATTAATCAACAGCTTCTCTGCTCTACAGACCAAACTGTCTCCCAAAGCTTCTTCCCTGCAGATATGAAACTATATCTGTGTGACAGAATACTGGTGAAAGTAAATGCCCGACAAAGATTATGTGTTTTTTTCAAGAACTTTTCAGGCTTTAAATAAAAAATATATCCCTTATATTGAGGAATGTGTAAAATCCCCATCGTAGTCAAAAAAGGGAGACCTACCTGTGTTTTACCACTCAGCTGAGGAGTCTGCCACACCTGCCCAATAGGAAACAGCCTGGGCATGGCCTTGAAAGGCAACAAGCCCAGTGCATTATGGGCGTTGCGGTATTTGAAACCTTTGGACATAGAGACTTTACCTTTCTTGGACTATGAGGCACCAATTTAAGAATTTTCTTCACCTTTCTTCTGCACAGACTCTAACTGGTTCTATGACAAGTCCACATTAATGTGGGATACGTCTTCCTTAAATAACCTCCTCTGCCAAAGTCCTTCAAAGGACACCAACATATTCTCTCACATTTGATCATAGAAAAACAGATCTAAGTGTGTCCTAAAGGTCGTCTCTCATCAGATGATACTGATGTTTATCCCTAGTTTCTTGAAATTTGTCAGGTGTCAGGACATGGAACTGGAACACGGCATGATCCAAGTCAGAAGTCAGAAAACTGCACTGACTTTGTGAAAATATAATGCTAAAATTTTGGATGAAAGAGACTGGAGCTACATCACTATGAATCGTAAGTTTAAGTCCCTGTTATATTGTTTATACTGAAATGACTGAATGCAAACCAGACTGACACTGCATGCTCCTTACCAGTTTGCTTTCATATTATCAGCATATACAAATCTATCAAGATTTTGTTGTTTGTTATTCCTGTCATCAGGATGTAGAATTATAGACTATGGGTCATTAACAAGAGTGTGCATTTGAAGTTAAAATACAGTCTGGTAAATGTTTCTATGGAAATCATAACCTGGTGTGTAGGGAGTTTCCAAAAGGTTTTGAGTTTTGGTTAAAAAAGAAATCAAAACCTTTTAGAAGGTTTCTAATGAGCAACTTCCACCCATCCATCTTCTTCTACTTGTCTTGGGCAGCAGGCCAAGCACGTCAACCCAGACGTCCCTCTCCCTTGCAACATTTTTTAGTTCTTTCTGGGGGGGTCCAAGGCTTTCCCAGGCCGGATGGGAAGTACAATCCCACCACCGAGTTCTGGGTCTGCCCCAGGGTACCTTCTTTTACAGTCTTCAGATCTAAACCCAAGTGACTACATAAGCTATAGACTCTCCAGATCCACCAAACCAACAAATGAAGGACAACCTTGGTACTGGTAATGTTCAGAGGTTTGTAGCACCAGAGGTAAAGAGTGCTGAACTTGTTCTTAAAGAACATAGTAGACTGACACCTGACCCACGCTGCATGTTAGTTGTATATAAATACAAAGTTTTTAAGTATGTTTTCATTATTTACAGTTATGTAATCGTGTGTTTGATTGATGTTTGATATGTTGTCTTTGTCTTCAGGTAAACTGTCAGGACTTACCTGTGCTGGTCCAGAGTCTCAGCGTTTTTCCAGTCTGGTAAAGTGCTCGCACACAGCATCACCATGGAGATGACCACGAACAGAACTGACACAGAGGCAAGGATCTGCGCCGCCACTGATGATGTGGGCTCCTCAAAGGTTCTCCTCATCCTCTCCAGCCAGCGGCTCTGAGGCTCTTGGTGGGCCCTTGGCTCCTCCTCAGGGAAGAAGTGGACAAAACAGTCGGAGAGGCGGTCGTCAAGGCGTCGCTGGCAGCAGGGCTGCAGGTCAGCACTCTCCAGGCCCCAGTACAGCATCTCATTGTAGAAGGACAGCTCACACATGTGGGGCATGAAGCGGAGCTTCCCGTGCTGCACATACAGCATGATGAAGCTGAAGGCTTCAGAGTGCCGGTCAAAGAAGAACTCGTTCCTGTCACGGTCGTAGTCGTCACAGAGCTCCAGAAGCTCGCTCTCAGACACACAGCGATGCAGTCGACTCAGTCTGCTGAGAGGGAGCCGCTTCATCAGCTCTGATGAGAAGGAAAACCTGCGGCCACCAACGTTCAAGGTGCAAAAACCTCCAATCTTCATGTTTTTATTTTTTAAATGTCAAAGCCTGTTCTAAACTTTGTCATCTCTGTGTGAAAAAGTTTAAAGAGTTAAAAAACTTCATTCTTGTTGTTGTGTAGAAATCCTTTCAGATTCCATCCTTTTAATGTAAAGACTGAAGCTACTTTAGGACAGAGTCCCTCATCGGTCCAGGCTTTAGCAGATCTTCAGTTTTTACTGTCTGTTATTTTCTACTTATTGATATAAAAACTGATCCTCCCAAATCCAATCATCAGATCTCATCCTCTTCATAAATGTTCAGAGCTTAAAGGAAAATAAAAAAGATGTTAGTGCCAAACATCAGTTCTTTTTCCCATTTTGAATTAAACCACTTGTTCTCTCTAAGCCTACATCAGGATTGTAAACGCTCACTGGAAACAGTTGAAGCTGTGATTAAATCACATCACTAAAAACTCACCAGAATACAGCCTCCAACACGTCTCAGATGTCTTGCAGCGCAGATTCAGTTTCTCTCTGACTTCTGGGTTGTTTCTTGTCGTTGTAAAAAACTGGGACTGAAAAGCAGCACCACATCCTCCTCCTCCACCTCCTCCTCCTCCTCCTCCTTCTGTCTGAGAGGAGGAGGAGGATCAGAGTCGATGATTCAAGCAGCTCTTAGTCTGAGCCGGAGAGAATATGATCCTCCACAAACCTCCTCCGTGTCTCACAGACTACAGAGAAACATCTTTCTCCTCTTCTCTCTTTCCGACTCCACATCCCTCCATCCCTTCTTTTATTCTCAAGCTCATTTTCCTCCTCCAGTTTCAATTAGATCCCCATTAACAACAAATAAGCATTTAATCTTCTTCATTTTAATTTAATGTTTCAGTGAACATCAAAAGCAGGTATAAATAATGAAGAGGACTTTATTAATTCATTGACCTTGATGCTTTCTGTGACAGACTGCCTCCCTCTATGGGTGATCTTTAAAACTGCAGACACTCCTCTTTACTTACACGTATTTTAAGTGGAAACAGAAATGCCACTCATCTGTTCAGCATGCTTTGAGTGGAATAAATGTATTTACACACACATATATATATAAAGCTCTGTGGTGGGTGGGACAATGAGCAAGTGAACCTAAACACATCAATATCCATACACATAGGATCTAAAACACTAATTTAACAATCCTGAAGGAAAGCTTTCACATTAGATCATACAGTTTAGATCAGGATTTTTCCAGTCAGAGAGGAAATCATGGACAAGAGTGCAGATAGTATAAGAGAAAATCCAAGCTGAGCCGCTTCATTAAGCTGCAGAAGACTTTATTTCCAAGAACAAATTGTTTTGGAAGCTTTTTAAAAGGGAAATATTATGCCAAAAAAAAAAAACAACAACTTTTTTTAAGGCTTTTGAACACATTTTGGGGCATTTGACCTTCCTACTAGCTCACAAAATGTGATGGACGACAAAACCTGTATTTAGCAGGCTGCATGAATGTAAACTCATGATATTCTGCGAACTGTTGAGTCTGAGGATATCCTGTTACGTAACAGTATATTTTCATTGTCATACCTTATCTGATTTGCCTACCTGAGTACCCCCCTCCCCCCCTGCTGGAGAGATTCCTCTGTGAAGCGCAGCCATGTTGCTTATATACTGAGCCTGGATTGCTTATGAATCCAGGCTCAGTACCAACAATCCGTCGCCAAACCTGATGATGGAAATGTGAGTTTTTTTAATGCTGTTATTTTGCTCATTGCTACAAGTAAATGCTAACTGCAGGGTGAAGTGAACCAAAGGTAACTGCACAACATGTTCATCAATGTTTACGTTACTTGTTGAAAGTCTGAAGGATAAACTTCAATGTATGAGCATTACATTAATCAAGACAAGTTTAACAGTTGGCTGAATATAATCAGTCCCACTGCGGTGACTAGGCCGAGGTTAGGATATTGTGCATTAGCCTGTGATGTTTAGGGGAAAATGAGATCGCTGTTATCAGTTAAATGGCATAAATTTGTGGTTTGTGTGTGTTCAGGACTGTAAGGGGCCCGTGGCTGGAGCACCAGCTTCACATGAGTTATGCTGCTCTATCGTGAATTCCCATATGTACGCGGCTCTGCTCTGGCTCATTAGCATATTATTGAGACTGCCCTCAAAATCAGCAGTTCTGAACAGAGTGGTTATGTGAGCATGGAAAGAATGCAGCTGTGCTTGATTCAGAGGCTTTTTGGACCAAAGCATGTTACTAATGTTTCATGAAGACATCAAGGATCCATGTTAAACTGCAGAAAAGGAGCAAAATATGGGACCTTTAATAAAATTGAGGAACAGCTTTAGAGATAAAGGGCAGTGTTTTTAAAATGCTGCAGTAAAAAAATACTTATTTAAGCGGCTGAATTATGTTCAGCAGATGACTATTTGAAGTTTGTAAATTAATCCTGATCAAAACTCCTGATCTGATGATGCGAGGATTCCCTCCTCTCTGAGCCGTTTCTGCCTCCCAAGAGGCAGTTTCCTGATCCTCGCCTCTCTGCTGCCTTGGGAGTGGGCGTGGCTTCCCCCGGCACACTGCCGCTGCAGCCACACACCTGCCTGCTATCACCTCATCACCTGCACTACAAAGCTGGCTCGTGGACACCTCTTCAGGGCCAGTGGATTTCCACAACCACAGTGGTTTGTTGGCCTTTTATCTCTTGCTCTTAACTCTCTATTGTATTGGCGCTAAGCCTTTTTGATCTCCAGCTGGGAGTTTTTGCCCTGGAGATTTCTTTATGTGTGTTTTTCATATCATCGCTAGTGTACTCACCCTTTTTCTCTGCTCCTCTTCTCCACATTGGCTATGTTTACAGGCAGTCATTAAACCTTTCATAACCAGAATATTAGCTATAACTCAGTTGCGTGCAGCCATTTAAACACCAAAAAAACTTTTTAAAAACCGGAATATGCTCATATTCCAGTTTTTAAATACCTGAAAATCACCCCTGGGTTACTCCTTTTCTAACCCAAATATTTGGTCATGTATATGCTGATCAGGATATCCTCATCGAAAGGAACATTAATTTGTGTTTTGGGCATGTCCTTTTCGCAAGGAATCTTGGTCTTTTGAGCACAGGAAGTACTTGTTGTAACATGGCACAGCTCCGGCTCGATTTCCTAATTCTTCACATTTTCGTCTTCCATTAATGAAGAAACTGACAAAGAATAGTGTCAAGTACTAGTGGTGGGTCAGTACCAGCACCAAAGCGCAAACGAAGCCAACTGTTATCTGCCCCAGGCCGTTCATTATTTGCCGTGCTGCTGCTGTTGTTCTCGTTGCTATTGGATACAGGAAGAAGAAGCGGAAATGACGCGCATTGCGTCATGACGTTCTCCGTATGTCGCTGTTTTATTCGGGATACTATGCATAGTGGAATAACCCTGTTTGCTCACACATGTAAACTGGGTTATTCCGAATGTTTCAGAAACCGGAATATTGATCTTAACCCGAATATTGACTGCATATAAACATAGCCAGTGTCTCCACGAGCCCTCACCACGCCAACCACCTGTCAATGCTCTCCTTCCTCAAGTGGATCCCTCACGAACACTGGACTTCCCCCTTTAATCCCTTCGTTTGAGTTTGCTGTATCAATAAAACCCTTGTGAAACCTTGATCTGCCTCCGGCTTTCAGCTTTTGGGTCCAACACTAAAAACAATGAAAACAACAAATAAACTTAAACGGGCTGTTCATCAGCTGATCAAACGTTTGAGAGCACAGCTGAAAATAACTGCCCCCCCCACACCAAAAAAAAAAACAAACAAAAAAAATAATAAAACAGAAATATAGGAGTCAAAACAGGACTCAGTAATGAGTACCTCCACCGTTCTTGTTGATCACTTCAAAAAATCCTTTAGGCTGCTTAATGCCAGTGTTTCCAGGAGGCGAGTGGGAACTTTGCTCCAAATGGATGCCCTTCATGGCTTCACGAAGGGCATCCACTGGAGCTGGTGTCCATTTTTAACAACCTTCGCTTGTCCCCCATCCCCAACTGTTCTCAGATGGATTTAGATCAGGGGAACGCACAGGTCAGTCCAAAAGAGTGACATTACTCCTCTGGAAAAAGGCCTTTGTCAGGCAGGCATTGTGAACTCCAGTGTTGTCCTGTTGAAAAACGCAGTCATTACCACACAGACAAGGGCCCTCAGTCATAACCACACACAGAGCCCTCAGTCATTGGCACACCGATGAGGGCCCTCAGTCATTAGCACACAAGCAAGGGTCCTCAGTCATTACCACACAGACTAGGGCCCTCAGTCATTACCACACAGGGCCCTCAGTCATTACCGCACAGACGAGGTCCTTCAGTCATTACCACACAAGCAAGGGTCCTCAATCATTACCACACAGATGAAGGCCCTCAGTCATTACCACACAGACGAGGGCCCTCAGCCATACCACACAGATGAGGGCTGTCAGTAATTACCAAACAGACAAGGGTCCTCAGTCATTACCACACAAACAAGGGTCCTCAATCATTACCACACAGACAAGGGCCCTCAGTCATCACCACACAGATGAGGCCCCTCAGTCATTACCACACAGGCGAGGGCCCTCAGTCATTACCACACAGATGAGGGTCCTCAGTAATTACCAAACAGACAAAGGTCCTCAGTCATTACCACACAGACAAGGGCCCTCAGTCATGTATTAACCTATTCACAATTTATTGTTAAAAGACTTGGGAAGCTCTTTATGACATGAGTAATAAGGCTATGAGAGATCTCATATGTGTGTTGCATGGTGTTGCACGGGGTGATTTTTGATTGACTACCGGGGCAGACATGCCCTTCTGTGTGGAGGTTGTAAGATCTCCCTGTGCCTGCATTGGTTTCTTTGAGTTCTTCCCTCTGGCCAAAAACACACTTATCAAGTTAATTAATGGCCCTAGCTCAATTCATAGAGCAGTCTCAACACATGTTCAGCACTTTCATGTAAAAGCACAGTGGTGTGAGAGTGTGTGAATGGTTGTTTGTCTGACTGCTGTTACAGTTTAACTTGTGGCTATGTTAACTGGTGTTTGCAGGTGTATTGAGTAAATATTTCTTTGTTTATATTCAAATTCCAGACATTTCTGATAATCTTAACACCTACATGTGAACATGTACATTTCCCTTATCTCCCCTCTGCTGCTCCCTGTCTTCCAGGCATGACCATCTCATCTAGCTGACCTGAGCACGCAGCTGCTTCCTATTCATAATTAAGTACACTTTCAAGCCTTTCCTGCCCACCCACACACTGTGAGATTGTTCTTTACCACTTATGCATGACTCAGCCCTCTCCCTTGATTACCAGTTCAAGCTTCTGACCATCCAACCTCTTTTCTATCCAGGAAATTGTCGGTGTGTAAACTTACCTGTTAGATGACAAGCCCTTTGTCTCGTCATGGACTGCCTCCATATTATCCATCCCTCTGCTTATTCATCAACCTTTCCTGCCTGCTCCATGTGGCAGCAGATTGTATCCTTCAACAGATTGTCTCCTCCAGCCTGAGCTTTCACTCACTTAAAAATGAACACCTGACTTTAATTAACTTAATTAAGTACGCCTTTGCCATCTTAATATACCAGGTAAGTACAAGTTAAAGAATGAAGTTAGTAAAACCAAACGAACTTGTTTCACAGTAGAAAAATGACTTTAAGTTGGTCCAACTAAATTAAATTGGATCAACTTCAGATATTCAAGTTAACCTATTTTCAGTCCAGTAAGACTAAAGAACTCCTTTGCATTGCCCACATGGGTTGATTTCATAATCTTATTTATCTTTCATTAACCTATGTGTAGCAAGCACATTGATTTGCACATTGTATTTAATTTTTAGATTTATACAGGACTGCCAGGAATTTTATGCCTTCACCACATGGAGATGAAAAAATTTCAGAATTGAAAACGTTCTCTGTAAAGACAGCATTGTGTCAAGAAAAATGTGTCCCTCCACACAAAATCAAAGAAAACTCTGAAGCATATATACCTGGCCTTTAAGTTGTGCTGTAACACTGCTGCAGACATACACCAAAACCAGAGAAGACATGGAGCATGTGCATAAAACAAGTGAGAGGAAAGCAAACACTGGCGTCTGCTGATCTCTATGTTGCTCCTGGTGATCGTAGAGGAGCAGAAGATTTTGCTGTTAAAGCCAAAACAAGCTCAGGAGCTTCTGCAGCACAAATGCAACACCGTATTCCGTCATTGTTTCTGTTGGTGTCAGGATTTGCACATATGGTATAAGGGAGAGGTGGAGCTATCTTTTCTTAAGCTATCTATTTTTGTTGTAAACACAGAAACCCAAGGCAGGCATTTACAGATTTATTAACCCCAAACACCATATCCGTGTGGATGAATCACAGAAAAGATACAGGTATACCTGAATTCATCTCCATGTGGACGGCCCCTAGAGCTTCCATGTCCTTACTGAATGAGCGACTCTGTTGTGATTATATAGGAGGAAACTAAAGCCTTTATCTAATTCTTCTTGCAGCAAGCCTTCATTTGAAGAGTTGAGGTCTGTTGCCAGACTATCTTCGTGGGGGGGCTTCAACAGTTTTGGATGGTTTACACAGTAACAGCTTGGCTGCTTTGTTTCATTTGGTTGGAAACTAAAAAAAAGACTTCTAATTTGCATTTTCTTTTTTGATCATTTCATGTTCACACAGCAGTATTTTAAAGTGGGCCAAGTCCAGGCGAGTCTCACAAAAGTCCAGAACAGGCTTTTCGTCATTACTTTACAGCCTGTGTTGCTATGGCTACAAGTCACACTCTGCATGAATTAAAGGAAACTAGCCGGTTAAGCTGATCATAAGCAGGTGTTAAATGTCCTATGAAACATAATACAGATGAGCATGTTCATAAATGTGAGTCACGTCTTGCGATGTAAGTTTGAAGACACAATATGTGAAGATGAGCAGCTTTTAATGTTCTCTGGGTCTACAGTGGACGATGGATGACACCAGATAGCATGGAAACTTATTGCAACCTAACACCTGTGGAAGTTTCCACAGAGACAATGCTTTAAGGGGGATATAGTCTCCTGCTTGAAGAAGCTGAGCTAAATACCTGGAATTTACCAATCAATTAATCCAATAATAATCAATAAATTAATATAAAACGATAACAAAACTGTGATTTATTAAAATATCTATTCAGTAAGAAACATTATTATATGATGATTTATTAACTCATTTATTGAGTTCAGAAACAAAGTTATAAGATGTTCCATCATATTATTAATTCTGTATTAAAATGAAAACTTTATGATTATTTATCAAGTGGGTTTAAATGTATGGAAAGAAATTATATAAAGACATATCAAGTTTTAATAAAGTGATGAACTTTGTCAGTAAAAAAAAAAAGATTTTAAAGTCCGTGAGTTGAGTAGAAAGAATGCAGGACCCAGAACACATCTGACACCCTGAGCACATCTGGTACCCACATTGGATAAAGAGCTGGGGCTCAGGTGGCTCATGAGCCTCCTTTCAAAGCCATGCACCTTCTGATGAATAAATCTTTTCCTGAGATCAAAACAGATGAGCTTTAAAAAAAAAAAAAAAAAAAAAAAAAAAAACACCCCCATGATGTGTCAAAAAAAGACGTGGTTGTTCTGCTTTTTTCGAGATCGGAGACTCTGGAGGCTTCTGCAGCCTAACTGAGATGTACATGGATATGAAGACCCTTTCTACCTGGATTTTATCAGCTAGAAGAGTTCAGATTGACCATCAGTTTTGACAAAGGTATCACACCTTCTCCATTAAAGTCAAAGAGGGGCTTGACACTTCTGTGGTACAATTAGGAGGCCTCCAGGGAAAAAGATTGGGAATCTAGAGAATAGAAGGCTTGTGAGTTGCAAGCACCTAGGCCAAAATAGTTGGTAAAATGCTAATTATAGAGCCATGTTTACTTTTTTTTTTTTTTTTTTTTTTAACAAAGATGTGTCTGCATTAGGAGAATATGTCACAGTTAAGATAAACACAGTATGATTACACTTGCTAATAGCACAGTTTTGTCTCTCTGTAGAGAAACTTCCCTTCCACAGAAGTTTATGCAATACCTGCTTAGAACGTAGAGACCACAGATGACACTCTTCACAGATGTTATGGTGTTACAATTCAAAGAGTTACCATGTGAAGCTTGAACCCTTTAGCTGTCACACACATCAGGTCAAATAGAAACACAGCATAAAAAGGTTACTTATATCAACATTTACAGCAGCAGCTTTTTTTTTTATTATTATTTCACTGCAAAAACATTCAAGTTTCAAATGTGTGACAGAATCACCCCTTCATGTTTTCTTGGCTGAAAAGAAGCTCATGATAACATGCCCATTCATAAAGACTTGTCTGTAATATGTCTTCTGTGTAACAGTTTATAAAAGATTCGGATTCAGAAATGTGCTAAAAGGCTTCTACAGGATTTCCACAAACTGTTGCTAAATGTACACTTTGTACACAGACCTGCATTATTGTGTGCATAAACATTTTCAATATTTACATTTTTTGACAGAACACAAAAATACACTACCACAACAAAAACAACCAAGGTATCCTCACATTTTTCATTATGGCCCTAAAATACTTACTTTCTCATAACGATCACCTTTGAGGTGAAAATATGTCCACTGTGCTGACTGATGGTGTTGATGATGAGGAGAAGGAACTGGAAGACTGAAGAAAAGGAGTGGGGCACAAAGGCTCCATTTCACTTTCTCCCATAAGACATTAGTACTGAACTCTTGCAGAGGCTTACATGAACAAGTCCATTCGGGGCCATTTATTAATGTTTAACTGTGCAAACTACACGGAAAACAATGTCCACAACTGCCACCAAATGCTATCTTTTTCAAAATGAATGTACTGGTCAGCAAGCCAGAAGTGACCCCCTGGATCCAGTCTTAAGGCCTTTACACACCAAGGGGATACGAATAAAAGGCAAAAAAAAAAAAAAAAGTAAAAATTTCAGAGGTGATTTGGGATGACACCTATTAATTTATACGGTAATGGAAAAAAAGTTTTTGGACACCCCATGTACAAAACCCAAAACCAGTGAAGTTGGCACGTTGTGTAAATCGTAAATAAAAACAGAATACGATGATTTGCAAATCCCTTTCAACCTATGTTCAATTGAATACACAGCAAAGACAAGATACTTAATGTTCGAACTGGTAAACTATGTTATTTTTTGCAAATATTAGCTCATTTTGAATTTGATGCCTGCAACATGTTTCAAAAAAGCTGGCACAAGTGGCAAAAAAGACTGAGAAAGTTGAGGAATGCTCATCAAAACTTATTTGGAACATCCCACAGGTGAACAGGCTAATTGAGAACAGGTGGGTGCCATGATTGGGTATAAAAGCAGCTTCCCTGAAATGGTCAGTCATTCACAAACAAGGATGGGGCGAGGGTCACCACTTTGTGAACAAATGCGTGAGCAAATTGTCGAACAGTTTAAGAACAACATTTCTCAACGAGCTATTGCAAGGAATTTAGGGATTTCATCATCTACGGACCGTAATATCATCAAAAGGTTCAGAGAATCTGGAGAAATTACTGCACGTAAGCGGCAAGGCCAAAAACCAACATTGAATGCCCGTGACCTTCGATCCCTCAGTGGTACTGCATCAAAAACCGGCATCACTGTGTAAAGGATATCACCACATGGGCTCAGGAACACTTCAGAAAACCACTGTCAGTAACTACAGTTCGTCGCTACATCTGTAAGTGCAAGTTAAAACTCTACTATGCAAAGCGAAAGCCATTTATCAACAACACCCAGAAATGCCGCCGGCTTCGCTGGGCCCGAGCTCATCTAAGATGGACTGATGCAAAGTGGAAAAGTGTTCTGTGGTCTGACGAGTCCACATTTCAAATTGTTTTTGGAAAGTGTGGTCGTCGTGTCCTCCGGACCAAAGAGGAAAAGAACCAGCCGGACTGTTATAGGCGCAAAGTTCAAAAGCCAGCATCTGTGATGGTATGGGGGTGTATTAGTGCCCAAGGCATGGGTAACTAACACATCTGTGAAGGCACCATTAATGCTGAAAGGTACATACAGGTTTTGGAGCAACATATGTTGCCATCAAAGCAACGTCTTTTTCATGGACGCCCCTGCTTATTTCAGCAAGACAATGCCAAGCCACATTCTGCACGTGTTACAACAGCGTGGCTTCGTAGTAAAAGAGTGCGGGTACTAGACTGGCCTGCCTGTAGTCCAGACCTGTCCCCCATTGAAAATGTGTGGTGCATTATGAAGCGTAAAATACAACAACGGAGACCCCGGACTGTTGAACAACTTAAGCTGTACATCAAGCAAGAATGGGAAAGAATTCCACCCGAAAAGCTTCAAAAATTGGTCTCCTCAGTTCCCAAACGTTTACTGAGTGTTGTTAAAAGGAAAGGCGATGTAACACAGTGGTAAAAATGCCCCTGTGCCAACTTTTTTGCAATGTGTTGCTGCCATTAAATTCTAAGTTGATGATTATTTGCAAAAGAAAATAAAGTTTCTCAGTTGGAACATTAAATATCTTGTCTTTGCAGTGTATTCAATTGAATATAAGTTGTGTTAAGAATGATTTGAGCTTTGTACATATTGTATATAGTGTTTTCATGTATTTGAATATTTCTATCCTGATCATTGTATAACCTTTTCTTTAGCAGCTTCATCCTCTCCGCACACACACAGATACTACATGACATTCTTTCCCCACACACACAATCCCTCCATGGCCTTGTGCAGCCCTCCTCTATGACTCGGGGCATCACCAGACCAGCCTAAACAGACCCAAGAAGGAGACGTGAAGGCCACGACACCTCTCACCCCTCCCTACATGTTAAACACACACGCACACACATGCCTATATAGAGAGAAGACTTTTGTATTAGCTTCAGATCAACACCTCAGACTGCTTGACACTCTGTATTGTTGTTCTCCTTGCTGCAAGTAAAACTTTGTTTGATTGCACCCAGCTGTTCTCTGCATCTTCATTCTGAATTATGTCAGGTGTTGGTAAAGAACCATTACACCACTGAGCAATCTTGGGACTGTGAAGGAAAAAATCCTGACAAGTTGAAAAGGATTTGCAAATCATTGTATTCTGTTTTTATTTACGATTTACACAATGTGCCAACTTCACTGGTTTTGGGTTTTGTATTTGTGACATACTGCTTTAAGAATCCCTCTTAAGTCTCCAAGTGCAATTTCTTTTAGTACAGTCACAGCCAAAACACTAAACAAATCATAAAAAGCTGTCATATACTCAAAATTGATTGTTTCCACAGAAATACATAAGGCATTTTGAGTGTTGCATCATTTTGGTTCCATTGATCATCGAATGACTAAGGTCATGCTTTTTATTGAAGAAACTATTTTTGTTGCAGTGCTTTGTGGATGTATAAAACAACACATTTAAAATTTCTTTAGAGACAAAAATGTCTACAACAAGGAACCAAACTCAGGAAACGCGCCTGATGATCCGGATTCTCAGCCAGGAAGGATACAACTACCTTCAGAGAGCCAGAAAGTGAAGGTGCGGTCACTCAGCTGTTGGAGACACTCTGCAGGAATACAAACAAACCAACAGGCTGGAAGACAAACCAAGATCTGGGCATCCAAGGGTTTCAGGGTAAACTGCCCAATGACATCACGTGAGCTTCAGCAGCAGGTCAAACCAAACTGGTGTCCAGTGTTCCACCCACACTGTACAAGGTCGACTCCTAGATCATTGCTGAAGGTCCTGCAAGGCTGTCAAGAGGCCTCTGATCAATGAGAGGCAGAGTTTAGCCCAGCGTCACCAGGCCCAAGCACACAGAACATGGACAGCCAGGAACTGGAAGAAGATTCTGTGATGGGACATCCTCCTCCTGCTGATGTTAGGGCACACAGAAGGCCAGACCAATCTTCAGCAGGCACAGTAGCTACAGTCAGGCATGGTGGATCAGGATCATGGTTTGGGGTGTCTGAGGGCTGCTGGTGTTGCTCATCTCACTGTCTGTGATGGCGCACTGAACGCCAAGTATTGAGACATTCTTGAAACCCACATGCTCCCTCCTACACGTGTTCTGTTCTGTCGAGGTCAAAACAGGCTGTTTCAGCAGGATAACACTCCTCGTCACACATCCAGGGCAAGTCCAGGAGCACAATATCCAGGTCCTAGATTGTCCAGCTCAGTCCTGGACATGAACCTCATTGAATCACTGTGGTGGATCAAAAAGTCTGTTTCAAGGTGTAAACTGAAGAATTTGGAAGAATTAAAGGAAGTAATTAGAGAAGATGGGACAAGGTTCGGTTTAGGGCTCTACTGCTGCTAATGGCAGGAATGCTAAATTTCATGATTTGACGGTTTATTCTTTTTTTTTGTTATTTTTTGTCGAACACATCCTCTGTTATTTGTTGACTTTGATAGAGATAATGTTGAGAACTGACATGTTGAAGCCATCAAGTATTTTATTTTTATTTTATATTTACAATAAACATAAAAAATTGCATTTATTTGTCTGTCTGATGCAGCCACACCTTTTAAAACACACAAAAAATGTTTTTTCCGCCAATATTTCATGATAATATTTAAGATTGTGTAAAATTTTAAGGGTGTCTGCAAATTTTTTTTGCACTACTGTACATTGTGTACATTTTCTTTAATAAAATCCTGTCACAGAAGTCAAAACAGACACGACATCCAGAGGCTCTGACCCGGCGCTCTTTGCAGTCAAACAGAAACTACATGGGTCCATCAGATTTAGCTCTGAGAGTTTTATCAAGGACCAACTGTTCACAACTGTAAAGGCTCAAGTATGAACCCACCATCATTGTACTGCAGCTTTAACACAATCTTCCTCCCAGCATTATCTTTGAATTCATTATTCTTGTGTTTTTGATTACTTTTGTCAAATAAAACAGGCTGCTTAGATACAAACACACAGTCAAGTGAGCCACCTTGTTTTGACTGACTGACGTACGTTTCAACAAGTGCTCCTATTGGTCAGATGTGGGCTAAACTTCAGAGACTTAAGTCACAGTCAAAAAAATTAAAGGTGCTTTTTTGCATATTGGTTGGTGTGTAAGCATGCATCGACTGGCTACAAGATCTGAATAAAAATAATCCCATGTAAATATAAAAACAATCTTGTCTAGTGTGCAAAGGCCTTCAGTCCAGGCTTTCAGCCTCAGAGGTTAAACCCCTCCTGGCCAGTTCTCTCCACTGTTCACTGTTGAAAAGCATCTTCACCCAACATCAGGATAACTTTGGACAAAATACTGTTTCTGATCGAAATAATTTAAAAGAAAAACAGTTTTCTGTTTTACACTTTATAACAAGGTACTCACATAATTTACAAAGTTATGAGGTATGAATGAGCTAAAGTGAGTAAGCCAATGATTTTTCTTTTTATTCAACTTTTTAAAATCTGACATAACTCTCAGATTTCTGAGGGAAAAGCCAAAACTCTAAGAATGAGGCCAGGATTTTAACAAAAAAGTTTGGATCTCAAATATTCATTATTTCTTGGGTCCTATCCCTCTTTCACATAAAAAAAGTAACTCACTGTTTGCTGACCAACACTTTCAGTCATGTACCAGTTAACAGATGAAAGTCCAGCAACTTGGAGGGATGCTCCATCTTTCAATATTGGACACAAGTTAGTAAATAATGACTAAACCAGAATTAGGCAATGGTTAACATCTGAGTAACTCTGATCATTTAATTTAAGAGAAAGTTACTCACCATCTTCTTTTCAACTCATGTTAGTGTAGCATTTAGGCCCTTATGTGTTCCCTCATCATTTAGTTGTTAGCCATTACATATTCAGTGAGCAACAAATACATTTAAGAAAATGTTACTCATTAACTAAGTGTAACCTATTGGGCAGTAAACATTTAACTTTTAATCTGGTTAATTAAATAATTACTCATTCTGTACCTGGTAATGAGGGTCATCCTCAAATTTTTGTGTACCTTGCTGTAAAGCGTTACCTCTCTTTATTTTTATTTCTTTAAAAAGTTGTTGAATGAGGCCCTGTCAAAACAAAGGCAAAAACATTTTTGAAACATTCTCTGTAAAGACGACATTGTTTCAGTAAATGTGTCCATTCACATGAAAACACTTAAAACACTGTAGTATATATGCCAGGCCTGTAAGTGGTGCTGTAACACCGCTGCAGACATACATAAAAACCAGAGAAGAAAACATGGAGCATGCTCATACATCATGAGAAATGTCAACAAACACTGGCGCCTGCTGTTCTCCGTGTCCTCTTGTTGCTCACACTGGTCGTAGAGGAGCAGAAGATTTTGCTGTAAAAGCCAAACAAGCTCAGAAGCTTCTGCAGCATTAACGCGACACCATATTCCACCTTTGTTTCTGTTGTTGTCAGGGTTTGCGCATGTAGTTTAAGCAAGAGGTGGGGCTATGGCGTCATCATTTCTAACCTCGAATATTCACAGGGAGCATCGCGCACTGCCAAGGCAGCTGCCTGGGGACTTGTGCCAAAACCTACCAGCAGCGTTTCAGACCACACTGCAACACAGAGCGCCGGCCAGGCTTTTGTCGGGAGATCACAAGATCATGGGAGACTTGCAAATTCACCTGAGAGACCATGCAATAGAAACCATGAAAACGGCCTACAACTAACAGAGTGGACTCACCTCGTCTGAATAACAGCAGAAGGGTGACAATGTGTCAGAATCTTGTGTTTTTCCACGTCCAAGAAAAATAACTTGTCATCCATGGTGAAAATAACTCTTTCTGCAACCTCTCATTGAACTTGAGGGCTGATGTGACCAGTAATGATGACTTTGCAAAGACTTTGAATGTAGTTTTATTTTGAAGACACCAAATGCTCTGTGTTTTCTTGTGGAAAACTCCCTGGCTGGTGCAATCTGTCCTGTGCATTTTGACGTGCCAGCTCTGCCATTGCCGCTGGAAATAGACACGCCGCATTTATTTAGCCCTGCGGGTGAAAATACGCCCATTGACTAAAATGAATTCTATCTACAATGGTGGGCACTGTTGTTTTCGTTATATTAATTGTACACACGGAAATACAAGCCTAGTGTTTTTATATTCATTAACTCTGGGACCTGTTTTCAAAATTGTACGTTTTCGTACAGTGTGAACGAAACGCCCATAAGATTAAAAGCTTGTGCAGATGCGCCTGAATTCATCTCTGTGTGGACGACCTCTCACTGAAGGAACAGCAGAGGTCAGATAAAATAAAGAAATATATAGAAGTCTGAAACTTGTAATCTTTTGATAGGGTTTTAAAATCAGAACAAATTGGTTTGATAATTATATTCTTGATTAAATTAATCAGAGGGCCTCACTGCTGACATGTGGCAGAGCACTTGACAGATCTCAGGAGGCATGTCTGAGGAGCAGTGTGGGGGCAGGGCTCCACTGGCTGTGGGGATGGTGATGCGGTGTGGGGGAGCAGTCGCAGGAGCAGGGATGGGACGGCTTAACCAACACCCCACCTGAGTCCAGCGGATACTCCAAGATGGAGGCTGGCGCTGCTAGAGCATACTGGTAGTCATAAGGTGCTGTGTAGATCAGACCAGACTCAGGCCCCGACCCCGGCATTAGAGCTCCCGGGTGAGGCGATCCATTTGGCAGCACAGTCTGGATCTGACGAATCAGGGGCATGAGAGTGGGGCCTGTAGGGGCAGGGGTACGCAGGCCAGTGGAGGGGGCCAAGACGGGGGCAGGACCAGAGAGGATACGAGGAGTCTGGGAAGATGCTGCAAGACAGAAGGCAAGGGAAGCTAAGGAGAAGAGGAGGGGGGAGGGAGAGAAACAGGGTTTAGTTAGGATAGTAGAACATTAAGGTTGTTGTCTTTGGTTTTTGACGTTTCTAAGACAGCGGTGTCCAAATTTTGGCCTGGGCCAACAATGGATCCAGTGGTGGCCAGGCCCAAACAAGCCCTCTGAAATACAATTGGTTGCCCCGAACTCTTTAATGATTGGCTAATTGCCTTGCCAAGCCACTAACGATAAGCTGTGATGTGGGCTGCTTTTAATTAGATTAGTATTACTGACTTTAATACCTTAAATTTGGGCTGTAACCAAGGGGGCCTGGCCAACCATAAGATTTCCTTATATTGGCCTTTGGTGAAAGAAAGTTTGGACACCTCTGCTCTAAGAGACCTCTTAGCCAGTTGATAGAACACATTAACACAGATAATACCTGTTTTTGGCATCCAAGCATAAAGCCTGCTGTGTGTGTGTGTGTGTGTGTGGGTGTGGGTGTGTGTGTGTGTGTGTGTGTGTGGATGTGTGTGTGGGGCAGAACATGTGAATCCATCAACTACCTGCAGTTGCAACCTCCCTCTTCTTCCCTGCAACCCTGACTGTGACATGGAAATCTAGAATAAAGGCGTCCCTCAATGACTCTCATGCATACATTAAGATTTTATTTTGCTGATGCCACTGTGAACTATTAATTTTGGGGGGAAAATGCTGTCAAACCACATTTTCCTCAAGAAGTTCAGTCTTAAGGCCTGTGTGAGGATGCAGAGGTGGCCCAGGCCTTCCTGAACAGCAAGCTGAGATCAAGGTTAAACAGGTGAGGAGTGAGTGTGGTGGACAGAGGGAAATATCTATCCCTAGTGAAGTAAAGAAGCTAGCCCAAATTCCAAGGGGAGATTTAGATGTGTTGCTCACTTGTGTGATGGTGTTTTTCTCAGTGGTAAACAAGGCCTAGGAAAACAGGATGAGTCATGACACCTGATGGGCTGGTCTCTTACAGGGTTTGATGTTAGCGTCTCTGTAGGTCCCATTCAGGATGGCTAACTCCATCAGTTGCATCTTCTTGAGACTGTCCTCCCCTTCTGCCTGAAACCCAAAGAGACAGCTGTCATGGAGTTGTTACAGTAAAACATCATCAGTTAATGCTTTGGGAGCTGCAGATGTTCATGGAGCTATCTTGAAAGGATGGAGCCTGGCTGTGAGAGGATGGGTTACAGATGATTGTGTCTATCAAAAGGTTAGAAAAGACAAATTCTGTGTCTGGATAAAAATAAAAAAAAACTGGACTTTCAAAACACATGTAACATTTAAGTCCAACTGAGATTTCTCCATTTATACTTTTTCTAACTCAGGCTATCAGAGGTTGTGGTTGAATTTCCATATTCTCTTACATGTTTACTCTTCATTTGCATCACACTGGACTAGAAGTTCAGCACATACTCAACAGTCTCTGTTTTGGAATTTGATATGGAAAGTAAAAAGCATTTAACTAGAAGTTGGAGAACTTGCTAATGTAAAAGAAAATGGCAAAAATTAAATGCCAAGCCTCTTCAGAAGAGTAAAACTCTGAGTGTGTTAGCAATTAACCTTGCACAGCAGCTGTATCCACCTGATTCAATGTCTGTAACGCAGTAGCTCCGGTCCACGACATTATCTGATTGGCCCGTAATAAATGTTGATTGACAGAATGATCATTCATCATCTGCTGGATATCTGCTGAAAGGTCCTGTCTTTTCCAAACACTTTCTATAACCTGTTGTCCAGATGGACTAGCGAAATATACTGAACAGTCCATCTGTTGTGCCTGGTTAGTTGGAAATGTGCAGAACCATACAATTGCAGGTATTATTTTTAGAAACAACTAGTTAGATGTTTGCTCTTGGATAATCCATGTCAACTGAGCTGTCCAAACTAAGCTGAAAAATGAATTATAGTGCCACCTTGCCTCAGCTAATCGAATCAGTTGTTCCCCTGTGCATGTCTGAGATAATGGCAGCGCTTTAGTTAAATTTCCTGATCAAGCTGTAACCATGATACTTTGCAAGTAAGCTGTTGTATGACAGCAGGATCAGCAGGTCACCAAGGTGTGACTCCTTAAGTTGGTTTTGTAGGTTCAAAATACAGAAGTGTGTGGCCCTGCCACCTGATTCTTGAAAAAATAACTCTTCAAAATTGCCTATTACATAGCATACAAATGTAGTACACTGCACATTGTATTTTGGTCGTAGTATGTAGCATATCTGCCAAACGGCTGTTAGTTTGCAGTACGCACACGGCCGAGCTGATTCTTGTTTGTCTTTTTGTTTTCTGTAGGTGGCACCTACGGAAAATAGCCCTGTCCACAAGGAGACAAAAACATTTTCAAATGTTCTCTGTAAAATCAGCACCATTTCAAGAAATGTGTCCATCCACACGAAAGCACTGAAAATACTGTGGTACATATACCAGTCCTGTAAGTGGCACCACAACACTGCTGCAGACATACACCAAAACCAGAGAAGAAGATATGGAGCGTGTGCACACATCATGGGTAATCTCAGCAAACACTGGGGTCTGCTGTTCCCCGTGTCTTCTTGTTGCTCACGGTGGTCGAAGAGGAGCAGAAAACAAGCTCAGTAGCTCCTGCAGCTGGAACAGGACACAGTATTCCACCATTGTTTCTGTTGTTGCCGACATTTTCAGACTATTCCACTCTGGAATCTGACAACTACAACTGAAGTCGTGGTCGTGCGGTCGGCCCCTTCGATTCCTTACTGTCACATTTGAGGCTGAAGTTTGGATCAGACCAACTTTTTCTACAATATAAAATCTAAATTTATCATATAATCTAGATTCTTTAAATTATGCAAACAAAGCTGTGTGTGTTTTCTCCCTAATCCAATGATCAAGCTGGTTTCTGTTTCTAATCATGAAAACAAAGTAAATGGTAGTTCAGTTTATGGCTAGCACTACTAAATTAATGTTCATAAATGGAATAAAAAAAAATCCCAAGAAGTAATTTTTTTTTTTAATTTTCATGATTGTCACCCCTGAACACTCAAGAAATGTGCAACATCCATGTGATGACTCAAAAAAATGTGAATTTTCTGAGTTTGATTTGCTTTTTTGTTACATAAATGTAACAGTATTAATGCTTATATTAATACTGGCTGTTGCCTGATACCTTGTAGTATTTGCTGCAGCTGTCTACCATTTGACCCCTGACCCTTGGTGCTTTGCATTGTGGAAAACAGTGAGCAGGGTAGAGTGGTCCATAGCAAACTGCTCATTTTTCTTTGAGAAGTAAGACAGCCTGCTATATTTGGCATATTATGCCAGCATTCTCATTCTACCTGCAGCTTTTGGCAGAATCAGTGCGTACTGCTTGAATAATATGCTGTTTTGAAAATGTCCACTGGCCTCTTGATAGTTGCTCATTCAGTCTATCTGCTCAGGCCTGCACACCTGCTCTCTAGCTCCTTATCAGCTCAGCAGTAGTTTTTGGAGGGATCTTCACTTACTCATCTCCTGTTTGCTGTTCAGCCTTAGTAGATGGTACAGCAAGACCTCTTGCTGAACAACTAGCTGGTTAGAGCTTGGAAAATCAAACTTTTTGCTTGTTTTTTTTGTCCCATGATGCTAGTTCTGTCTTTTTTTGTGCCGTTGGAAAAACAGTCATCATCTCTGCCTCAGCCGGCCTTCTGGACTCTCAAGTCAACAGACGCACTCACCATTCCTCTTCTATCCATCCTCACCCCCTTTCATCAGCAACAAAAGTCATTGCCAAGCCAACTCATGTCCTGCATTTGTGTCCAAGCCTACTCACCACAACATCTTTGGACATATATACCAACTTGTTTTGTGCTGAGGTTTATCTTCTCAGGAGACATCATAGATGCTTGGAGACACGTGGCAGCTGTTTGGCAGAACTCAAAACCCGTGTGACATTGTTGGCTCAGATCCTTCTCTATTATGTAGCCTGGCACAATCTGTTAACTGCCTCCTTTCTCTGCTTTAGGCTAATATCAGGGTTGTTTAAGAGCTGGAGAGGACAAACATGTAACATTTGTCTTAATTTAATTATCTGTGTATTCCTATTCAAGCAATTGCCTCCTTGATGCACTTAATAAACCCATCTTAAGATTTCCTTAGAGGTCTCTTCTTAGTCAGCAGGGTTACAATAATCAGACCTCACCCTCCTGCTCTGACCTTTTCACAGCTGTCATTTGATCAGTTTAATAGTCTCTGCTTTTCAAAAGATTGTAACTTAACCCTGCAGTCTGCCCCATTCATGCGGTCCTGCCAAGCCTCATAAAGAGATCTGGAAGACCAGTGGACCCAGCAACAAAATAATTGTAACAGGAATACATTATTCATGGTCATTTTAAACAAGCTGTTGTTGCCTGATTAAAACAAATAATTTTTTACTCCTCTGTTTTGTCCACATTAGACTGAACTCAAAGCCTCCATTTATGTAAAAATTCACAGACAAAGCTAAGTTGTGAAGATAAAAGTCTTTAAGTTCACTTGAAGTTTATAAGATTTTTATGTTGCTGTTTTAAAGAGTTCTGTTTTTTGGTGAATATTGTGTATTGTCCACCACAAGACTCTGCTATATTTACATCTCAAGACATTCACATTAACTCTTTGAGGCTGCAATATCTGTGTCAATTTACGCTCTAATATGGATTTGATGTGCACAACACGGTGTGTGCCCCTACATACACACAAAGGAAGACACCCTCACTCGCAGCGCTCCTGTCTCCCGCTGAGTCTGCATGCCTCCCTCTCTCCACCACCATGCCACTGTTACTACCTCTGCAGAATTAACAAAGAAGGGGTCAACTTGTTCCCCCCACTCCTGGATGTTCACAGTGGAGGTGAAATGTCACAAACCTACCACCTTGTAAGTTTGAAGTCCTCTGTGAAATATGGTTGCCATAGTATACAATAATTTGACTGATGAGGAGGAGCAGAGGGGTGCTTGGTGAAAACACACCATTAAGAGGCTGTCTGGGGTCTGATGCTTGATAGATAACATACCTTAGAAACATTTGATAACTTTGTCGCCCTCACTCGTGTTTTCCAGTGGAGATCCTTTCAGAAAGAGTGCACTGTCAAATTATCTCACGTTATTTTACTGTATGCTGTAAAGCTCTAATTGCTGTAATCTTACGTGAGCTCCTTATTATGATATTTTGACATAATTTGACATAATTTCTATACATTCCTAATTGCCAAAGGGATTAATTAAGTTCTATCTAATGTAATCTAATTAATGGCAGTTGTAAGAAGTTAATTTCAGCCGTTGATCTGTACCGAGATTTATTAATGTTTCATTTGCATCAGATTTCTGAAGCTCCACCATTTTCTCAAAAAAAAAAAAATCTTAACTATTTGAAAAATTAATTTAAAACATCATATCCGCAATAATATTTTGCTTATTTCAAAACATTACACTCTCTGAGTTAAGATGATGAACCTTATGTCTCCATGGTGCAACTAAACAAGACACAACTTAAGTCATAGCTTGACTAGATTTAACGTAGGGTTTAATGTGGACCTCACATCATTACCTAAGATAGACTTGATGCAAAGCTGGTGCTACAGAAGATTAGTGTCCTTAAACAGGTCAATTAAAGAAAATGCAATGGATGGACATGTTTGTTAAAGACAAGGCCATGATATCAAAGATCAGGTGACTAACAGCAGGAACCAGCAGCTTGTTGACCTCCTCCATGGCTCGTTTGAGTTTGACTTCAGCACGGTTCTGTGCATCGTCCACTGTGATGAGGACATGGAGCTCCTCATTCAGATGCTCCCAGTTTGGCTTCCCTCGATTCTGCTCCTCCTGTAAAGAGAAGGTCAGAGTATAGTGAGACTAAAGCCCTTTGCACACCAGACGAGTATTTTTCATGCAAATATTTCTCACGTTATTTATTTTTTTTCGAATGGGAGCAAAGTTAAATTTTAGTTATTTTATTACCCTTATTTTCATCTTATGGTAAAAAATGTTATGTTAAACTCAGCTTTGTCAAAACTTTGTAAATTGTTCTTTTGTTCATTTAGATATTGATTAATACATTACTTTTAGTATGAGGTGTACTCATTTATGCTGGGCACTGTATATTCAGATGAAAAGTCCTGAGCACTGTAGGCCCACTTTTATTGGGACAGCCCTCCCAAACGGTCTAGGTGTGAAAACCATCTTAACATCAGTCAAAATAATGGTTATTATATTTTTTCACTCAATTGAGCAGTCTTACTAGGCTGTGCTCTGTAACTCTGGTGGACCTCTCTGCAGCTTTTCTCTCACATTTTACTTTAACAAGCAGTGAAACTAAATATGTAATATTCAGTAAATAGACTTCCTCAGGCACTCGTGTGATTGATATGGTGAGTGATGAGTGATGATAAAGAGTAAGCTCTTTTATGTGATTAGAGGTAGACAGCTTATGTCAAAAGAAAGCCTTTATTCCCATCATGGCTGACAGATGTGGATAAACAACACTCTTCACTCACTGACAGACAATAGCAGATTTAGTCAGCAGGCAGGGAAGTCTATAATGCATGTTAATGCACATTTACTCAACAAAATTAATTATGAAGAGATCGGCTCCTAGACTGGCTCTTTATGTTCAGTCATCCTGAGTACAGAATGAGGTTCAAACACACCAAGCCTTAACTTGACATACAAATGCCAAAAAAGATGCTCGTTGTTAATGCGAGGTCTTAACAGGTTTAGCGTTTGTAAAGAATGGGTTCTGAGTTTGCATGTTATCCCCGTGCATGCATGGATACTCTTGTTTCCTCTCACAGACAACAACATGCTCATCAGGTTAATTGGTGAATCTAAATTGCCATTAGTTGTGAGTGTGATTAGGTGATTGGGTTGTTTTTTCTTGTTATGTTGGCCCTGTGAATGGCTGGCAACCAGTCCAGGCTGTACCCCAGCTCTTGCCCAATATCAGCAAGAATAGACTCAAGCCCCTCACAACCCTGAGAGGTATAGGTGGCATAGATAATGGATGATTGGATGGTTTGGTGTCTAATGGTAGAAATTGACATTTTGAGTTGTAGAAAACAGAAGATTGTTTTTGTCCACCTTTGCTTCATTAGTTTGTTTGTGAACAGGATTCCTGATTTTCAACATTTTCAGGGAATGTTGATAATGGCACAAGGAAGAAGAGATTTTAAAGGATTTCTTAACAGTGAGAGAGAGTGCAGTTCTCCTTATATTTGAGAAAGACTTGCCCAACAATTTTGGAAATGCTTTGGCAGAGGTTTGTGTCCTTGGGGCACTTCTATTTGTTAATACACCAGAATAAATGGAGAACAATATGAACGGACTACAGGATCCACATGTAGGCTCACGCTTTAATTCCTCACTTCACAACCTGAAGTATTTAGAGCAGTTTACTCTTAATCTGACCCCTGAAGCTGCAGCTGATAAACGGAAAACTTACACATAATAGATAATTGTGTCACGGTTTTGAACCCAAGGTAAACTAACAAAAACAAAAGGTTAAGGACCCAAATGCAGATTAACAAAAAGCTTTATTTTAAACTAACAAAAAAAAAGGATAAAAAAAAATCAAAAACCAATACTTTACAAAAATGTCCTAACATTAAACAAAACTCAAACAAATAACAACTTAAAACTGGTGAAACATAGAAAGAAAAACCCTAGAATCTAAAAAACACTAAAGAGTTTAACAAAAAAAAAAAAAAACAGATTACTACCTACAAAACAGGAGGGACACTGGAGGATCACTGGAGGAAACACTAAGAGACACTGAGGAACACTGAGGATGCTGCACATGGGGTGAGACGAATGACCCAACGCAGACAAAGGGGAACACAGAGACTAAATACAATGGGGAAACATCAAGCACAGGTGAGACAGTCACACAGGTGGAGGGAATCATAATCAGAGGTACACAGAAGGGAGGTCAGGAAAACACCACCAGGAACTGCGTTGTACCATCTTGAAAAAGCGCCTCTGGTCAAGCAGTTTTCTCATTTCATGCGTCCCTGACCTGGAACCAAATACCAAGCACTATACGTGAACTACCGTCTCTGACTTCCTTCTCCAAGCACCTCAGAGCACGGCTGTTGGAAAACCAGATCTGTGATCATAACTGTGTCTAATTTTGTATCTATGTCTAAGGGGCTCAGTGTGTTGGGGAACCTTCCATAACTGTCCACTGTTGTGTGCATAAGACATCTATGTATGCTTTTTTAGTGTAATATCTACTCACACATCTGCATGTGCAACCGTGTGCTATGGACATTGTGCAATATTATATTCAATCTGGCACTTTATAATCCTGGGCAGGAGGGTAATGTGCAATGCAACAGGCACTTTTATTTCTGTGCAATAATGGGCATTGTGCAATATCATGGTGACCTGAGCTCCCAGGCAGCTAGCACTGTGCACTTTAGCATTTGGCAGTAATCCCATGCATTTCCATGTAAATGTTCATTAATGCATACTGTCCCATTTTCAAAATAAAATAAATCCTAAATCCTAAAACACAGGGATTTCAAAATCAAACAGGAAACACATGACAAGACACAAAACCTGTACACAAAATGAGTAACTTAACTAAGATCAAGAACAGAATCATGACAACAAAAAGGAAACACAGGAGGTCTAAACAAGGAACATAACACAAAAAAACCAGAACTAGCCATATCATAACAAATTGTTAATGAATAATGTGTGTTTCTGCAGAGCATTTCGGGAGAACCCAGGTTGCGGTAGGGCCTACTTGTTTTATCCTTTTCTTTCTCCACCTCCTTCTTCTTTTATCTTCCCCTCACAATATGCATGAAAATGAGTTCTCCTTTGACAGAAAATGCACCATTTCAGACAGGATATTTGTTAGCTGTAAGCTTGTAGTTCCAGGTCTCAGCTACCAGGCATGTGTGTTGGCCTACCTGTAGTCAAAGCCCTGACTCTCCTCTGGAAGGCCCAGGGGCATTGCTAGGCATAAAGCCCTACTGGAGCACAGGCCCCTATCACAGATACCCACACTCTTGGATAAGCTGTCAAAAATAGTGATATTAAACGAAAACTGTAATCATGTCATTGTTCCTTATAAGTCCATATCCTACCTGTCAACAGCTTTGTTTATGCTCAACCAGTAGTTTCAAGAGTGGTATTGGGTGGTAGGTGTCAATTACATGCAACAGAATTTCTTTGCTCACCATAAACAGCAGTCTTATCACCACTACAGCAGCTTTACAAGAGCTGAAAGCTCAATACAAGTTCTAAAATTGGAAGAAATACTTTAATGGATAACCAAACTACATCAAACTACATCAAACAAACAAGCAGCAACAAAAAAAATCACAAATTTCCCAACAGATGACTTGACTTGTTGGTAACTGACTCAAAAAACTTCAGAATAAAAACATGCTGTTTGCACAAGGTGAATCCCTCCACAAGGAGTGGCATGAGATAAATGTGAGTTTACAGGTAAGCAAGAACTTAGGCACATAGGTATCTTACCTTCTTCCTGTCTCTCATGGAGCCCCTCCCTCTCACCATAATCTTACATCCTATGTCCGTCTCGAGCTGCTTTGCAGTCAGACCTCGAGGTCCCAGTATTCTACCTACAAAGTTAAACTGAGAGAAAGAAAGAGATCACACTCTGGTTACCATGACGATGGATCCCTGAGCCTGTTTGCCTTCCTTTAACTGACTCAGTAAGTTATTATTACCAGCAAATCAAGCTTCAATGTACTACCTCTTCATGAAGCCTGCAAGTGTTCTAACAGATCAGAGAAACATTAATAGTTCAGCTGTTCACTGGACTTACTTTTCTTCTTCTTGACATTGTAGCAACAAAAGGCAAAATGAAATAGGGCAGTTTTTAGGTGATGAGTTACACTTGTGAAAAAAATTACTAACAATGGATTACTTGGACTGCAACACTTAAATATTGCATTATTAAACTGCTGTCATTAGAACTAAATTCAACTGTTTTCCTAAGGATTGAGAAAGTGTTTTGTCCACATACACAGAATTTGAGAAGAGTAAAATTTTGATGTTGGCAAAATTTCAACAGATTCCGAATTAATATACACTGGATGTAGTCAAATCCTTGAAACTGATGGAGAGTTGATGTCAAAAACAAGTGTCGATTTTATGTTTTGGTAGATCAAATCCATATGTCATTGTGTGATCTTTAGCTCTGAGCTTTTCATTCTGAACCAGTAAGTGACTCTTGTAGAGACAATAATCCCACCCATCTCCCATTATTTGACAAGTAACAACAAACGCAACAAGCTGATGTTGAAAATTCCTAACATAACATATGAGTGTTCACAAAGTCACACAAAGTGTTACAAATGATAATTCTAACCCCAAAAAGACTTAACAATGCCTGCAGTAACTGATATGACCACCTGTGGTCTGACTCCATGCTCACCTCCAGTATGTCAACAAATCAACTGCCCATCAGTCCACTTGTCTTCTTGTCTGCTCCTCCTGCAGTTCTGTCATTCATTTAAATAAACTATAGTAGACACCACAAAACTTTGTTTTCAGTCCTTAAATACATGAGGTATTTAAATGTGATTTTAAAAGATGATAATTAAGATATTGACCGATTCTTGAATGAAAAATGTAAAGGGCGGTAAGTTTATTGTTTTATAAGCAATATGAAGTAAATGAGTTGGAGTTCTTCAGTATATCACATTTTATTTATTTGTCTGTTACTGTTCAGCTTGTTGGATTAAATTAATAGATGCTTTCAATTTATTGATGTGTCATGATCCTGCTCTGGTCGTCAAGTTACCTTGTTTGTGTTCATGTTCATGTTTGTCTGTGTGCTTCCTGTTTTATTTTGAAACTCACCCTGTCTCTCTTGTCTTCACAGGCTTTACTTCCTTTTCCGGCTTGTCATACCTGCTCCCTGATTGTTCCTCCCCAGCTGTCTGTCATTACCCCCAATTACCTCTTGTATTTAACCCTCATGTCTTCCCCAGCCGGATTGTTAGCGCTCTTTAGTCACTCTCTAGGTGTTTTTCATAGTCAGTCTAATCTCGAACCCTCTTAGTTCTTAGACCTTGTTTTTTGCCTTAGCCCTTTTTGGATACCTCTGCAAACTCTGCTGATTTTTGTGTACCGAACCCTGCTAGTCTGAATGCCACCTCTGTTACCGACCTCTGCCTGTATGAGAACCTGCCTTTGTGAACTGAACCCGGACTGTCTATTAAACTCTGATTTTTTGCACTTTGGACCATCCTCATCTGCCTTTTGGGTTGCTTTTGCCATTGTTCATGATATGATGATTGTGTTCATTTACAAAAATGAACATAAGTAAGACATAAATCATTATTTTGTGTAATTCAGTTGTCATTACGTTAGGATACTTTTTACTGTGTTCCTTGAGATCTTTATGTATGTACTGTTAGGCAAACACTCAAACATTTTGTTGACAAACCATGAGACATGGTACTAGCTGATCTCACTAACAGGTGATCAGTAATTGGCCACAGAAAACCTGATCAGGGCACTTCTATGGCTGTGATGTCCAATAGTCTATCGTAGTCCTTATTTTCATTTTTCATGCTGTTTCTGGTCACACCTGAATTTAAAAAGTCACATTTTAGACTAACAAGATCATAGATCTTTTCTTCCTGTGTGTAAATGAACAGACTGCTCCCTACAGCACCATTCCTGTTTCTGTGTTTTAAGCTCTCATTCACCAAAGTTTGCATGTTTGCTTGTCAGCACACTCACATCAGGATGCTCCTTTGTTGGGACGTACAGTTTCTCCTGCAGGTGAACATTTGGGCCGACAGCCTCTGGCAGCTTGTTGTTCCTGCCCGAACTGCTCAGGGTGTCTGTGTACATGTCTTTCCGTACTCGGCTGATTTCTAAGAGAAACCAAGAAAAACAACTTTTTACACATAAAAAAACACATTGAACACACTAAACATTATCAACAGTCACATTTTAATCATTTCCTCTGTACATTGAGATTCTGTGATTTTGAGCATGTGCATCTTTAAAGAATTGATTTAATCATGCCAACTCCATGGGCTCATCAGAGTCCCCATCAGTAACACTTCCATTGTTTACTTACTTACTTACTGGAACTGTGCAACAGATTTTATTGGAACTACTGTGTTTGGAAGCTGACTCTATTGTCAGTCTATGGAGGACATTGACTGGCTAGAGCTGCTGGTCAGTCCTCAGTCCTGATGCTGCTGGACCTGTCTGCTGCCTTTGACACAGTGAGCTACCAAAACCTCTTTACACCCTCTGGACTTGGTATCTCAGGATCTGTCCCACCTTGATTCAAGTCCTACTTCACAGGAAGATCCTTTATTTAGAGTATCATGGCAAGGACGGCTGTGTGATTCACATGGCTTGTCGACAGGGGAATCTCAGGGTTCAGTGCTTAGTCCCCTGCTTAGTGAGCTGTTCATTTGTGAGCCATTATTAAATGCAAATTGCCTGCAAATTTGAGAAATGAACAGCTCTCTCAGAACTGCAAATCGGTTCTCATAGTTCACTTAAAAGAGCTGTTCAAAAGATCAACTCGTTCACAAATCATATCTCTTGAGAAAACCACCACGGAAGTAGGTCAACATCTGTTGACTCCCAGTGTTTGAGCTAAAGCTAACTAGCAGTGGACGAGCTTTGGCCGTCTCCTCCTTGTTACTGGATGCACAGTCAAAGAATGGTGTCTACCTGCTTGTCATGGACTCAGGAGTGAGGTAAGACATGAAAGGAACAAAAATGTTGGAGCCTTCCTTTAAAGAAAAGTGGTATAAAAGAAAAGCTTTTATACCCGCCCATACAGTCTGCAGCTTTCACCATGCAGAGCCTCCCTGCTTTATGCTAGACAGACCGGATTCATAGTTTCATAAAGTCAAAGGAAAGTCAGAGAATCCATGTTTTCAGTGATGAGTTTTCGTTATGATAGCACACTGTATGTCTGTTTATTGAGGAGGTAAACTGAGCCAGAATAAGACTATTTTTACTTTTGTGGATTCAGTGGCACAATCTGCACAATGTATAGCCCTGGCTTTCATTCTGACAAGCTGCACAGATGCAGAGCTGATCTGTGTGACTGTGGTTTATTATCAGGCTAATTCAATGCACCTCATACAACCTTACATCAAAAACTCTGCACTATCCCTTTAAACCAGAACAAATATTCATGCAAAATTCATGGAAATTCTTTTAAGTGGTCTTGAGAAATGATAATCACAAGCAAAGGATGACAACGAGACTCCATAATTTTGACCTTTGACCTACAACCTTTAAAATCTAAGTAAACATTTTGATTTTTACCAATGATTAAAATTATATTATCCATCGGCAACCACAAAGAATTCTTCCTGAAAATTAATAGCAACCATTTTTTTAAATTATTTTGATGTGTGATGTTCTGATAAAGACGAAATCCCCCTTTTTAAGTTTTTTATACTCACTTGTGTGTTCTACATGTTTCCTCTGCATGATAAAGAACATCACTGTCCCATCCTCTAAGTCCATGGCATCAGGGCCTCTCCCTCCTGCCTGAAACGGCTTGCTGAATATACCTAACAGTGCGACGTTCTACCATTATACCAGCAGTTTAAGTGCATTGGCTCGAGTTAGTATGGCCTGTGCAAAGTCTTAGAAATCTTAGAAAGATGCAGAGTTTTTCAAAACTTGGAGCTGAACAGCCCTGAACTGACCAGTTACCACAGGGCAGTCAGGTTGGACCAGTCTGAACCGACTGGGCCCATGGAGGAAGAGGCCTTGAAGTGACAGGACCTCTATTACCCCCCACCCACTGGCAAAAAACCCTTTAAACCCGGTAACAATCGGCTCCTGTTGGCAGTGGGAAAGGGCCTAATCAGTATTTCAACCCGGGTCGACTGACCCTGCAAGCAACACAGGTTTTTATTGGCTCGCCTCCAATTGGCTCCAGTGGGAACATCACACCGCTGTGAACCCGCTAATTTACGGGATGACGTTGGCATAACATGCCTACGGCATAATATCGCGCCCATCCCCTCCGTCACTTTCACGACTCTTTGTCATCTCAGCAACAAATTCCATCAGCTTTCATATCATCAGCACTCGAATATCGTTTAGTCTGCGCTGAGCTTGTACTTTTTTAAAGAGAGACGAAAGTACAAAGTACGGAAAACAGTTGACCACCGTGTCCATGGCTTCCATGCTCCTTTCCATTGTTTACATGGTCTTGTTTCAGCACGCTGATGATGTCATCAACATGATGACATCAGCTTGATGCACCAGAGGAAACAATCAGCCACACAGCTCGTCTGCTGGCGGTTAGACCAGGGTCTGCTGGCAGTGGGAAAGGAGTCACTTGCCGACTGTAAGCGGATTAACCCGCGTTGAAAAAAACCTGCCTTTACCCACTAATTTTAGTGGGAAAGCAGTATAAGAGTATCTCAGACAGAGCACAGCTGGATCAGGGGTCCTCAGTATGTAAAACTTAGAGGGTTTTTGAACTCTGGTGATTGTGAACATACTCTAGCAGTCATGCAAATGGAGTATGTGAATCTGAATTAAGGCGAAATACAACGTTACCAAATAGCAAGCCCACAGAAATTGCTTGTAATGTTGGTTCATTGCAAGGCTGAGGTCTCAATTCTGTGGTATAAACTAGTGTTAACATCAACAGGAGGCTTTAGTTCATTTTCCCCTTTCACAAAACAAGCACCTTGTTGAACTGCTGTGATAGCTGAGTAAATGTTTGATTTGAAAATATTTTGTGATCTTACTCTGGTGAACATTCTCAAAACTAACTACTTATATTTTCTGTCTAAGACGGTCATAAGGGCTATTTCTGTGCTCCTTTAAGCTATATTGAGGGCGACTTTGTAAATAAATTTATTAGTTCCGCATTACCTGTTGTAGCAGGGGGAGCTTTCATTGATGAGACACTAACAGGCACATGCACGAGGAAGCTGCGCATTCCCTTGAAAAGAGGGACAGCTTCTGTATTGGTAAGGCACTTTGTGATGCTCTCTCTCATTGTTTTATAGGTCCCATATTTTGCTCCTTTTCTGCAGTTTAACATGGATCCTTGATGTCCTCATGAAACGTTAATTACATGCTTTGGTCCAAAAAGCCCACGAATAAAGCACAGCTGCATTCTTTCCATACTCACATATCCCCTCTGTTCAGAACAGCTGGTTTTGAGGGCAGTCGCCTTAATATGGTAATGAGCCAGAGCAGAGCCGCGGCCAACACAGTGCATACAGGGACATAATGATAGACCTGAAGCGTATCTCGAGCGAAGCAGAGCGCACTGCTGCTCCAGGCACGGGTTGCTTACAATCCTGAACACACATGAACTGTAAATTCATGCCAGTTACCAGATAACAAGTTCGTTTCCCCCAAACATCACAGGCTAACACACAACATGCTAACCTCGGCCTAGCCATCGCAGTGGGACACAGCCGTGACTTAGCCTACCTTCCGGGCTAACGTTTGCAGAAACAGAGGGGTAATGGGGTGGATAAAGGACTGATTATATTCAGACAACTGTTAAACTTCTCTTGACTTATGTAAGAATGCTCATACATTGAAGTCTATCCTTCAGACTTTCAATAAGTAATGTCAACATTGACGAGCATGTTGTGCAGTTACCTATGGTTCACTGCCCCCTGCTTTTAGTATTAGCTTGTAGCATTGAGTAAAATAATCACTACACAGCGTTAAATATTCACATTTCCATCATCAGGTTTGGCGACAGATTGTTGGTACTGGTACTGATTCAGGAAATGTCTAGTTCCCAGTCCTGTGTCAAACTGACTGAAGTTGAGGAAGCAGTCAGACGTGAAGTGACTGGCACACACATACAGGTTTTAGCCGACTGTAGCTGCTCATTCCCTTCAAAAATAAAATTAATACACTGGGCCTTTGGTCCTCTGAGGCTGGTAGCCTATATGTGAAGATATATGTGGCTGTTTACAGCCAACCGAGCAGTGATAGGTTTTGGGTATCGACACGTTGTACGCCAATCTCTCACTAAGAATGTAAACAATATGGCGGCACTTTGCACAGAAATTTCTCAAGCCGGGGAGGTAGACTTATGCAAATAAAATGCTTGTTGCATAACAGTATATCCACAGACTCAACAGCTTGCCAAATACCATGAGTGTACATGTATGCAGCCTGCTAAATACAGGTTTTGTTGTCTACTCTCACATGTTGTGGACTGGGAGGAAGGCCAAATACCCCAAAATGTGTTCAAAAGCCTTAAAAAGTGATATTTGCGTATGTCCCCTTTAAGTTAGCAAGTGTAAAAGTTACTAAATCTGTTTTGAACGGCATAAAAACTAAGAGTGAATTTATTGTGAGGCTGTATATGACTTACAGTTGGTTTTGTTTGATAAAAGTGACACGTTAATGTTAATGTTAAATCACATTCGCATTTTGTTTCACCCGCTGCAGGGAGAGACCAGCTGTAACCTGAGTGTATGTGACTTACAGTACGTGCCCTCTTGCTACATTACAGGTTTTTATTATTTTATTGTTCTCTGTTGCACTCTAAAGGACAATATACTTCAGTGTATATGGCACATTGTACTTGTTTCTGTAAATTTTATTTATGAGAAATAAAATGTGATTCAACATACGAAACAGTCAATTTACAATTTAATTTTTAATTTGATACTGTTTGTACTTACCCAGTGTTATTTTTTTCTTTAATTACTGCAACAGTGTGTATGTTATCCATTATTGCACACAGGAAAAAAGAGGGACAGCTTGTGTATTGTGGAGAGACCGTGCTGTTGCCTGTGTGTGTGTGTGTGTGTGTGTGTGATGTACAGTATGTGCCCTGTCTTGCAACAATGCAGAAAATTAAAGGTGCTGTTCCTGATTCCTGCCTGAGTGTTTGCCTTCATGTGTACCAGGTTTCATCTTAAGTCTGCTACACTGTGGGAAATAGTTATTGATATCTGACATCACAAGCATCTGACTTTGGTGACGTTTGCACCTGTTTTTTTTGTAACAAGTTTTAAAGATTTTAGGTATGAAAGTGTACCATAAACACATAACAAAAATAAAATTCTGCTCCATTTTTCTGAAAAAGATCATTTCCTCAGGATTAGGAGACACATTTTATTTTTTAAAATCAGCTCTGTTTTTCTCTATTAGTGATGTAATCATCTCAGGATTACATGATTGTTTTGTGAAAGAAAAGAAAGAAAGTTATGTTTCTCTGATTTTATAAATCAATAATCACCTTAAAATCCCTCCAGAAGTGCTTAATCAGGTCGTTCAAAGGAAGCAGTTCAAGCAAACATGGCCCCGATTGTTTGGTTTAAACCAGTTTGAAGTACTGGGAAAACCTAGTGTGTGTCAGTAACATTTATGATATTTTAAGTTTGTCTTTTTAAAGCACTGATCATTAACTGGCAGCCCGTGCATGGGCCACATCAGGCCACCCAGAGCTTCCCATCTGGCCCACCAGAATATTATCTAAATCTGAAAATGTCGGGTAGAACAGTGTTTTGGGTTTTTTGGGGGTGTTTCTTTGTTGTAAAATCCCTATCACTCAATCAGTCTGTTTTCCTATGACCTTTGCAACTATGATCACAGCTCCCCAAAACAATCAAGAATGACTTGATGTTTGATCTGACACCCTAAAGCCATTGTTAGCCAGTAACCAAGTGAACGAGTAAACTGAGAGACACAACCAGTATTTCAAATATTACAACCTAGAAGTACAGGGGAAAATACATCTACTGCCCCATGTGGCTGGCAGTGCTACAGGTAATATTGACTGATCTTTTTAAGGCAAAGACATATATTTAATTTGAAAAAAAAAAAATGAATAATGGTATGATTATGATGGAATTTAGGCATAATCCCAGAGAGGTGGCAGGGGAACGACTCCCACTGGCAGGAAGTTGGCTGGTATTTAGCTGGAAGTTGGCTGGAAGGGGAACACTGAATCTTCTGCATCTATGTGTTAATTAGACCTTGATATTTATAATATTAAATTATTTTTGAAATCTGGCCCCTTAAACTTTGTCAACCAAAAAACTGGCCCCTGTACACCTGTAGTTGATGATCCCCGTTCTAAAGGAACAAAGCACTTCACCGTCGTCCAGGTAAAAAGGTCATTATTATCTGCTAAATGCTGAAGTGTTTTCCAGGATAAAATGACAATAGATTGATTTCTTTAAAAATGAAAAATAAGATTAAGAATGGGATCGGTAAGAGAATAAGAATAAGATAAAAGTTTCTTGTAATTTTGCGATGTTTGTCTTGTTATCTCACGAAATAAGTGGATTTTTATCTTCTCATGTGACTACAATAAATTGAAGGTATCAGATGAAAAAGACAATATCCGTGTCTCTTTTACTTCATAAAATACTCAGACCTATTAATATGAAAAAGTTTGTTAATTCAGGTATTTTTTAATTGTTTAAAATGTGAAGCCCGGAGACAAGACATTTTAACAGAGACAAAGGAGTACAGGGCTTAACAGGGTCAGGGATATACAGTCATCGGTGTGGCCTCACTGCCTCACTGACCTCCTCTTTGTTAGTTTTATATTCTGACCACCTGACATAAAAAGTGTGAAATCATAACATTGTAGCTCAGGCCACTTCTTTATGAAGCACTGCACACCTGAAGACAATAGAGTGCAGTGAGGGTTCAGTGCTTTGGCCTCAGTGTTGAGATCAGGATTGTGTAATGGAAACAAAAAAAAAGATGATTTTATGATTTTTTAGTGTAGATTGATAGGGACCGGAACACTTTGCCCTGCTTCATCATTTTAAGAGGCAGCACAAGTAATGGATGATGCTAAAACAAGATAAATTAATGGCTCAAAGAATTCATTATTGGATAAAGAATCTACAGCCAACTTTCTGCCTCACAGCTCATTAAGTTAGCATTCAATTTGAAGAAAAAAAAAAAAACTGCAAAAATTCATTGTGTAAGGTAAACTATCTATGAGGCTTCATATCAAAAAAATATCATGAGACTTCTTAAAACAGAAGACCAATATTATAAAGAAGTATTAGATACATAATTTCACTGACATAATGAGATTTCTGAAGATGTTCTGTTTTACTTTTAATCAGGTCCATATACTGTATATTTATTTCTTGTTATGTTCACAATCACTACTGTTGAAAAACCTCTCTTGTTTTGATATACAGAGTACCCCTGAATGTGCCATATTCTCTCTCTGTCTGAAAAGTTATGTTGGAACTTCTGCTTATTGCATGTTGTCAACAACTCTGCATCCATTCTAAAGTCTACACTCTGCACAAGCCAATGGGCCAAAACTGACAATGAAACAATCATAGGATGCCACAATAGTAGGTCTGTTTGGAGATGGAGATGTCTTCAGACTCTTTGTTTCGTTCACAGAGGTGCTTCTTCATACCAAGGAGACACTTTAAACACACCAAATGTCAGATACAACAAAAAAAGCTTGATTTCCTAATTTAGGCCTCATTATTGAAACTCATTTTAAATTATCTCTCAATACGAGGGCAGCAAATTAAAATTCTTAATATTTATCCTCCTTTAAATTTATGTGATAAATCCTTGGTTCCTCACCTGGGGTCTGGGCCTCCCTGGTGGCAGGGCAAAGGGTCTCAGTGGGGGTGTGAGGCTCTGTCAGCCTTGAGGTTGTCAAAATTTGGCTTACATACATTAACTAATACAATCAGTGCAAACTAAGGTACACTTTTGTTCAAGGTTTCAGCACAATTATATGTTTAAACCCATTTTATCGGAATTTTATTAAAGAAAAGCATTAAATTTTTTGTTAATAAATATGTGATCTTTTTTTTTTTTTTTTGTAGATCCCAGTTGGGAGTTTGACTCTTCTTCAGTACAACCACAGTAGGGGCGGCCCAGGGAGAAATGATTGGAAATCACTGGTATAACAGACCGACTAATATTGAGTTTTTTGATTATTATTTTGAATTTTTTGAATATTTAATATAGAATATTGATTTTAAACTGTGGTACATTACATTAAAAGTGCTTATTTAATTGCGCAGTTTACAAAACTAGATTTATTTGTGAATTTGTTCCCTGCACAAACGTAGACAGATTGTCTAGGATGGGACCTCACCTTCGTCCAGGAGTCTCTCCAGGTGCTGGAAGATCCCACAGAAATTGGGCAAACTATTCATCAGCTTTTTGTCGTTCATGAGTTGCATCAAGTAATCCGGACTCGGTTTAGCTTTCTCCTTCCCCTCCATCTCCCCCACCATGGTCCAAAATAAAAGCACAGAGGTAGGGCTGGTCCCGGTCACAGTAGGCCTCCTGTGTGAGTGGAGAACATGGAGCCAGACCTGATCCCAGAGCAGGTCTCTGACTCCTCTGTTTTAATCCCAACAGTTAAAAACACGAAAACACAGACAGCCCAAACTCTCATGAAGGGGTAGAACCATCCTTATCAGAGAGACTGATGAAAATCCAGATTTTGTCCCAACTGCAGCTCCAGTTGTCCCTCCTGGCTCTTTGGAGTCCAGCGCTGCTCAGTTTTCTTTCTGTTCCTCTAGTCCTAATTCAATCTGTCACAGCCTCACACTCACACCGAGTAAAATGGGTGATCGCTGTGTGTGTGTGTGTGTGTGTGTGTTTGTGCTAAAGTAACAATCAAGGGTTTGTTTCAGCATCCAACCTCAAGTTTGACTGAAACAATTGCCTCAATCTCTTTGGCAGTCAAAACATCAAAACAATAAAAAAAAAACAAAGTTTACTTCAATTTATCTCAATGAAGCCCAATTAGGCAAATAAAGTAAACAAAAGAGTAACTGAGCTTTTGCCAACATTTACATAATGTAAATCTAAATAAACTTTAAATTTTAGACTACATGCTCATTTAAACCATTTTGACCAAAATCAAACACAACAGCAACAAAACATATACTGATAATGTCATGGCTCGACTAATCAGACATTTTCATAACTTGCAACAGACTGCTACATTCTTTACACAATAAATACATAAATAAATGAATAAATAAAACACTATTTCAAAGTAATGTTCCAAATTTCTTTCTTTCACCAGTAGATGGCAGCATAAACCTGGGGATCAGAAAAAATGGAAAATTAAGCAAATTGTTGCCAAAGTTCACCTGATAACCATATAATAAAATATTCCTCATTTTTTTTCTATCTCAGTCCTTTCGGCATTTTAATAGGTCCTTCTTATCTAAATATGTTCTGATTTTGTTGCTGACAATTGAAAGCTACTTCGGCATAAATCCACGGTGGTACTTAGGAGTTGTGCATCACCAGTGGCTCCGCGACACTGAAGTCCTGATTTGATTTTATTGTGATTCTTAATACTTTATAATATGTGGAGTATTGCACTATATTGTGATTTATAACCTATTATTGACTGCATTTACATCCACTGAGAGAAATAGAGCAAATTCTGTCAAATGCGTCTTTTCATTCAACCACTAAGCTTTAGCGCTGCTGTCAGTGTAAAATGCAGAGACTGAGGCACATACCCAAGCTTGAAACAGCATGTAACAAAAGTCCTTGTTTTCCACAACATGGTGCAGCCTTCAGTCTGCGCTCATTGAGTTAGTTATGGATTGAGCTACTTTCCTAAGTCTCTCAGAACTGGGAGGCAGCTTCATGAGCTAAGCATGTCAAGTGTTGGCTGGTTTATACACAGGGTTAGCTTAGCATTAGCTTTGCTTCCGCTTTTGTTTCAATGGGTGGTGCCAAGTGAGGTGAGATGTATTTCCACAGCATTTTATTCTCATGCATCACAACTTAAAAGCCCCTGTGTCTTTGCCATCGCTTTTGTTCCTTTAAAGTCCAAAGAAAGTCCACACAACTGATTTAGGGGTCATCAAAATGGAGAGGAATTCAGGCATACCTGCACAAGCTTTTAGCCGTATAGGAGTCTCATCCACACTGATATGGCGTTTCAAGTGCCTGAAAATGAACATTTTTTTAAAATGGGATCTGATAACGCTGGCCAAGCATTTCTGTGTTGACAACAAATATGGGTAGCTTCAGAAATAATGACGTCACAGCCTTATCTCTCACTTAAACCGCATGTGGAACCCTGACAACAGAGGCAGAATACGGTGTCCTGTTCGTGCTGCAGAAGCTCCTGAGCTTGTGTTGCCTTTAACAGCATACTGGTCTTTTGTAAGGTGACCTTGAGTGTCATGAAAGGCGCCCTTAAATAAAATGTATCATTATTATAATCTTCTGCTCCTCTACGACCACTGTGAGCAACAAGAGGACACGGAGAGCAGCATATGCCAGTGCATGTTTACAGTTGTTTGTACGTCTGCAGCAGCGTTACAGCACCACTTACAGGCCTGGCATATGTACTACAGTGTTTTCAGAGTTTTTCATGTGGATGGACACTTTCACTGAAATGATGCCATCTTCATAGAGAACACTTTCAACATGAAAATTTGCCATCTCTGTGTGGAAAGGGCCTTAAATGCTGACACCATGTTTGTTTAGTCTCTCTCCTAAGCCGCCATGTTTGTTTACTAACTCTCCTGCACAATGGACATCACCTCTGCTGACCTATTCTACAAAATTTCTCAACAGCGCCGTTGTGTGGACTTATAAAGCTTTATTATCTATTCCTACAGAACCAAAAGCTTTATGAAACGTTGGAAATTAATACATAAAAATGTTGGTACTTGGTGGCAGTGAATTAATAAACTTTTGTCACACAACAGATACTATGGTGTATCAATTTTTCCCCCGTCCCTAGTAGATTTTTTCATCAAAAGTGAAATCTTAAATCTATGATGTTTGCTAACTTCATTTACTCTTGCTCAGCCATATATATCAAAACTCAAACATCTTAACAAGCGTCATAAGTGTCCCCTTCATAACAATACCCTCATTATTTAGATTGACCTTGTAGCTGCAGAGATAGACTTTAAAAATTAGGGCATATAACTTTTTGAAGCAGAGGTCAAGGGGTTAACTCACTATATACACTCATCAGCCACTTCACCAGATGTACTGGTTCAATTGCTCAGTAACACAAATAATTAAGCAACCAGTCACATGGTTGCAACTAAATGCATTTAGGCATGTTGACATGGTCAAGACTACTTGCCGAAGTTCAAGAGCATCAGAATGGGGGAAGAAAAGTGATCTAAGGGACCTGAACGTGTGCCAGTTGGACTGGTCAGAGAATTAGTAGTAGTTTGGTGTACATATGTATTATTTCGCATTGACTTTGTTTGTTTGTTTGTTTTTTAAAGTTTGAGATAAATAAAGAAAAGAAGAAAAGACAGAAGGAAGTATTTCAGGAGCTGCTGATCCAATGGGATTTTCATGCACAATCACCTCTAGGTTTACAGAGAATGGTCCAAGTAAGAGAAAGTATCCAGTAAGCAGCAGGAGGCCATTTCAGGTGTCACACCTGTGAGCTATTCCTTACCTTAATTTAAATTTTTATTTAAAAAGTTTAATTCCTGCTTTTCTTTTTCTGCTTCTGTTCTGTTTGTACATGCATATACACTCTAGTGTGTATCTAGTCTGTACTTAGAGAGTGAAGTGAAATTCCTTGTATGTGTAACATACCTTGCCTTGCTGATTCTGATTCTGATTCTGATTCTAAGAACAGCAAACTGAGAAAAATCCCTCTGCATCCCATCATGGAAAAAAAGCAGTGACATCCTGGACTTCTGTGGACTTGAAATCATCTGGATATTTACCCAAAAATGTGTTGGGACCTGATTATCATTTTTACTGAAGTACTGTTTCATGTAGAGCATGTTTTACATAAATTGATTGTTTTAAGATATTTCTAAATAATAAAAGTCTCCAGAAAAAAACCCACTGCAGACTCATAGACAAGAAGCTATAGAAAAGAGGAGGGGAAAAGTAGAGAAAGAAAATCTTTTGCCTGGTTGCAGAGAAAAAGTTTGAATTGGTTGTACTAAATACTTTAATAGGCTAAATGGTTTTACTTCTTTTTCATATGGAAATGAGACCCCCTTCCCCACGTCCCCTTCTGGTGGCTGCAGAAGAGAAGAAAGGCTGTGAAAGGAGAGGAAAGAGGTCTGAAAGAGAGGGATGGAGAAACTTCTTGTGTTTTGGCTGAAAACTCGTCTCTCTGAGTGCAAAAAAACATCTCATTCAAGAATGTGTGAACCACCATTGGAGTCTCTTGATACAAATTACAAAGCTTTGGAGAGAATCTGCAGACTGAAGGGAGCGTTGTGGCCTCAAAAACTCCTCTATTGACCGAAAGACAGTTTAATGTTAAATCAGACCATTGTCCACATTATACTAAATGAGTGTTGGGCAGACAGAAAGGCCTTTGTTCATGATTTCAGAAGATGTTATGTTCAATATGCAACCTGAGCTGAATGGCGGAGCAGTGGAGACCACTGTCCCCTCACAGAAAAAGAGCTCATGGTGTGAATCACTCTCCATGTGGAGTCTCTCATGGTTCCCTCTGTTTGCTCTGGTTTCCTCCCATAGTTGTAAGACATGCTTGTTAAACTGGCTGGTGACGCTAGAGGTGAGAGTGAGCATGATTGTCAGCGGTGTCAGCGGGGACAGGTTCCAGTGCCCCATGACCCTGAAAAGGATAAGTGGTATAGATAATGAATGGATGTACTAGAGTCCAGTGTGAGAGGGTCACAGTGCTTATCGTCAAATATGTTTAACTCGACCTGTTCCTGTGAAGGTGTTTGAGATCAGTGATCAACCTACATCAAGCTCCGCCCACTGACCAATCAGACATCTGTGAACTGACTGTGAGAGGAGAGGAGGGGAAGATTGAAAAAAAATGGTATATTGCACTAAGTTGGGGGAAAATGGTAATAAACACAAAATGTGTTTGCTGATGTGTAACTTCAAAGTTTCAAACGTTGGGGTGCCGGGATGGTGGAGTTGGAAGCTGCGGTGCTGCCTCTCACCCAGTGCCTGGTTAGGCTCCAGCACCCTGTGACCCTGGAAGGGATAAGCTGTACAGATAATGGATGAATGGAAGGATGGATGGATAGATGGATGGATGGAGGGATGGATTACCGAAAAAAAATGAAACACTTTAGGTAATTTAACCAATTTTACTTTCATCTTTTTTATAAAATGCTTTGTTTTTATTCATTTTGTTTTCTATAATATTTAAATACGAAAATTTTGTGAAAACAATTTAAGTCTCCTGAGTTTTATTTAATATTGGAGTTTAGTTTCTTCTGATTTAGAAATTACTCCAAATTGTTTTCTTTATTACAGGTATTATGTTAAGCTGTAAAATTCAAAGTAAACAGTTTTTACAATACGTTTTTACATACTTTTCCAATATCATTCCAAAACCATTGCATATTATGAAGGTCCTTTAATGAAAGACTGAACTTGTAATAATGTGATCACATGGAAAGTGGTCTGGCCTGTTTCTGATATAAAGGCCTGAAAAAAGTGGTCAGGATTTGACATGTAAGGACCAGATTGCATCTGTCTTCAAAAACAGATCTGAATCAACAATTTGTGATGCAGGCTAATTTGGCCGGTGGAGTGGATCCAGCTGAAGAGCTTCTTTAAAAGTCAGACTCATGAGAAAAACGTCTAAAATGCTGAGATTGAAATCAGAATTCTATAATTAAGGTTTAATATCAGAATCCGTATCAAAAGTCAGAGAATTCAGAGAAAAAAAGGCTGGAGATTCAAGCCACATTTCCGAGACAATACACCAATTTTTAATTATGAGATTTAAAACAGAATTCTGAAAGAAATCTTGAAAAAATCCAGAATTCTGAGAACAAAGAAGAATTTTGAGATTAAATTCAGAATTCAGACTAAAAATGATTTCATTTACTAAATTCTACCTTTACTCCCATCATTTTGACTTCAAAAAAGTTTTTAACTCTGATTTTTTTTTTTTTTTAATAATAATGATAATAATAATAATAATAATACATTTTATTTGGGGGCGCCTTTCAAGTCACCCAAGGTCACCTTACAGAAGTTGTTTCCCTAATCATCCTCTATGTTACCAAATTTTAAAAATGAGCAGGCGATTTTTTATGGTTGTTTTCAGAAAAGCATTTTTTGGTTTAATTCCTAAAACTATCAATGAAACCCCCAGAACAACAGCAAGTAAAATATTTTTATCATGAATGACTTTGATCAGTTTAACAGAAATCCACATCATGACAACTCCAGGAAGAAGCAGCCAGGACATCTAAATTGTCCCATGTGGCTCGCTGCAGGGTGGATGATAGGGACTGATCTCACTTTTAGAGGCTCAAAAATAGCTAAAGCCCCTAAGAACTCAAATCAACAAAAACTTTCTCCATCCGATGTTTATGATCATATATACACTCTATCAACTATCCTTAAATCTTAGGACTGATCTTTGCAGGTTTTTTTTAAATATCAGGGATTACATTTTTGAGAGTCAGAAACTGGATGTAAAGTGGGTGGGCTTTAGACAATCATTTATGATGTAATAAATAAAAATAAACATAAAAACAGTCCTGCCCACTCAAGGACAACAGAACTACTCACGCCCAATTAGTTTCTTTACATAAGAGTAGTAGTGACAGTCCTGAGAAATCATTCGAACTGTAGTAAAAGATGTTTTTGAACAAAATTTTCTAAAACTCAAAGATTGCTTTTTACTCTCAAATTTTGAAGTATGCTTAATGACACATTGAACTATGACATAAAATTAAAATTCTAAAAAAATTCAAGTTATTTTTTCAGAGGTTGAAACCAATAATATTTAAAGTGGACTAAAATATATTCATTGTAATTTTATTTTATTAATACTTTTTTGAAGGCCCTAAAAGCATGTGCCAAGGACAAAAACTGGCCCTTGTGTTGTAGTTGAGAATTCTTGCCCCACAACATTCTGCCAACAAAGCCCTTTGAGTTTAAGTGAGATACTTTATCCTCAGTAATGGTCCTTAGCGCTTGGTGTGGACGTACCTGCTTATTATTAATTACTGAATAAAACCAACAAAGACTAATTTTAAAACTCAAACCTCCTCTTCATCCTCTCAGTCTTTACCACTCTCTTATGAGCTGTCCACCACAGTTTGTCCAGCAATCTCAGCTTTGATTTGGATCTGCTGCGTTGACTTGTCCAAACCTGGATCTCTGTGCTGCATTAAGGAGAGATCTGTCCCCCACCCTTGTTTCTCCTCCTGGGCTGGACTTCCTGATACAAGGCGTCCTCCTTAATGAAGACAATCAGCTATTCTTCCCCCATGAAAGACGCTCTGAGGACTCCATTGCACTGCCAAGGACAGAGACAAAGACACCAGGCGGTGTGTGTGTGCTGAGGGGTGGCAGAGGGAGGAGATGGAGGAGAATGTCAAGGCGAGAGAATTTTTGTGTCTCGTGTTTTCCGCCCCATGACAGCTGATTCAGATTCAAATGGAGCCTTTGAATAGTCAGCTCACACACAAACAGTGTTTGCAAAGGCTGAATGTAGCTGAGACAGTGATGTCATCCATGGAGGTGGTGAGAAGAGAGGAGGAGAGGAGGAATCCAGCGAGGAAAAGAGGACGTAGAGCAGGAATTAAGGAGGAAGGAAAAGAGGAAAAATCACATCCACATCCAGAGAGGGGTTTCACATGGTTTAATACATGTGGACAATGAAATGAATCAACTTTACAATAAAAAACAAGCCTGTTGATGCGACGTCTGCAGCACATAACATACAATGTAAACATAAAAACATAACACTGGCATGGGTGTTGTTTAAGTCTCTTGGTGCTGTTTCTTTGTAGTTGTGTCTCTGTAGTGTTGTCTTTGCAGTTAGTCGTCCGTCTATGGTCATGTTAAGTCAAGTTTAGATTGTTTTTTAAGAGTTTCGGTGCTCTCTAGTGTTCTGTCCTGGTGCCTTTGTCTTTTATTTGTATCTTTGTGGCAGACCCCTTGCACTTCCCTCTTGCGTTGGTGTATTTTGTGGTTGTCTGTTAGAGCTGGCTTTGGTTGTATTTTGGATATCTACTGGTGCTCTTCCATTTGTGGTTTCTGCTCAACTCAGCTTGACCCGACACGGTTTGGATAATGCCAGCTTTGTTTTCCATTACAGTATATGTATTAGAAGTAGTAGTACTTCTTTAAGGTAGGCAGGACTGTCAGAGCACAAATCTACGGCGCATCCTCACAACAACAAAGGAGGAAATGAAGGCAATACAGCTGCCGGCCCTTTTGTGGAATTTTGTCAAGTGGGGTACACACATAAGATTATCAGCTGTTTTTGACCTGACTTTCCCCCTTCCCAACCAAGGATGGCAATATTAATATTTGGCAATATTATGACAAACATAAATATTAAACTTGTTCAATATTTACAGCCAAAAGTCTTCAAGTGTGTGGCCGACAACTCCCAAGTCATGACTGAGTTATGACGTGGAACAGAATGTAGCCAATCAAGAAGTGAGCTGACTGAGGAACAAGGAAGCAGGAGTAAATAAGAACAAGCATGGCCAACCTGAAACTTAAAGTTCAGGGGATCCAGAAACGGAGGACCAGCTCACGCGTTCACGCTGTCTCCAGTCTTTTTTTTTTTTTTTTTAATTAGTTCAGCATTTTTCAGTCAAAAATAGACCCAAGACCCCCATCATTCCCTCTTCTAAAATGTCCTCTTCCATGTTACGTGTTGTGTTTTCCAGTTGTTGATGTTTCTTATTCTTCATTTTTGTTAGATCACATTTGATCACACAAGATTTCTGGCTTGGAGGACTAGATTCTAGATCTGTGGTGGGACAGAAGGTTATATGTGTGGTGTGCTGTGATTGAAAGTTCTGTGGTAAAAAAAAAAGTTAAAGACACTTACATCATCCATCATTAAAATGCTTACAAATCACACTGCTTTATAATTTTTGAAGCAAGGAGTAAAGCTTATGTCAGGCTATTATGAAACTACATAATGGTACATTTCAATAGCACATCAGGCAGGTGACTCGACTAATGGTCTGTCAATCACATTCATTTTGGGCAAAGATCTGATCTGCAACTGCAGCTGTTAGCATCTATGCTAATCTTAGCGGTCTCTTCCTGATGTCGTCTTGCTCGCAGCTCTCACCTCTTACTGCTCTAAAGGATGCTGATTGGGCCATGCTGCTTCTGGTTGTGCACAGTTGTTGTAGATAGGAGCTTGGCAAGATAGGTCAGTTTGATTTCAGACACTGAATCAGGCTGATCCAGCTGTGCTAGGAGGGTAACATAATGGCAGACCAACTGTAAAGCTGCAGCCCCTACTGGTGCTTTTTTGAGTTAATGGCATCAGCTTGACTGGACTCAAATGGACTCGACTAGACTTAGCTGAACTGGTCCTCCATGGTCTTCTGAATGGTCAGACTATTGCCATAATGAGCTGGGAGTATATGACAGAAATAAAACACCACCCATTGCCTGCTCCATATTGCTGTATGACTTCCTAAACTTTCCTCTGCTTTAGATTTTAGGTTGTTTGACTACTTGTAACTGTCTCTGGGACTAGACTTGTCTCCTGACTGTGACCTGTCCCCCCTCCATCCTCTTTTGTTGTTGTGGAGATGTCACATGTCTAAGTGTTAGACATGTCATGTGTATTTGTATGTGATGCTGTTGTGATTGTAAGTAACTTTGTTAACCGTGCTGCTGTCTATCTCGGCCAGGACACTCTTGAAAAAGAGATGTTTAATCTCAATGGGTTTATTTTCCTGGTTAAATAAAGGTTAGATAAATAAATAAATAAAAATGTCACAGTAGTTTTGTGACAACCCTGCCTACTTTAAAGAAGAACTATCAAGAAATATGGAAAATGAAGCCAGTAGAACCCAAACTTTGTTGAGTCGAGCTGAGTTGAGCAGATACCACAAATGGAAAAGCCCCATAGGCTTCCAAAGTTTATTTTATGCTCTTACCACTTCTTTAGATGACTTAGTTCTTTGAGTGATCAAGTTAGTGTTCCTGGCATGTTTTAAAGACAATCAAAGATGATGATGTTTAAGATCCTCGATCATCTTCTTAATTAGCACTTTGTTAGCAACTGTCCTTTTAAAAAGGCTATAATGCTTTAAAATTAAATAATTCAATAATTTAAATAAAAGTGGCTTCTCTAGGTGTATTTCAAGTTGTAGAAGAGAATGTCAAGACCTTTTAATCTCATCTTAACCACAGATCTCATTTCAGACTTTTATCTGGAACATCAATTCAAAAGTCCCATAGACTTTGAGATGCAGGACCCGAAATGAATACTAACTCACTTGTCCATTTTAATACACACTACTGCCCCACTCTGTTTTGCTTTCCTTCTGAGCTGCTTGAAGTATATTTGTGGGAATGTCTTTGCCATTTCTGTGTGGTTGTTTTGCTTTTTGATGTTGTAGTGATATTGTAGTGATTGCTGTAGTGAAATGTATTTTGATTGCAGCCATGTATTTGTCCTTTTTTGGTGGTTTTGCTTCTCTCTGCGTTCATGTCTTTGTGGTGATTTTCATCTTCACTTGGCCAACTTTACATGCTTTCTTCATAGTCAGTCCCAGACTCTTCTAGCATTTTGTATCTTTTTAGGGCAGTTACTTTGAGGGGTCCCTGTTTCGGCTTCTCGTAGTTATTTTGTGTATCATATCTGTGTTTTCTATGTCTTATTGTTTTGTTGAGTCTCACTGAGGTAGTTTTGTGTCCCTTCACAGACACTGTGTGTCTCTTCATTGCTGTTTAGTGTTGATAATCACATAGTTATGACGATAAAAAGCTCTGCAACAAACCACTTTGATGGCAGACACTAAATAACCTGACCTGAAGCTGAGCAGAGGTTTTAAATTAAACTGTCAGTCCATTAGAAAGCCTCTAATGATCCAGCAGAGGAAGACCTTGGTGTTCTCCTATGTTTCTGTCTGGTGGTGGGCAGAGTCAGCAAAAGGATGGTCAGAGAAATCGAGGATCTCGATTGGCTCTGCGTGACCGGAAACGGATCTCAGACAGCTTGGAGTTGATGCCAGAGCCAATGACGCCTCTCTTTGCCAGAGGAAACCGAGCCAAGATGGCATCTGAAAAACAAAGAGACAAAGACTGTCACAGGAAGTAAAAATAGATTTAACATTCTCCTTACCTGTTAGTGTGTTTTGTGTCCATTTCCTGTTTTATTTTGAAGTCCTGTTGCTTTTGGTTGTTGTCCAGTTTTATTTCCTGTCTTTGTTCTTTTCCCACCTTTTGTCTCACTCACCTGTGTCTGATTTGTAATCACCCTCACCTGTGCATATATACCATGAGCCTGATCTACTAAAGGTTTGCACATATAAAAACAGGTGCAAACTAGATAGCGCGCGCAAAGCTGATCTACTAACAGGGTGCACCAAGGATTGTGTCTGTAAAATGAACAAAATAGCACATGCAATCCATTTAAAGTGTTTGCCTTCATGAATATCCAGAATACATGCAGTTGATTAGAGCGCGCAAAATAATGGGAGGAGGAGATGCAAATGCAATCATTTAGCTACCACAATGTGATTTATCAAACCCGACACTGATTGTGTTTGGTGTTTTTGTGTCTAAATTTAGCATGTTTGAAAGGCAGGTGCAAACAGGCACAGAGTTACACAAAGATCACTGGGGTCATTGTGGTGATAAAGAGAATATACCGAATATTTTCCATCACTGACTGAATTTGTGGATGAATGACTGAAAGATTTGGAGGCTGTCTGTCATTATGAAGGACTGGAAAAAGAGGGAAAATTCAGTGTGCCATCATACTCCTGCAGACACACGCTTAAAGTAAACCCTCTCTGTTTTGCATTCTTAATACATCGTGGAGGAGGTCATTTAACCTTTGTAAAAAAGATCCCTTTCATAGCCAGATTCACTCCATTTGTCACTTAAAGCTGACAGCATCACACTCTCCATGCGCTGTCAGTGCGTGGAGAGTGTGATGCTGTCAGTGCGGAAAAAGGACGTTAGGATAAAAAGCTCAGTCTGTGTGTGCAACTGCAAGGCTGCTCTTCACATGAGAGGTTATTGGTGATGAATCTGTGTAACTATGTGAATGCTGTCATTTAGATTATGTTTAATTGGAAACAGAAAAAGACAATTAAAAATAATGTTTAAAAATATGGCATGAGGGAATAGTGAAAAGACACACAAAATGACAGACAGCAAAAAAAGGTTACCACAACCTCTGGTTGAGCTGTAATGTCTCTGCTGGAGTTCACCAGTGTGTTTATTTGCCTCACACTCCATGGCTTCAAACTTTATTTTTCGTTTACAACCACTTTGCTCTCCTAAACTCTCCTAGTGACATCTGGTAGCACATGCAAAATACTCATTTAAGGAGTGTGGTCCGCACCACTTTAACACTTGTTATCAATTGCGCACGCAGTCATAGTAGATCACCTGCTAATGGCACATGCAATTTTTTAGTTTGCACACGCAATTTAGCGCTCGTTATTTGGGATCTCAGTAGATCAGGCCCCATGTGTTTCCACCAGCCCTCTGCCAGATTGTCGATGTCTCCCAGTCTGTACATGCTTTCCAGCCCTGCAGTTCTTGTATTTGTCTGCCCATTTTATGGGGCTTTGAGGACTTTTGAATTGAAATTTTGGAATTGCCTTGCTTTGGATTTTGCTTGTTTTTTGAAAGAACTTTTGCCTTACTGCATTTTTTGTCCTGGGTTTTCCCTGCATCTGGGTCTAATCTTTTGAAACGTGTGATATGAAGAATTGGTCATGGAAAACTCTGTGAACTTACTGAAGATGGCATTTATCTTGTGAGGATCGAGTGCACTGCGTTGCGGGTGGAAGGCTGGCCGGCGGCTTCGTCCACCTCGTAGGTTACTGTTCATCAGGGTGTTCATGTCAAACACACCCATCAACAGCGTGCGTGCCATTGCAGTTGGAGACTGGGACTGGTTTGCTGCCTGCCATGAGCGCACATCACAGAGAACCCCAGAGCCAGGATACACCTCCACCTGGCTCACCTGGATGGAGGAGGTAACTCTTTTCAATTACAGACATTCAACAATCAGCCAATGAACTGATGATGGGAGTTCACAGGGCTGTTAACAAGCTACTGAAGGTTATAACATAAAACTTTCAGGGTAAACTGGTTAAGACATGTCCTCACCTGTCCATTAACATGTCCACCTGTGCATTGGCTCTCAGAGCAGCTCTTCCTCAGCTCCTCCATGTCAGTTTGGCTGCAGAGCGGTGCTTCCTCGGCCATATGGCTCCCCAGGCTGAGGTCAGCTCCTCCTGGCACCTCCTCATGGTCTGAGCCCAGTGGGCCCCAGGACTCAGACATGTCTCCGCTCAGCTCATCCTGGAGCTGCTGGACATAGACCTGTGGGCTGAACTCTCCGTCCTGACTGGCATTTGGGGGTTGTTGATGTGAGTAAGGAGCATAACTGTCATTCCTGCATGTTGCCGTAGAGATGGATTGCTGACCACTAGCCTGGCCCAAGGTTTGCCACATTGTGGAGAGGAGCCCAGGGATTTCTTGGAAATAGAGGTGTATTGAAGGTCATAAAATCAGTCCTTAAAATATGCAACATGAAAAATTCACTCTAGAAGAAGCTTTTAAGTTGATGGAATTAAATCAGACCAGATGTGACAACAATTTAAAGAGGACTCATCCTACACATTTTCAATTAGTCTGAGACTCTCTACCTGGACAGGGAATAAAGGGAGAGTGAGGTGGCTCTTGACTCACCATGGACCAGCATGTTCTTCAGTCTCTGGTTCTCTGCTGACAGCTCCGCCTTCTCTCTCTCAAGCTCTCGAACCCGAGACCGCAGAAAGTGAAGCTCGGCATTATGTGAAGGGGTGAAGACGGGCACATCTGATACACACGACTCCACCTTCACCACCTACAACAGAGCAGTTTACAGTGTAAATGAATTTTATTCTAGTCAATACTGTAAATGAAATGATACACAGAAAGATAGATAGATAGATAGATAGATAGATAGATAGATAGATAGATAGATAGATAGATAGATAGATACTTTATTAATCCCCTTGGGCAAATTCGGGTATCTAGTAGCAATAGTATGTTTAGTTAGAGCAAGTAACCAAGCACAGAGCTAGCCTTCTTCACCAGCCTGTCCAGCCTCCTGGTGTTTCTATCATTCATGCTGCATATTCTGATATTTGCATAGACATACAAAAGTCATTAACAAACTAATAACTCTTATGAGTGGTCAAAACGGCCCCTTTTATATAAATTGGGGCATCTGTTACTAGTGCACACTATTTGTAATTGGATGGTTGCAGGTTTGAGCCCAACTCCATCTGTCACATGTCAGTGTGTCCTTGGGCAAGACACTTAACCCCAAGTTGATCCCACTGCTGCATCAGTGGTGTGTAAATGGGCATGAAAGACTGTGAATGTGTTAGTTGATACTGGTGTATAGCTGACATACAAGCTTCAGCCATCAGTGAGAGAAAGTGAGAGTGGATGGTTTGATGTGACCTACAGGGTTAAGGTGCGGTCACACCAAATGCGACTTTGTGACCAAGATCATGTCGCAAACCCAAGTCCTGTCGCCTGTTCATAGCTCATTTTGTCGCCATCGCCGTTGGTCAGTGACGTCACAGCCGCTTCAGTTTCACCACGATCATATCATATATTATATAATAGGACGTATTAGCTGACATTATTCCAACTGTATCCTTTTCACTCATCTACCAAACCACAAAACACTGCAGCTGGCCCTGCAGCAGCATCTTCTGTGAGTTTTCTATGGTCCGTCTAGGCGGAACTAATGTACTCATCAACTAATGTTTCCTACACGGACATAGATTGTCACTCTTTGGACCGGAAAAAAACAGTCTGTCATGGGTGTCAATCACGCACCCACACAATGCTGATTGGCTCTCACGGCGTGACATCGCCTGAAAAGTTAAAATATCAACTTTGGCGACGGAGCACGGCGACCCCAGAGTTCCCATCTGCAGCAACAGGGGTGCCACCTCCACGTCTCCAAAGATGCGGCCAAGTCGCCCAATGCATCCGTCACATCGCGTGAGATCTGGTGTTGTCGTGGCTGATCGTGGCTGTACATTGACTCTGCATGGAGAGTGGTTGCCGAGGTCGCTAGAAAGATGCTTTACAAGCTCAAGTCCATTTACCTTTTATAAATTTGATTTTGTGGGAGATGAGCATTGCAAAAGACACCAGAATATTTCTTTGGCAAACGTTGACACTATAATATTTTTAGGGGCCTCCAGCAGTCATGGGCCCTTAGAATCTTACTAACTTTAACCCCCTTTACAACCACCCTGATTATGCAGGATTGGTTTCGGCAGTGGGCACAGCAGATAGTGCACATGCCTCACTGTAAAACTGCCATTATAACCCCTGGGTTTGTGAGAGCCTTTCTGTGTGGAGTTTGCATGTTCTCTCTCTGAGCACTCTAACGTCCTCCCACATACCAAAAACATGCTCATTAGGTTGACTGTCGACCCCAAAAAATGACCATAGGTATAACTGCGAGCATGAAGGGTTGTCTGTCTCTCTACATGGCCCTGCGATTGGCTGGCAAATGGTTCAGAGTGTACCCCGCCTCTCACCCAATGTCAGCTGGGATAGGATCCAGCCCCCCTGCAACCTCGAAAATGATAAGTGGTATGGATGACGGATGGATGTATGGGTTTTGGCGGTGGTTGGGCCAGATGCAATAGTTTCATGGGGTCCACAATTCTTGGCAGTCCCCCTGCATCTGGGCAGAAGTCATTTCAGTCTTAACACCCCTTTGAATTCAAGGCACTGTATTCAGGCTCACCATGTCCCCAAACTGCCAAAGGACAGGGGTCTCCCTCTAACCAGGTCATATGATCCAGCACAGAATAAATCAAACACAGGCGGACAGGTTTAATGTTGATGTGGATTAATGGCACAAAAACCCAAGGTGTGAATAATTACAGCCAGGTGACGTCACAGCTCATTAATATACACCCAAAGACAGACCTGAGAGATTCACACAAACCCATCAGCCTGCATCACTTATGTAAATTGTGTGTGCCTGTGAGCCAGATCCGGAGACTCTGAGGTGGTAGAGGGTCGGTTATTGTCTTACCGTCGGCCCGGTGCCGCCGCTGTGTGTCCGCTGCTGGACGTTGCTCTCCGGACTCTCCGTCATAGTGTGCCCGGGGTGGAGACGCTCACGGAGCTGCGTTCACCTCTGAATTACACCGGACTGCGGACGCAAGCCGCCGCTCACGGCACAACATAAAGAAGAGAAAAAAACAAGTTTATTAAAATTCATATATAGATCGACTTCCGGTGCAGCGCTGTGCGTCATCTCCGCGTGACGTGTGTAGTTTATTAAAGAATAATCGAATGGGTGTCAACGTGAAAGGAACTACATTACCCAGAGTGCAGTGCGCCAATCAGTATGTAAACATCCATGGAGTTTGAAGGGCGAACACACAGTGATGATCGGTGAGTGAGCTGGTTTTTACTGTAGTTTACTGGCTCTGCTGTTCCAGACTGAGCTTCACTGGACTGTTCTGACCTGCAGCAGGTCCTGGAGTTTGTTACAGAGAAGATTTAGATGGTTTAATGCCGAACTGGGACAGAAAGCATTGATATATAGTCCAAATCTGTTAAAAAGAAGGGATTCACAAACCCAAAGGCAGGGAGATATATATTTATATATACATGTATATATATTTAAAATCAACTTCAATTTCAAAAAACTACTAAATGTGTTTCCCATTTCAAATCATTATTAGCAACACTTTGCCTTTAACTCTATTCATTGTCTTGTTAATAGTCGTACAAGTGTGGGACAGACAGAGCACAGGCATATTGCACACGAGAAAGCATACGTTTCAGTTAAAACCAACATGAATATGAGGAAAGATTGATTTAAAATTCATTTTAAATAGTGTTGATTAATATTTTTACCTGAGGGGTGGGGGTGAAAAGGGAAAATATGACCAAGGGACATCCAAATACCTGAAGACATTAATTATCTCGAAGAAAATTTGGCTGCTTAAAGGCACATGCTAAAAAAAAAAAAGAAAAATAGAATGAAACTTTAGGATTTAGTTGCAACTTTGACTCATTCTTGTTAGTTTTTGCTATTTTTTGAATTCCTCCCTCCTCAGTTATGATTGCTGTTTGAAGTGCAGTAAAACACAAAAGTTTCTCCAAAAGATACTTGAGCAAAAAAAAAACAAAACAAAACACAAAACACAAAAACAAAAACGTGAGCATGGGATGTCAAACATATATGCAGCAGAAGTCAGTGTTCATAATACGACAGCAAACGAGCAATGAATATCTTAACTTCAGTGATATGTGTGGAAAAAGTGAATCAGTAGCATCAATTGAAGAGATGAAAGGAACACTGAACACACAGAAGTGAATATGAACCAGCATCACTACGTGCATGACGATTACAGTGGAGAAATAAAGCTGTAGTGTTTTAGCTCCATATCCAACAGCAGCACAAGACTCAGTGGTGATTGTTTTGCTGCAGATGATCTGCAGAACGTTAAAGATGTGGAAACAACACCTTCAAACGTCCAGGCTCACATCTGAGTTTGTGTGACTCTCCTTCAGTCAATCAAATTTCTGCCTCTACGGCGGTTGTTTTTAATCCGTCCTCCTCAAATCTCCTCTTTCCGGTTTCACCGGGTGCAAAGGATGATGTCATCAGCCCTCCTCCCTTGCTTATTCCTTTCAGCTGACGTTGGACGAGGGGCAGGGTATACTCTGAACCAGTCACCAGCTAATTGCAGGGCCACATAGAGAGAGAGAGACAACCATTCACCCTCACACTCATACCTAAGGGCAATTTAGAGTCACCAATCAACCTAATGAGCATGTTTTTTGTCTGTGGGAGGAAGCCAGAGTGCATGGATAGAATCCATGCATGCACAGGGAGAACATGCAAATTCCACATAGAAAGGCCCTGACTGAAATGGGGATCGAACCAGCAGCCCTCTTGCTGTGAGGCTTTTTTTGCAGATATTTCCAAATTCGGTATCCTGATACCAATGATGATATCGATATTTTTTTGCTATAACACAAAGCTCCCTCTTAGGTGAAACTGACTTATTCTATTACTGTCCCTTTGTGTTCAATATGAATGTGAAGCAAAGAAACAACTTTTTTTTTTTTTTGAAGAAAAAATAAAATTTTGATTTATAAAAGTGGAAATTCAGTGATGATACCATAAGCCATTATGGTACATTTTTACATTCTGCCTATTTAACAGCCAATAAATGAGATATGGCCAATTTGTGCTGCCAAAATTTTGCTGTAGGTATCTTCAAGAATCATCACATCTTCCAATACTGATAATCAGGGTTTTAGGTAATCTGCTATTACCAATATTGCTTCGATAATATTGTGCGTCTCTAGTTATAACATATGTTCTACCTCTTTTAATCAATGATTAACAGTAGCACTAAAATGGAGATGAGTAGCAAGTAATTGGTGGTACAACATTTAGATAAATGAGGCATGTGTGAATGGAGACCACAAGTGTTTTGGGTACAATTAGCTTTGTTGTGTAAAAAAGAAGAACAGGCGTGTGAAGAAACAACAGCTATTATTTCAGTTTGTTGACATTTGATCCAAGTAATAGAACATAACCAAAGGGTAGCATTTTGTCCTGAAATATATAACTGAACTTGGATATTAAAGATATTGTTGACATGCATTTTGTTTACTCAGTGAGTCATACAGTAGAGGCATGCTGTCATTGGTCAAATAAATATAGAATACCAAATACTGTGGCACGGATGAGTAATTCATCCCAATTAATATAAACTAACTGAATTTTACCTGTCAATTTTTACACTTATTCTTTGGAATTTACTGTCAATTCCAAAATGTAACAAACTCATGTGGATGTCCTGTGTCTGATCCATTTTGTATCAAACATTAAACTGCAGTATCACTTTGGTTTTAAGTACTGATTCAGTATCTAGTGCTGGGATATTAAAGTTATACATTAAAGATATTAAATTTGATATCAGTATTGAAGTTCAGATTTTGTCGAGGGCACAGAGCCTCCACCTTACTATAATTGACCTGCAATTTGAATGGTGAAAGTCCATTTTTGTTGGAAACAGATGTGAAGCAAGTGGAACATTTTTTTACTCAATAAATGACACTTTTAATTTATAAAAGTCAATATTCAATAATGACAAGATAAACCAGCACTTTGTTCATTCTGGCAATATTGCAGCCAATAAATTAGATATATGAGCAATTTGCATGACCAAAATATTGGCTGTAAATATCAGAGAAAAAAATTGTCAATACCAATAATCAAGTTTTTAGGTAAATATCTGCCAATAGCGATATTGTGCCAATAATGTTATGCATCCTGTATAAGGACCTGTATGTGTAAAAATGTTTTACACTTATCATTGTGGCTGAAGGATTTTGGAGCTCACCATCTGTCTGTGTGTCTCCTTCAGTGTTTGTGCGCTATAACCTGGGGCCAGAGGTGCCCATCGAGCTGCAGGAGGAGGCCAGTGTCGCCCAGCTCAAGGAGGTGGTGGGCAGTCAGCAGGGAGTCCAGCCCGAGCACCTCAGGGTGCTGTTTGCTGGGAGATCCTTGAGGAGCAGCGCCAAGCTCCAGGTCAGAGTTAGAAAGATCTAGAAGGTGAAAGATAAAACAGAATGGAGAGCTCTCACCTCCGTAGGATTGAACTATTTACTGTAGTTTCTCCTCCCGTCTCCTCTTCTCCTCCCATCTCCATCAGGACTGTGACCTCCCAGAGCAGAGCACCGTCCATGTCGTCCTCCCTTCATCAGGTTCATCCTCCTCTCGGCTGGGCCTCCTGCAGGAGAGACTAGCTCGGGATGAGGAGGAGCAGGACAGTCTGACCAGGCTGGACCTCAGCTCCTCACGCCTGCCCTCCACCTCCTCTGGTCTGGCAGTGGTCTTAGAGTCTGAGAGTGATGGCCTCAGAGATGAGGAGGGGGTGAGAGAGGGGGCACGGGCTTCTAATGTGAATGGTGGGTGAAAGTTTTAAAAAAAGGATCCTCCTGTACTCCCTCAGTGTGAGAGTTCTGACTGTATGTCCTCATGTTTACAGGCACGCGAGTCTGCAGCACTTTCTTTGTCTACTGTAAGAGCTGCAGGTCAGTCCAGCCCGGAAAACTGAGAGTTCGCTGCAGCCGCTGCAAACAGACCACACTGACACTAAGCAGGGTGAGCCTTATACCTCTGCTATGCTGTATTTTTGTCACTAATACTTACATTAATACAAATATTACTCAGCAGACATACATACACAGAATGGCTGAACAATATTAGGAAATAATTGCTTTGTTATTTTTTTTCTCTGCAGTATATATAACTATTTTTACAAGGACATGTCAAATGCTGTGTCTTTTTATGTGCAACAATCTCCTACTGCAGGGGTTATATATACCCAATGTGCCCCTATTACCAAAATCTCAAGACACAACTTATTCATATCCATTCATACATAAAACACAGCCTTGTAAAGAGTGTCGTAGTATCTTGCCAGTCTTTTCTGCAAATTAAATTCAGTCTACATGCCTGATAAAATATGACAAACAACTGGGGCGGCAGGACAGACTTTGGCTGGGGACATATGTAATATATAATATAGACATATACATACATCCAAACCAACATGAATTCACCATGAGTTCAGCACTGAGCCAACCTACAGAGCAGTGCACCTGTAGGAGGATCACAGTAACAGTGACAAGAAAACCCCTCTGTTGATCCGTTGGAGATCTTGGAGTGGAGCCAGTCCTGCGTTGAACCGCCACCCACTGAAGCTGTGTTAGGGTTGTGGGCGAAGGAAGGGAGGTTGGCAGAGACAAAGGGACTAAAGTGAGAATTGAAGGTAGTGACAGATCCAGGGTCTTCATGTCTGTGGTTGTAAAGGTAGTTTTTTTTCATGGAGGTATAATCAATAATAACCACAGATAGAGATGTCATTCTAATATTAACATTAACATCTATAATGATTATAAGGTAGAGATGCCTAATGTAGCTGAACTGTAATTAAATCAGATTAATTGTAATTAAAAATGAGACTTTCTGTTCAGTGATGTCTTTTCTGTTGATGGTTCGGGGAGCAGAGACAAAGGGACTAAAATAAGAATTTGGTATAGTGACAAACTTACAGACACCCAGATCATAAATCTGTCCTCATCATGTTTGTCTCTGCTGAATATAGATTTATTTGAGGCTAGCCCTCATTTTTCAAGTGCTATAAAAGATCATGTTATAAAGGAGTATTTATTGTGCAGAACAAATTATACCCCTACATAGTTATTTTACAGCACATTGATGCTGCAGTATACATGCACTAGATTCCTTGCTTGCCCCACACAGATCTTAAAACAAAATTATATTCCCTTTTTTCACAGCACACAGTATCTGTAGCATTATTTATTTTTTGAGGGATGCATGATATGATAGACACGACTTTGGCATCAGGAGATATTACCATTTCTGCAGATATTCACAGCCAATATATTAGGCATACCAGCCATATATTTCATATACAGTATTGGCTGTAATATCAACAGAATGCATGAATGTAACATAATGCCTGTTATCACCAAGTGTCCTCATTTAAACAGTATCTTAAACGTTCTTTAACATTTTCTAACGCAAAAAACTGTCATGGCTGAAGGAACAGATTAATTTTAGTAAAGTTAAACTTGTACTCTTGAAGAAAAATCTCAGAATCAGCAAAAAAAATTATCGGCAAAATCCATCAATAATAGTTTAAAGTGCCAGTGTGAAGTAACGTTAAAAGGCAGGATTTATTCTGTCAATACGCCAAAGTTTTTATCTGTGTGAGGAGATTCTGACTGTGAGTCCACGTCAGTGATTGGCTGGTTAGTGAGCAGTATCAGAAACGCAGTCATTGACGCCTGTGTGGTTCAGACGGGTGTTTAAAGGAAACTAAGGCCTATATTTTCCTCTCTGTCCTTCAGGGTCCATCCTGTTGGGATGATGTCCTCATCCGAGGTCGCATTCATGGCGTGTGCCAAACAGAAGATTGTCATGGCAACACTGCGGTAAGGAGATGCTGCCTCTAACTCAGTCAGAAGATCTGTGTGTGAGTTTGTTTCCTGATGTGTGTAGCTGAATATTGTCCTTTGTAAGGTCAGCCCATGAGGTCAGCTTCTCTGTACGCTACTCTGTGTGTGAGCAGGAGTTCTACATGAAGTGTGCGGCCCATCCAACCTCTGATGAAGACATCTCTGTGGCCCTGGACCTTATTTTGACCAACAGCAGAGATGTCCCCTGTATCGCCTGCACTGACATCATGTAACAAACACACACTTTTGAATCCTGTCTGCTTCTAGAAGTTGTCTGAGCCTGCTGTCATGAAAAGGACATTTAAAGGGATATGACAACCTTTTTTTGTTTTGTGTGTTACCTCACTCCCGAGTCCATGACAAGCAGGTAGACACCATTCATTCGACTGTGTGTGCAGTGACAAGAAAGAGACGGACAGAGCTCCCCCACTGTGAATTAGCTCAGTTCAATCACTGGGAGTCATTGGGTAGTGTTAGCCTGCCTCTGCCTACAGTCATCAGATAAACTCTTCTACTATTCTAAACTGTCCTGCGTGCCTCGTTTTTTTACCATGTTATATTCTGTTATCTATTTTAGGCTAGGGTTAGAACTTTATGTAATTTTAGAAAGAAATACATACGAAACTGAACCACAGGGTGCATGCACACACCACCGCAGACGTGCTTGTAAGCAGCCCAACAAACAGGACCCTTTAGACTTGCTGAAGAGTTTATCTGATGACTGTAGGCAGAGGCAGGCTAACACTACCCATTCACTCCCACTGTTTGAGCTAAGCTAATTAGCAATGGGTGAACTCTGCCCATCTCGTCCTTGGTACTGCACACACACTTGAAAGAATGGTGTCTTTCTGCTTGTCACGGACTCAGGAGTGAGAAAAGACATGAAAACAAAGAAAATGTTGGCGCATCCCTTTAACTGAAGACAAATCATACCTCCTGTCTCCCTGCCCCTCTCACTTCCTTTGTGCTCCACTCCTGTCCCAACTTCTCAGGGACGTGGTTCTGGTCTTCCAGTGTTTGGAGCGTCACGTCATCTGTCTCGACTGCTTTCGCCGTTACTGTCAGGCACGACTGAATGAGCGGCAGTTTGTGTGTCACCCTGTGATTGGCTACTCTCTCCCATGTGCTGGTGAGTGTGAAGGTCCTTGAAGATGTGGAGCTCACTTGGTAAATTAAACATCAGTCCGACTGTACAAATTTCAACACTGCATAAGATCACTTCAGAAATCATCAAATAAATCCACTCTTAATCGAAGTGCGAGAGCTGATTGATAAGTTGTGAGCCTTGTATTGAAGAAGATAAGCAGGGATGTCCTTTTTCAGCTCTACTATTCCCTGACTATTTAAGGCTGCGTACCCGAAGACTGGTGTCATTTGGTCAGTTTATGTCGAAGAGGTAGCACTCTAAAGTAAACAAGGCAAGTGACTTTTGCAAATGGACAAAATCGCAAAAAGAGCAGTGATTCAATATTTGCATAAGAAAAGTCTAGCACCTAACGATGTCCATACCGATATGGTAGCAACACTTGGGAATGATGCCCCTTCATATGCTACAGTAAAAAGGTGGGTGCGGAATTTAAGCTAAGCAGGCAGAGCCTTGGGGATGACGCCCGTCCTGGAAGGCCTGTCACTGTTGCAACCCCAGAAATGGTCAATAAAGTCCATGATACATACTTTAGAGTGCTACCTCTTCGACATAAACTGACCAAATGACACCAGTCTTCGGGTACACAAACGTTTTTCTGTTGAAGTCTTCATAAAGTGCTAATCTTGTCCAAAAATTAGTAATGTAGCAGAATGCGGTAAAAAAAAAAAAAAAAAAAAAAAAACAAATAGCAACAAGCAGACAGAAATGTTTAGAGTTGCTGAAGAGTTGATCTGATGACTGTAGGCAGAGGCAGGCTAACGCTACCCATTGACTCCCAGTGTTTGAGCTAAACTAATTAGCGAGGGTGAGCTCTGCCCTTCTCTTCCTTGTTACTGCACACAGAGCTGAAAGAAGTGTTTATCTGCTTGTCATGGACTCAGGAATGAGGCAAGACACGAAAACAAAGAAAATGTTGGGGTATCTCTTTAAGATGACTTAGCCACATTATAATATCTACCAGTTTCTCTGTTAGAGCACTGCAGCTGCACAAAATCCTCTCTGTTCTCTGTATGATCTGGTTAATTTATGCCAGATCAGTCCATTACTTCACTTCACCTCTGATTATTACTCTATTACTCAGTGAGATCACTTCATTACTCTACTCCAGTGCACTTCATAATATCCCCCTGTTATCCCTTCAGATTGCTTCTGTTATTTTAAAGGTCATAAGATCATGTTTATGGACAGTAAGAAGAACATTTAAATATGTAAGAATCACACAAAGTGCTGCATACTGCACATTAACTTTTTATAAAGCAGGTACAACTTGAGGGATGATAGTGGTGTCAAAAATAATCCTTTAATTGGTGCAGACATAGATGAATATGCATCGATGCAGAGACAGACTATAATCTACTATTTTGCTGAGGCCACTGCTCGATTGCAACAAGAAGGTTGCTGGTTTGAACCCTGTGTCTGTTCGGACCTTTCTGTGTGGAGTTTGCATGTGTGGGTTCTCTCCGAGCACACTTCCTCCCACAGACCAAAAACATGCTCGGTAGGTTAATTGGTGGCTCCAAAAAAATTGCCCTTAGGTATGAGTGTGAGCGTTAATGGTTGTCTGTCTCTCTACGTGGCCCTATGATTGGCTAGCGACCGGTTCAGGATGTACCCCGCCTCTCGCCCAATGTCAGCTGGGATAGGCTCCAGCCCCCGTGACCCTGAAAGGAATAAGTGGTATAGATAGTGGATGGATGCTTAAGAATGTGACATTTTATTGTTAATAATTGTTGGAATAATAATCAGTTCTTCATTGATATATTTATTTATTTTTGAAACCAGAGGCTCACTCTTCCCCTCTTTGAAAACCTCTAGATTAGTAATCAATGCAGGTTGTAGCTATTTGGTTATTAGCTGTTTGGTTTATTTTAATTACATATGATTACTTTATGTGTCTTTGCCTGCAGCTGGATGCAATGACTCTCTCATAAAGGAGCTGCATCATTTTCGGGTTTTGGGAGACGATCAGGTGAGTGATTTCATCTCATGCAGTTCACCAACATAAACAATAAATACAATGATGTTTGAACTCATATAAACCAAATAATTCTGCTTGTGTTCAGTACTCCCATTAAAACAGTTATACTCTTAAGGCTAGATTTGTATACAAGAATGAAAATTTGTATCAAAACCTGTCATATATGAAATACAGACTATTTTACCTTTGCTCTTTGTTGTATCTGTGTTGTCCTCCTTAGCAGCCTTCCGCCTGCTTAGCACAAGAAAATTCAGATATATGCAGATCGAAATGTTTCCTTAAAAAGAAAAATGAACTAAGAAAACAATTAAATTCAATGACAAGGTGCTTTCAAAATAAGACAAAGAATCCAAGTTTAGCAGACTGCAGATGTGATGGTAAGTTTGGTCAGTGTAAACCGCTGAAAGCCCCTTTAGCCCCTGTGGTTAAGATGGAGGCTAAAAGCTGATGAACTAGAACAGAGGGGTCTAAACTGTTTTCCATCAAGGGCTACATTCAGAAAAATGCACACATGATGGGGCCACTTGGATGTAAATCACCTTTAGTGTACAAGGCTTTGCATTTGGGGTGGCCAGTTAGACTTCAGTGGGCCCTGGTCAGCCCTTGTTGCCACATGATTGACCCTGGTCATGCAGACAGTGGTGCAGCAGAAAGGGCAGAGGGCACATTTCCACATTTTGACACAAAACAAGAACAAACTGCACAAAGTTGACAAACTTTATAGGATTTGCTTAAGGATGACAGAGAATAATTGGCTAAATGTATTTTTCAATTATACACCATAGTATGTAAAAGGAAGGTAAGCGGTCCTTTTTGACCACCATAATCCAATTTGTTTGTATTTGTTAGTTTGGTATACGTCACATCCCAGTACTGGCCAGTATTAATACTACCTTTTGGATTTTGCTGAGGGCCAATTGAAAATGAGTCACAGGCAGCATTTGGTCCCGGGCCATAGTTTGGACAACTCTTAACTAGAACAAAGGAAAAAGTAGTTTTGGTCAGTGTGACATTGTTTAACCCTCCAAACTCCAGAGGATTGCCAGTGGCTACCCTCAGTTTGTTCACATATGTCTCTTGAACCTAATAACGGATCATTATGGATAAAACTGTGTTTGGAAGCTCTTCTGTCAGTCTGTGGAGGGCTTCAGGTCAAACATATCACTAACAGACTGTTTGTAATCCAGTCATAGAGTGTAGTGTTTTTTTTTTTTGTTTTTTTTTTTAATTTTGTTTTTATGGATCCACGATGATAAATCCATGATTGGGGATTTTTTTATCCAATACTTTTTTTTTTTGGTATTCTTGACATTGTGTCTATTTAGGAGCAGCCAACGGTTAACAAGAGACAGGACATTATCTGTCAGTTCCCAAAGAAACAAAACAGAGCAGTGAGTCATGTTATGTCACTCTCTGTAACATTTGAGACAAAAAGGACAAAACCACATTCAGGCTTGTTCATCATTGATCTCTCTGTGATTTGTATAAAGCTCTGTGAGATTTAAATTTGGTCATGAGTTTTTGTTTTGTCTCTACAATCACACAACTTCTAATTTATCAATCTGACATCATTACAACATAAAGATTCTGATAGCCCAGGTTGTCTTAAAAATGTTGTCTTTATTTATTTAAAAAGTTGAAAAGTAAAAAAACAACAAATTAAAAGTGCAAGCTAAAATAATATTTATTTAGGACAACACAATATGTGTTTATTGATTAGTAGAGCAGTTTTTTTAATCCTTGAAAAATAGCATTTCTGGAAATAGGAGGTTTATGCCTGACAGCCTTGACATTATGTTACTGTAAAATTGACAGGTCTGTGGCCCCTCATATTTTGTAAGTCAGTATGGTAAACTAGGGTTGCCCACCCCCCGATCTAAAACGTCTGCCGCTCATTGACACCCTTTTCTCTGTCTTTAGTATGGGCGGTACCTGCAGTACGGGGCAGAGGAGTGCCTGCAGGGGATTGGAGGGCTCCTGTGCCCGTCAGCTGGCTGTGGGGCGGGGCTTGTTCCAATCGAAGGCAGCAGGAGGGTGGAGTGTGACAGGCAGCTGGGATGTGGGTTTGTTTTCTGCAAAGACTGCAGGGAGGGGTACCATGAGGGGGTTTGTCACACAGAGCCCGCCCCACCAACAGGTGAAGCCTCTCAGGTAAACATTCATCAAGCTTTTTACCTCCACCATGGAGGTTTTGATTTTACCAGAGTCTGTCTGTGTGTTTGTTTGTTTGTTTGCTTATCTGTTTGTCTGTTACCAAGATAACAGAAAAACTACTGGATGGATTTACATGGAAATTTTACCAGAGGTATGGTTTGGTCCAAGGAAGAAGCCATTACATTTTGGTGATGATCTGCATATTTGTCTGGATGCAAAAAAAATCCCAAATGTGCGAAAAATCCCATAGGTTAACATTAGTTTGTATTTTAAAAAAATTATATCTCTGACATCACTTGATGGATTTGCTTCAAAATTTACAGGATTATATATATAATATAACTCTATCATCACGGTCAATTTCATCTGGATCTGATCAAGACTGACGTCAAAACAAAACATTGAAGTTTATAATGGCAAATCCCATCAATTTTTCCTCGGGTGCTCTGAGGGTTCCGCCCCCTTTACGTCATTATTGGAATTATAGTTTATTTGCAAACTCATGTCAACGTTTTTCAAGCCTGTGTCACTACATTACCCAGCTTCTCTTGCAATGCCAGGAGTTCTCCACATGGACAGACATGAGCGGAGACTCAGCCGTCATATCGGTGTGCGTGGTGATCCAGAATTGCATCTTGAGTTTTGTGCTCTCTGAGTGCTTTTCTAGTTTACATTTATATTGAGATTTTCACCCATTTGACTTCCTTCAGCTCATAACAAATCTGCACCAGAGAAGCAGTCTCTAAGTTTGCAAGTCCAAGAACCGAACCGCTATCACCTGTTTCTTGGCCTGTCTTGGAATACAAAGTTTCTTGAATAAGATCCGTGGGGACTGAACAACACACTTGATTCAAACATTATCTTTACCTGGGACAAACCTGTTATTGGGATATTGCACTCAGCTACAAATAATAAAACTAACTACAGTTCTCAGTATCGCTGCCAGGAAGGCAATGAGAAACAGTGGCTTAAACCAGCAACTCCATGTCTAAAGGTTTGGTGCAATATATTTTACAAAATTTGTGTCATCACATGTTCATTGAGGTTCCAGAAAAACAAATTCATAAAGCTTTGGTAAAAACAGAAATTCTGTTTCCTCCCAAAATGGCCATCCTTTGTTAAAGTCTATTAACTTTAATATGAAAACACCTGTACAAAACTCACTTTATTTCAGATTTTTCACATAGTGTAACAACCCATGTTTTATTTATTGATTTATTTTGACTTTTTTTAGTGTTTATATTTTTTATTGTTTACTTTCAAGTACCTTACAGCAGTTGAAAAGGTTTAGCGCAAGTGGCACTGCATTAACATCATTCTCTAAAGGATTTATAGTTTCACTTATCCTCATGCCCTCCCTCTCTCTCCTCCTCAGGGTTTTGTTGTAGAGGAGGAGGCGTCCCTCAGAGGGAGATGGGATAAAGCCTCCCTGCTCCTGGTGCAAGAGACAACCAAACGCTGCCTGAAGTGTTCGGTTCCTGTGGAGAGAAATGGTGAGAATGAACCCATCCTAACTTGTCTGAATATGTGTGAACCTGTTTGAACTGATGAGAGCAGAAGGCTGTAATACGAAGTTCGTCATGCCCTAGGTTTCTGTTAAAGGGGGTGTTTGATGCATCATTTGGCACTTGTTTTGCACAAACGGGGTGTCTGCTTCTCTCAGGCTGTTATACTTGACAGTCTGTTGAAACCTTAGAATGCTGAAGAAAACCAACACTGCTGCTGATAAAGAGGAAAGAAGAGAACTCTATAGAAAAAATACCAGACACTGTTAAACTTGAATTATTTTAGATCAAGTTTGTTTAGATCTGATGTCATCATATAGTGAGGGATGTGAGGAAAACATGTTTATGGTCAAGTTAGGGAAAAACTGATCACTCAAAATCTTCTTATTCTCTTCAGTCTTTTAGTTAAATGGGTGACTTTTATCACAATAACAAGGGAGATAAGAGAGGGTCACAATAAACTCACAAACTAAACTAAAGGCTTTTTACAAGTCTCTCTGTTGAAAGATTGTTTAGTCACCAGGAGGAGAGTCAGTTTGTTCTTTTATAGTGTGAGGTAAGCTTGTCCTGAATTTGAAGTTGGGACGGGGCAACAAAAGACTGGAAAAGCTGAGTGATGCTCAAAAAACACCTGACTGGAACATCTCACAGGTGAACAGGTTAATTGGAAACAGTTGAGTGTCATGATTGGGTATAAAAGGAGCATCCCTCATTCGCAAGCAAGGATGGGGCGAGGTTCAACGTTCTGTAAACTGGGGGGACAGGTGGATGATTGACTCTAATACCACTTTCACACTAAAATAGTGGGTCAACGCAGGTTTTTTCAGTGCGGGTTAACCTGCCAACAATCGGCAAGTGACTCCTTTCCCACTGCCAGCAGACTGGGGTCTAATCGGCAGCAGACGAGCTGCGTGGCTGTTTTTCTTTTCCTCTGGTGCGTGAAGCTGTCATCACGGTGATGTCATCATCAGCGCGACGAAACACGACAATGTAAACGATGGCAAGGAGCATGTAAGCTGTGGACATGGCGCTCAGCTGTTTTCTGTACTTAGTACTTTTGTCCCTCTTTAAAAATGTACAAACTCGGTGCAGACTGAATGACATTCAAGCGCTGATGATACAAAGGTGGAAGGAATTTGTTGCTGAGACAGCAAAGAGTCACGTAAGTTACAGACGGAGGGGACGGGCGTGATGCCCGGGCGGGATCGGAAGCAAGCTGATAAAGACCCGTGTTGCTTGCAGGGTCAGTCAACCCGGGTCGAAATGCCGATTACAGCCAACAGGAGCCGTTTGTTACCGGGTTAAACAGTATTTTTGGCCAGTCTGAAAGGGGTATAAGTGTCACTGACAGGTTCAAAGTTCAGAGTAAAAGATCCTTCAGTGGATTTGAGTTACCGAGACATCATATTTACGCTTGTTTTTAACAGCAACTCTTCTTCAACCTAGAGTAAATTTTCAGGGATTAAACTCCATCCAGAGTTTATTTGACTCTACCCTTGCTGAAACACCAAAATTTTAACTCCCCTCAATTTGCTATGAAGTGTTTTGAATTGAACATAGGTCGTAAAGGAATCCCAAATCATTGTACTTTGTTTTTATTTCAATTTTACACAACGTCCCAACTTCATTGGAATTGGGGTTTTTTTAATCCCCTGCCTCAGCAGTCTTCCTGTTGAAGTTTGACATCAGTGATTTGACTGTGGTTGTGCTGGGCATTTAATTCAGTGTCACTTTGAATTCTGTGTTTTCAGTCCACTATCATAAATGAAGGGCGATAAACAAATTAACAGATCAATGTAATTTTTGTGCCAAATGCTTTGTTGTGATTATTTTGTAAATAGGTTTTCTTCTGAGTGGTAAATGTTATCAACATGTTTGTTTTTGCATGCATGACATTATTACTTGTACTCTAAAACCTTATTTTATTTATTGCTACAATCATGATTAGGATTTCTGTCATAACTGAGCAGCCTTTTCCCCAGGCTTTACAGAGTCTGCAGGCTCCCTCATCCTGTCCTAATCTTTTACGAACTAGTATCTCTTATAAAAATCTGTTTCCACTGAAGGTACAGAATCAACTGTGATGAAGTCAAGACTATCAAAACAAAGAGAGACACATATGACAATGATTATCTCAACACCTGCAGTAACTGGACTAATAATGAGTTTTTCTGTCTGTGGGGTTGTGTAGTAAGTTTGTGGTGTTTTCTCTCCCTCTGCAGGCGGCTGTATGCACATGCAGTGTCCTCTGTGTAAAGCAGAGTGGTGTTGGCTCTGTCGAGTCCCCTGGAACAGGGAGTGTATGGGAGACCACTGGTTTGGATAACACAAACACAGAAGCTCTCGTATTACTGTGAAGAGGCACTTTAGGAGAAAAACTGACAATGATGAAGACAAACTCAGAGGACACTGTTAAATGTAGTTTCAAATCAAAATCAGAGGGCTTGATATACTATTATCTTCCTAAGAATTGTCTGAAATTTGTTCTTAAGACCCTCAAAAAAAAGTCTGGCAGATAAATGAAGCTGTTTCTCAAACTCCAGAATTTAATCAAACCCATGTTTTTAAAACATGAATATTTTTATCAGCTTGTGCACATTTTCCTCAGGAAGCAGAGTGATGCACCCTTTTGATGCTCACAGAGAGAATGAGCTAAGTGCTGCTCAAAATGGCTGATTTAGTTTAGTAAAACTCAGAAGTGACAGCAGTGCAGTCTAAAATATGCATCCATCAATCCATCATCGATACTGCTTATCCCTTTTGGGGGGCTGTAGCCTATCCCAGCTGGCATTTGGTCTGTGGGAGGAAGCCAGAGTGCCTGGAGAGAACCCACACATGAACAGGGAGAGCATTCAAAGGCCGTGCCCGACTTGAGAGTCGAATCAGCAGCCTACTTTCCATAAAGCCGTGAACTACCTGCTGCACCACCATGCTGCCCTAAAATATACATTAAAAATACAATAAATTGATTTTTTTGTAAGTGACTTTACATGTCACACTATAATTTAAAAATGATACATACTGTACAAAGTAAAATTATCAATTGCGATAAAAATCGTGATCAGAGTGTCATTAAATGTCTGTGTATGGGCAGATTTTTTTTATGAAGTGTTTTATTTTTAAAAAAAACATCTTACCATAGTGCTTTTCTGTTCTTAATGCAAAATTTTGTAGATCATACAAAAATACACTGCATGATAGAATAAAAGTTGATCTTATGTAAATTATTTATTTATACATGTTATAAATGTTGTTTCCCCTGACATGTCAGCTCATAAATCTGCCAAAGACTTCTGTGGAGTGCTGCTGGGTTTTGTTTATAGCCACAAAGCAATAGTGGAGCCAGTCTCATGTTGAACATCCATCCACTGAAGCTGAGTTGGGGCTGTGGGTGAAGGAAGGGAGTCGGGCAGAGACAAAGGGACTAAAGTAAGAACTGAAGGCAGTGACGGATCCATGGGCCAATCATAAATCTGCTCTCATCATGTTTGTCTCTGCTGATTATACATTTATTCGAGGTTAGCCCCTTGAGATGTGGAATCTTGTTTTCAAGAGAGTCCTCATGTCTATATGATTGTAAAGTTATTTATTATAGAGATATAATCAATAAAAACCATGGATTCACACCAGAATCTTCTGAAAAAAACTGCTTAAGAGAGTTTAAAAACAAATTTACTCCTAAGAAATTTTAGTGTATGAAGCCCATTGATTGACCTCCATGTCCTAACAGCTGACTTTTGTCAAATCTGAGCCATATTTATGTCAATCTGAATCTGTATCCAGTTTATTTTATGATGAAAGTGATTAATTTAGACTGAAAACATGGTTAAGATTCAACACATGGTGTTTTGTTATGTGTGAATTAACTCAAGGCACAATAAAGCTTTAAAAGAATTAATTAAAAAAAACTCTAACGTTGGTAATTAACATACTGCATATGTTGAATTTACTGTTAAAAAATAAAAGACAATACATGTTATGTATTGTATGTCATGTTATGAACAGAGCAGAAATATTTATGTTTTGTGTCAACAAATATAATGAAATAAATACGTCCACACAGCCTACACAGGATGGTGTATTTTTTGATGCTATATTATTTAGTTACATAAACACTGATGTGACAGAATGTTGCACTTATTTAAAGTCATGGTATCTTTTATCTCACTTTCAATAAGAAAGTCTAAACACAAACAGTGTTAATAATATGTTATTCGAAATTGAATCATAAAGTAATGGTCTGAAAATCATCGTCCATGAATACCAATCATATGTTTGACTGAATACTTTAATCTAGAATTTCCTCTCACTGCAGAGGCATGTGGAGCCAGGAGCAGCTGGTCTTCTTTGAGAATAAATAAAAAAAAATGCCCAATAAAACCTGTTTCTCTGAGTTCTCTGAGCTGTTTGGAAGTTCCCCCTGTGGGACTAATAAAGAAATATCTCATCTTATCTTATCTTGAGACTATTTTTTTATCACAAACTTACGATGAGTCTCTTTTGTCATGTTGTGTTTTCACCTGGCTGCGGCCGCACAGGCGCTTTCCACCGTCGTTATTCAAGATGCACCGACAGAAAGAGAGCACAGATATAATATTCAAAGCTCAGTGAGTAAATGGTAAAGTAAGAGGTACTTATTTGAAATGTACTCAGAGTCCTGAGTATTTGAAGTAAATTTCTCTGTCGTGTCAAAAGGTCAACAGCAGAAGTTTGATGAGTCAGTTATTTGTGTGTAACTGAATGTGTTATAATATTTGACTTTGACATTTGAATAATATATGATATATAAATGACATTCTGCCTTGTATGGAAAATGCAATCATGTGCAGAAATTTAGAACAAAAAAAACAAAGAAGAGTCCCTGTGAAGACTCCCAGTGGCTAGAATTTGGCTGGAAGGGGAACACTGAAGTGGTTGCATCTGTATGTGAAAAGGCAATCGCCCCCTTAGCCTAATAACTGGTTGTGCCACCCTTTGGGGCAATGACTGCAATCAATTGTTTGCGATGACTGTCAGCGGGTCCTTTACATCGCTGTGGAGGACTTTTGGCCCATTCCTTTCTCCAGAAATGTTTTAATTTAGCTTTTCTCGAGCTATTGAGAGTTGGACTTGATGGTGTGCTTCAGATCAATGTCCTGCTGCATATCCTAGATGTGCCTGAGCTTGATGTCGTGCACTGGTGGCCAAATGTTCTCCCTCATAGTTTTCTTCTGTAGAGCACCACACCACCACCGCCATGTTTGACTGTCGTTACATTGCTGTGTTAGTTTTACGCCAGATGTACTGGGACGCACACCTTCCAGAAAGTTCTGCTGTTGTCTCATCACTCCACAGGATAATTTCCCAAAAGTCTTCATGGTTTTGGAGCTCTCCCATGGATACTACCATTGCCCAGTTTCTTTCTTATTGTTTAATCATGAACACTGACCTGACCTGAGGCCAGTGAGGCCTGCAGTGCTTTAGATGTTGTTCTTGGTTCTTCTGTGACCTCCTGGATGAATTGTTGATTTGCTCTTGGAGTAATTTTGATCAGCCCACCAGTCCTGGGAAGGTTCCCCACTGTTTCATGTTTTCTCCATTTGTGGATAATGGCTGTCATTGTAACCCTTTCCTGATTAATATATGTAATTTTCTTTGTTTCTTGAACTTCTTTAGATCAAGGGGTGACGTGCTGCTTTTTGAGACCTTTCAGCCAACTTCATATTGTCAGACAGGTAAAGTTTAAGTGCTTCCTTGATTCTACAGGTTTGGTAGTAATCACACATGTCCGTGGCTACTGGAATTGAACTTAGCTTTCCCCTAAAATGTGGGCAATCACAGTTAATTTTTAGATTTAAGAGGTGAAGGGCAATTACTTTTTCAAATAAGGCCAGGTTAGTTTGAATTGCTTATTTCCCTTAATAAGTGAAATAATCATTAATAAACTTCTTTTTGCATTTCCTCTGTTTTTTTGGGGGGAGGTTTTGTCTGATTTTAAAATTTGTGTCATGATCTGAAACATCAAGTCTGACGAAAAAAAAAAAAAAAGGAAAAACAGAAGAAATCTATAGGGGGGAAATCCTTTTTCACAGCACTGTAGTTGTTCAGATAGATTCAATCTCCTCCATGAGGCTAAAGAAATAAACAATTGTCCCTGAATAGATTAAATGAGACATTTTCAGTTTTTTAGTGCCTTACGGTCTGAGGAGGCTCTAAAAACTGATGATCAGTTTCTGGTGGAAGTACAGAGCTTTCCATCGGGTAGAGCTTTTATGAGTCTCAAAACCAAAACAAAGCTCAGAAATCAGATGTTTGGTTCCAGTCAACGTGAGAGATGGACCTGGACCTGGACCTACAGCCTCCACCCTCTGATAAGACCAACCATAAACCTTTGAGCTGTCCTGCAGGCTGAAAATTGTCACCATCAGCTTAATTTATGGTTTTGTTTTGATCACCTGACGGTGAACCGTGAGGGGAACACTCCGATGAGCTGGGGTTTCTGAACCAGACGAGCTCAAGCAGGATTCAGGAGGCCAGGTGAACTTCAAGAGGTGAAGCAGGTCTATCAGAGTGGACGTCTGGAGCTCTGACATGAGCGGCGGAGGTTCTCAAAAGTACAGGATGAAGAAGGGGACCAGGAGTGGTCTGACAGGTCTGGACAATCCTGGACTGGAGCTGGAGCTGACTGAAATCACCAGCATAGCACAGGTGAGACTGAGCCGGGACCGGGGTCACGATCACCTCCACCTGCAGTGAGAGTTTTTTTTAGTCTGCTGGGAGTCCTAGCTGGGTGGAGCTTAATTTATTAGCAAAAACACATGTTTCAATAGTAAAACGCTCTGAGACTAAAAGTAACTGAGCTGGTAAATTAAGAGTGGAACAAATAAAATGGTCAAAATGCAAACAATAATCTCCACCCTCAGCCTTCTGGTTCACACAGTGAAATAAACTAATTCACATCATTTTTAATTATTTAATTTCATTTACTGTCATTATCATTTTAAAGACACATTTTTGCTACATGCAGGAATTCTTCTAAATCCTATTTAATCAAATAATGCCTTTATTTATTTATTTATTTATTTATTTATTTATTTATTTATTTCCACAAATCTCAGACATCCTTTCTACACATTGGTGTTAATTTGCAGTTTGAGGGAAAAGTGTTTCTGAGAGTTGATTCACAGACTCAGTGTCGAGTCACGGCTCACAGGTTCACTTAAATCTATAAGGAGACGTTCTCATGAGCATCAATATAAAAAATTTGGATAAGAAAAGACCAGATTATGAATCCGTGTTCGGTGGGGCGGTATGAATTTCAATCATCGATTTCAGAGCCTCAATTCTTAACTCAGCACTGATTTTTTTTTTTTTTAATATAAATATTCACTTATGCTGAGAGTGTTTACATGCACACATTAAATCAGTATTTGGGAATTATCAGGCGAGATACAGTAAAAATCTGACTTAACACATTTACATACAATGTAATTTCTTACTAGAAACAAAGATAATATGATTCTTTAAATATTTTTTTCTTTACATGATTTAAACAACCATACCCCACTTTGACCATTTTGACTTCACTAAATGAGTTTTTATTGATCAGTTGTAATTGATTAAACTGACACACCAGACAGACAGTTCACTCGTCCATCTGGAAAGGAGCCCACTGTTTTTGTAACGAAAACACTCAACTTTTTTCCCCCAACCTATTTAAGTGGAATAGTTTTATATTTTCTGAAAAATACATTTCATTTCTTTGTTTTTACGGGCATCCATAAATGTGTTACTGTTATGAATTCTTATTTTAGTCCTTTTGTTTCTGCCCACCTACTTACATCCACTCAATCACACCCCTGACCACCAACAGAAATGACATCATTTGACATAAATTCATATTTTATAATTGATTTAACCCAATTAAATTGCAGTTTAACTAAATGTTGCTACATTAATCAACATCAGTCCTCTCTACCTGATAATAACTGTAGCTGTAAATGTTCACATTACATCAATCTCTCTATCCATGTTTGATATTAAATACACCACCATAATAAATACCTTTACAACCATACAGACATGAGGACCCTCTTAAAAACAAGATGTCACATCTCAAGAGCCTAGCCCCTAATAAATGTCATCCTTTTCTTTTATCTTGTTTTTTAAAGTTCTTAAATATTTTAGGACTTGTAGTGACTTGGTTCCCAACTCCGAGTCTAGCCTCTACAAGGGAATTGCCAGTGGGTCTTGCGGAGGGGTGAAAGATTACGCCAGTTTTGCAGTTACTGAAATTTGGTTGTCAAATATTAGCTAAAACATTGATAACACATGTAGGGCATGCTTTCTATAAATGACTTTGCACAAGAAGTGCGTAAACCCATTTTATCTTGACTTAAACAATGAAAACAAGTAAAATGGGAGGGGATTTTTTTTGCACAGCAATTTATCAATTTTGCCTTCATGTAGATCCCAGGGGAGGCTCAGATCTTCATAAGGAAGCTCTTTCTAAGAAAAAATGGTCAAGAACCACTGTTGTAATGCATAACATCCGTAATGTCCTGCCTCAATTCCTCACTTTGAGTGGTAAATGGTGCTCTAAAGTAAACTCTTCTTGCATTCCTGTTATAGAGTTTTCCAGCTAAAACCATTGAACTATTATATTTTATTTTGCTTACACTAGTTTTTGGGTCTCTGCTTGTTCTCAGGACTGTGATCATCCACAAGTCTTGGGGTCTCCTCAAGGGTCTACGTCTCAAATGTCAGAGGCAGTAAAATCTGCAGCATGGTGGGCTTCATATTCCTGCAGTCGCTGGAGGCAGAGAAGAAGAAAACTGGGAGGTGAAATGCAAAACTCTGGATAAGGTTGTTTAAATTTTTATGTCGACTCCTTTAGGTTTTGATAATATGATTTAATTTCAGGCGTCCAGCTGGAGACAAAGTACAAAGGTCTGGCAGAGGACAATGAAGGTGATGAGAAGCACAGAGATGAAACAGACAGTAAAAATCAGCACCTGAATAAAAAACTCCTGAATCACTTCAGACATCTGGCTGCAACCAACCAGGACACAGACCAGGTAAGCATCTGTAAACACAGGGCAGCATATTTGAGGTAATAGGGGGTCAAGAGATGACATACTTTTGTAGGTCAACCAGGAAGTTAGCATCACGCTGGTTCCCTTGATTACAACGTCTGTTGGATTTTTCAGTGTTCTGGGATATTTGTCTGCTGATCTTAGAAAATCCCTTTTGCACACTTTCATACTTTAACTGCAGTGGGAACAATTTGGGATTAAATGTTTCAACCAAGGACAAAAAGACATGCAAGTGCAGGAGCTGGAATCAAAAACCTGAGCCAGACTGACAGGCAACTGACTCTCCCATTAAACCACCATCACCCTTAAATCCTGTTTGTGAAATTATTTATTTTCTGATTAGTGGTAGAGCCTCATAAAAACACACCAAAAGCAGAATTTTTACACTGAAATCATCAATCCATCATCTATATCTCTTATCCCTTTCGGCGTCCCACGGAGCTGGAGCCTATCCCAGGTGACTTTGGGTGCGAGCCGGGGTACACCCTGAACTGGTCACTGGCAGACTGCAGCAGACAACCATTCACGCTCACACTCATATCTAAGGGCAATCAGGAGTCACCAATCAACCTAATGAGCATGTTTTTGGTCTGTGGGAGGAAGCTGAAGTGCATGGAGAGAACCCACGCACTCACAGGAAGACCATGCAAACTCCACACAGAAAGGCCCTGAGTGACATGGGGATCGAACCAGCAACCCCCTTGCTGTGAGGCACACTCACTACTTGCTGCACTTCACTGTCAGGATGTCAGTAGCTGCCTGAAATGGCTCGTTCCCCAAACCATCCTAAAAATACCTACCAGTGATATGTCAAACTATCTTTTGGTCAGCAGTTAAAGACCTCAGGGTGACAAGCCCAGTGCAGAGTAGAAGAAGAAGAAGAAGAAGAAGAAGAAGAAGAAGTAGAAGAAGAAGAAGGAGACGAAAAAGAAGAAGACATACTTAATCCCTCAAGAGGAAATTCTATTCTTTACACTCTGCTGCTGAAACATGCTACACACACTGAAATACACATGCACAAACTGGTCCTATGATCATGCATTAGAGGAAAGATGTCAGAGAAATGGCTTACTGTTCCTGAAGAAGCACTTCCCGGCAGTTTTGCCCAGGAAGTCAGCTGGCACCTCCCTGGCTACCAAACCAACTTCCAAACATAGTTCAGTTGGGACTTGAACCAGCCACTCTTCAATCCCTAAACCAAGTCTTTCTGGACTGAGCTACTGCCACCCCAAAGGCCAGTAGACAGAACAATGGATGAAGAGTCATTGACAATAGATGATGATCTGACCAATCACCACTGAGTAGACCTGGTAAACCAATCGGAGGCAGAAGCTCCAGCAGAGCGTCTCAGAAGCCCAATTCACAGTGCCTTTACCCAAAAGCACCTTAACGAGGTTCCTCTGTATTCACACCCAGAGACATTCACATTCTGCGGGGCCCTAATATCTGTATCAAATTCACACAGCGATACGGCTCAGGTGCAGGTGACTCGGCGCTTGACCCCACATGCACATAAAGGCAGAGACGCTAACTCGCAGCGCTCCTGTCTCCTGTAAAGTCTGCGTGCCTCCTCTCCAATATCACACCTCTGTTACTACCTCTGTAGAGGAAACAAAGAGGAGGCCAACTTGTCCCCCCCATTCTCCACTCCAGGATGTTCACAGTGGAGGTTAAACATCACACATGGGTAAATATTACACCTTGAAATGGCAGAATAACTTGGACCAGACAGCAATGGTTGGTCAGGAGTACCAGCAGGTTTTTAGTGATCGAGAACTAGTGATAATTTTATTGACTAACTATTATCATCATAGTTTTCGTCAACAACCTTTTTCCCCTGACAAAAACTAGACAGCAATTAATAAAAACAAGTGCACATGGACAAAAACTAAAACTAAATTAACTGTCATTTTCATCAGCAGATAAAAACCAGACTAAATGTTTGACAGAGACTTAATCCAATCAGACCTAATTTGGTTATTTAGAAAGTAGAGACAAGTTAGGAATATATCCAATCACAGCTACTTTGGTTGTGTGCAAAAGTTGGATGAGTTAAGAGGGACATCCAATCACAGCTGCCTAAGCTTTGTGGTGGTGGGTTAAGTTGGGGAGTGATCCAGTCAGAGCTGCTCTCTTTATGAATTGATATATTCATGTAGAGCAGGTTCACTGTTTGTTGTCAGTTCTGGTATTGTAACCGAGATGCTCTGCCAGGTAACCTAAATAGAGGTGACTGCATTTAACACAAAAGCTAAATCTGTTTCTGTTCATTTATACTTTCAAACGTATCTAGCATTCAATAAAGGGTGTTTAGATGTTGTATTTTATCCAAACATGACTTCAGTAATTCAAGGAAACATCAAAAATGCCTTACTCTTTACACTTCATATTTTAGTCGACTGAATATACAGTAGATTTCATCGACTAAAGTGTTGTGAAATTTCATCAACAAAAACTAGATTAAAATGAAAACAATTTAGATGACTAAATTATGACTAAAACCAAAAGGTATTTTAGGCAAAAAAGCCTATAACTCAAACTAAATTAAAAAGTGCTGTCAAAATTAACACTGTTGTGAATGTTCTCAAGCATCAAAATTAGCTTTTTTGCCCCTTTTAGTTAGGGCAAAGTATGACTTCTTTGCTCCTTAAAAAACATGATGCTCAGCACATAAATAAACAAATAATTCAGTTAGAAATAACTGATTAGCATGAAAAACGACTTTAAGTAATGGGGTTATTTGTACAAAGGCCTGTATGGAGACTTAGTCCACAAGACTGGCTTGATTTAAAGCTGTAAAAAAAAATCTTGATAAGAAGTGTAAGGGGCATTATCTTCAATACTTTCTTACAATCAAATGAGCTTGTTCACTTTTTGGTCCAATTATACATATGGCTGTCAATATTATTCCTTTTAAATGTTGTATATAAGGCGACATGTCAGTGAGTTCATGGTTTTGCAATTGTGAAATGGTGTTGAGATGAACAAAGAATCCAATGTTCCTTTACATGTTTTTGTGTTTTCTTTTTTTCTGTCATTAGGTTGACCTTCAGTTTGTGGACAAAGTGATTTCTGATGGGGCTGATCCAAACAGCTGTGACCGATATGGACAAACCATTCTACACGAGGTCAATATATGACTTAAATGTTATCTATTTAACACATTTTAGTTTGGTGTCACTCAAAAACAATCAGGGTGACATAAAAGGTGAGACTTTGAGCCTGTTTACATGCTCACTAATAAACTTATAATTAGAGTTAATTTGTCTATGGTGATAATCTGATCAGACTACTTCAGTAATCTGCTTTTAGGAATAAATAAAAGTTCAGTTTCAGCATGAACACTGGTGTGTGTCTGTTCAGATCTCCAGAGCATGGGGTGTGGATGTGATGCGGTTCTTCTTAAACCGGGGCTCAGACCTCCTAAGACCAGATCAGTTTGGAGTCACAGCTCTTCATGTGGCCTCAGCACTGGACTATCAGGAGATGGTTCAGTTCCTGCTGGACATGAAAGGTGGGTGTGGTCAGAAAGAGAGTTGCAGTAACAAACAGGCTTTGGGACTGTAGTTTAAGAACAATAGAGGAAATTCAATGTCGCGCTGCTCAGCTTCTTTCTATGCCTGGTAGGTTTCAATGGGAGGATGGGGGGCATTTAGCATTTTTGAGCCGAAGGACTCTCATAATCTGACCAGGACTGATAAAATAATAATGTTCCTTCATTATTCTGTCTGAGTTAGACATTCTGCTGCTAACTGAAATTTTCAAATTATTGTTGAAAACATCAACAAGTAACTCTCCTTCATTTATTAAGATAAATGTAAACTTCATTGAAGCAGAAAATCCATTCAGATCAATCATGTAGGGGTGAGTGCTACACTGGCTCAAGGCACGTGATGACAAAAATGTAGATTTGGGTGCTCTTCAAAGATCCAAGGATGAACTGCACGAAATACCAGATCCTATTACTGAACTAACACTGTGTCCTACCTCAACATTAACCCGAGTGCCTCGGATTTCTTATGCGTTTTTCCATTTAAATTAAAGTTAAAGTTTCCCTGTCACACCAGTTACAGGTAAGAAGTGAAAATACAGCCAAAGACACACAAACGTGAGAGGTAGACAAAATAATAAAACAAAGAAACAAAGACAACAGCATTTTTTGGTTAACTGGACTCTTAGCAATGCTGTGCAATGTGGCACTACATCTGGCGCTCACGTTCAGGTTTCCTGTTGCAGGTTTCCACAAGGTTTATTTTCTATATAGTACATCACAGCTTCCTTTTAAATTTGTGTTTATTATAATATGAAGGAGAAAAGCTGTTCAAAAGGCGGCACTAGCTTCTTAGCTTCTGGCTAATTTTCACTCAATCGTTTCTATTGCTGGCAGCTTCATTGAATTTCAAGTTCTGGTATTTCTTAGTTTAAAATAAGTGGCCAGTGAGGGTGGATTGATACAGATAAACTGCAGTAAACCTGATGGACAAGAACATTATGTATGGGCTGTTATTTGCATAAAGGCTGACCGCTGAGTTCTGACTGCAGGATGTCACTGAAGACGTAGTGTAGACACACGTAACAGAAGCGGTAGTAAAATCCCAAAAAGTGTGTCAGTGCAATGAATAAATTAGCCTGAAAGGCGTTTATTTTTTTTGTCCTCAGCTGATCCGGAGGCTCGAACTGCTCTGGACCGGCAGACTCCTCTTCATTATGCAGCAAAGAACGATGCTGCAGGTTCAATCAGACTGCTGCTGCAGGCCGGAGCCTCCATCAGCTGCACCGACTACAGACACAGAACGCCACTGCAGCTCGCTGCCAACTTTGGTACTACTCTCACTAACACTGATCTCAACACTGACAACACAAAGGATGTTTGGTTTTGAGAAAAATTCTGATGAATGGTACATGTTTAATTCTTGTTCAAAAGCAAGTTTATTTTTATTTTTGTATCGATTCTTTAATTTGTGACTATTGAGCACTCTGAAACTGAGAAAGACCTTACTTTGGCCGTCATAGTAATCAATGTGTCCCATCCCTAAACCTAGACCATGGGTGACTGAACCTCTTACACCACCTCTACAGACACCACCATGGACAAATAACTGAAGTCATCACTCGTATCAAAGTAGCGTTATATGTATTAGCCTCACCACAATCAACACCCTTTATGTGTTTTCAGAGCGCAGTGCAGCAGCTCAGGTGCTGTTAGAGTCTGGAGCAGAGGCCGGGACGATAGACTCTGATGGGCAGCTCTGCATAACTGCTCTGACTGGTCGGATGAGCTCCGTGGTAAAAATCTTTGGCCTTCTATAAGATGACAGGGACATTGTCTAAACATGAGTAGTTTTACCATTAATTAAACATAAGAAACTGTGAGAGGCCTTAAGCACTAAGGGGCCTCAGTGCATAGATAAATGTGTGAATCAAATGTGTTGCAAATCTCAAAAACTGTTGTTTTTAGGTGTTCAGTTGATCTACAGAGTATTTAGATGGTAAATACATTATGGAAAAAAAAATCTGCAAATCATTTTCAATCTATGTTCAATTGCAGACACTGAAAAGACAAGATATTTTGATGCTCAAACTGATAAACTTATTATTGTTGTGTTTTTTGTTTGTTTTGTTTAACAAATATTTACTCATTTTAGATTTTAAGCCATCAACATGTTCCAAAAAAACTGGGACAGGGGCATTTGCACCACTGTGCTACACAACCTTTTCTGAGCCCACATAGTATTATCCTTTACAGAGTGATGATGTTTTTTTTAATGCAGTGCCACCTGAGGGACCAAAGGTCATGAGCATTCAGTGTTGGTTTTTGGCCTCAAAGCTTACGTGCAGATCATTCTCTGTATTTTCTGAATCTTTTGATGATATTATGGACAGTAGATGATCAAATCCTGTAATTCCTCGCAATTGTACATTGAGAAATGATGTTTTTAAACTATTAGACCATTTGCTAACAAAGTAGTGGACCTCGTCCCATTCTTTCTTGTGAATGACTGAGCCTTTCAGGAATCATGACACTTACCTGTTTCCAATTAACCTGTTCACCTGTGGAATGTACTAAACAAGTGTTTTGAGCATTCCTCAACGTTACCAGTCTTTTGTTGCCCCTGTCCCAGCATTTTTGGAACATGTTGCAGGCATCGATTCAACGTGAGTGAAAAGAAAAAAAAAAACCATTTATTTATTTATTTTAATTTTTACATTACGCATCTTGTAGTTGTTGTGTATTCCATTGAACACAGGTTAAAAAAAGATTTGCAAATCACTGTTTTCTGTTTTTTTATTAACATTTTACACAATGTCCCAACTTCACTGGAATTGCTGTTCGTAGCTTTATGTTCCAAAACAATTCCCAAGGATGTACCCCCAGCCCTAAATCTACATATGAAGTAAATTATAGCAAAGTAGTTTTAAATGTAATTCAGTAAAATGGTGAAATGGTTTCTAATGAGTTCAAATTGTTGGGATTTTTTGTCAGAAGAGTTGATATTGACCCACAACGTTCGCATATTTATATCTATAAGTTGCCCCCTGTCTTGAGAAATGTTAAACCACAGTGCTGAAAAGACTACCCGCTATGTTGTTCCTATTTAAAATGATTTTTCTGAATGGAGGTGTTTGTTGTATTTAGGCTCTGCTGGCTCTCAGTCAGTTCCATGTGACTGACATGATGACCAGGCAGCAGTTTTACTACCTGAACCTGCTGGAACCAGAGCCACCCAAGACGCCCCTGCAAGGTAAAAATGCCATTAATGCATTCATTTTTCACCGACCCTACACTCCCAATTTTCCACCTACTCTCACTTACTCTCAATTGTCTTTAGGACAATTGCCCTTAATAAGGCAATGTGAGCTACATCTTATGATGCCCTGCTTTTGAATTTTAGAGCATTATTGTGTTTTTAAAGGGATGGTTGCTAAAAAACTGCTAAGAAAGACTACAAAAATGGACAGGGACCCTAATGCAATCTTTTCTGATCGTTTTTAATTAATTATACATACACCATAGCCACAGCCATTGGTGCTTACTCATTAGATTAAGAGGAGATTCTCTGACATGGAGTGACAAAGGGGTCTTACGCTAGCAGTTTGGTAGTTGTTGTTCACTAATATTTTGGTAATAGATTTTTACTCGTGCCAATTTAGTAAAAAGGGTTAAAATCATGAAAATAAGGTCAGTTTGTGAAGATTTTCATGATGAACACAATGTGTAAGTTTCAAATTTGTTGTTAGTTAGCTTATTATCATAAATTATCAACAAGAACACAGGAAAAATCCAACTGGCTTTTAGTCAAAAGATTCCCTCGCCAGGTCCCTCCTCTTCCCACCCATTCTCGATACACGCCACTATAGCCGTGTCCTCAGAGTACTTCTGAATGTAGCAAGACTGAGACCTGTACTCAAAGTCCACAGTGTACAGGGTAAATAGTAATGGAGTCAGAACCATCCCCTGAGGGGCTCCAGTGTTGCTCAAGGCTGTTGCAATAACACAGCCTGGTGAACTGCGGCTGCCCTGTGAGGTTGTGCATGTTCCAGGAAGTGATGGAGGGATCAATCCCCATGTCCTCAAGCTTATTCTGCAGCAAGAGGGAACATGATCCTCATATATCCACCCAGTCCATCCAAGTGTGAGTGGGCCCGGTGGAGCATGTAGTGGACCGCATCATCCACCCCTAGATGTTCCAGGTACAGGAACTGCAGGGGGTCAAGTGTGTGCTCCACCTGTGGTCACAGGAAGTGGATAGGCAGCCACTCCAGTGTCTGTGTGATGATATATAGTCACTATAGTCCTACTATATGTGACTGTATATAATATATAGTCACTGATGCAAACACTTAGATTGTATTTTTCTTTTATCTTTATTATTATTGATATTGATACTGCTTTTCATGGGCAGCACTTATTTACTCTGTGATTCTGTGCTCTTACTCACAATTCTGTCTGTTTGTCTGTCTGTCTGTCTGTCTGTCTGTCTGTCTGTCTGTCTGTCTGACTGATCATCTGGTTGTGATTTGAAGAAGAGGTCAACAGCGAGCCAACATCTCCAGTAAGTTTCACAAGTTTGTTTTATTTATTTTTCAGTATAAAGTGCTCAGTTATGGAAATAGTGTTGGGTTTGACTCAAATTGGACCCCAAAGCAAAGGTGGAGGCAGGCAGATTTCCAGAACCAAAGTTTATTGTCAAAACAAGAAACTAAGCAGGCTGTGGAGGCAGAGTTCAGGCCAGGAAAAAGGCTGGAGTGGCAGCAAGGCACCCTTGGAGACCTGAGCAGAGGACAGGAGAAAATCCAAAAAGGTTCAAAATACACTGGGGAACACAAGATGTGTTGAGCTTCTCCATGCAAGATAGAGTTATCAGGCAGTGTGGTGGACTTTGAAGAGAGCTTGATTAGCTGAGTGACCTCAGGTATGTCTAATCAGCTGCTACAGCAGAGTCGTCTCACCCTGTCTCACCCCTGCAGAAAAAAAAAAAACAGAAAGGGAGGGGAGAGAGCAGCAAACAACAAAAAACTACACAAAATCATCACAAACAGTCCTAGTTATAATTTATCTGATTGACTTTTAGACTGTGATCATCAAACACAGTTGATTTCACAGTATCTGCAATCTGAATGATTTTCAACAGTTTATATTGAAGTTTTTTGAGAGCAGCCCAACCATTTAACAAATTGTGCAAGTTACCACAGTACAACTGTAATGTTTTATTTAAATAGTAAAGGTATATTGTAATGAAATGGACAGGGAAATTAAGGTGGCACTCATCATAAATTAGAGATCTCATTTCCCATGAAGAAAGAACCATCTGCTTAGTACCTCTGAGGAACTAAACAGATCTAGTTACAAATCTTTAGAAACCTGAGCAAAAAATCTGAAGATAAAAATTGCTAATTATAGGGCCAATAAACTGTCAAAACAAAATGAGAGAAATTTTATAGAACTGGCAGAATTATGAATTTGACTTGTTTTGTACCAAAGTCTATGCTGCCATCTTCTGGTGAAAGAAAGACATTTAGAACTGTAGATTTATCTGAAATGCCACAACTTACACTCATGACTTCTAAATACACCTTTGATTACTGATGTGTTCACATACTTATTTATCCATGCATTATGCTCAGTTTGTAGAAGTATACTGCTGAGGACCAAAGTGGCCCACCCATGATTATCTGTGTGGTCATTAAGACGCCTGGTGTTGGTTTGGTTGATTAAGTCAAATGATTTACATGAGCTTTTAGTTTGTTTGTTTTTTCGGATTAGTTTGTTGTGCATAATGTGAATGTTTTGAAAGACTAGCAGTGATGAGTGATGGGTTTAAAGTTAGTGATGAACCTCAGAGCTCTGTGATACACATTATGCAGAACTGAGATGAGGTATGCATGTACAAAACATCACCTTAATCAAGCGCATACACTAACATGGCAGCAACAAATCTTTTTTATAATATATACAGTAACTATATTACTGTACTTTTTGATCAAAATAAAAAAATATTTTTTCTTTACTATGAGGTTAACCTGTTACTTTTCCTGTGTCAAAGAAATGACTGACAAACAGGCTTATAATAAATGATGTTTACAAGAGACAACCATGCTGTCTACATCTTTCATGGGCACAAACGCAAAATAAAGACAAACACGGTTCACTGTTCTCTCATCTTTCCTTCTGTGTGCAGCTGCTTATCACAGAATATACACATCTTAATGAAAGTCTGACCAGGACAAAAAGTTACAGAACAACTTAGCTTTACTTTAATAAGTAACTGTAGTAGCGTCATCTTGATCGTCATCCATTACTTTACTAGTAATTCATGATTATTGCAAGTAACTAAGTGACTGCATTAAGAAAAGGTTTTTAATCACTTAATTCTGCATAGATACTTTGACATTGGTGAGTCTACATGTGAACATGTAGACATTAAAAAAACAACAAAAGAAAAAACAAAAGTAACAACAGGGTAATGTTCCAGAGCTAAGTCTTCAACAATTATTAGTCTGTTGTTCTGGTATCAGCAATTGATTTCTTTCCCTATTTGAAGGTGTTTTTGTCAATTCAATTAGTCCTGAATAATGTCCTCCATCTGTAACCTGACTCACCAGATGGACCATTCAATATATTTCACTAGTCCATCTGGGAAAGAGCCAATAGAAAGTGTTTGGGGAGGGTTGAACCTTTCAAAAGCATATACGGCAGGTGATTAGACGATTGTTCCATCAAACACAATTATTATGACTCGATGATGCAGTAGGTGGGAGCTACTGCACTACAGAATGTGAGTCACTTAATAAACAAACCCTCGTCAAAACATGTCAGAAGTGAAGCAAAAATATCCTTACTATAGAGAAGTTTTTGTTTTTCATTTAATTAAGAAATGTGGTCCCGACCTGTTAAAACTGCTGCTGAAGTTATTAGCATTTATAATTTATATAATTTATAATTTAATAAAAAAAAATATTTTTTGCAGATGTAAACAGAATTTTGACCACATCTGTCTGTTGATTGAACACATCCTTCAGCAGACTTTAAATTACACAGATATAGCATCATGAAGCTCATCAGGATATCAAGTTTTAGTTTATTTTGCAAAGTTCTGTGCACATCTTTCCAAAAAGTTGTAATTTTACGACATTTCTGGAATATGTGAGAATGACCAAATCCAGGACTCCACGTTCTCTCCAGTGTGATGCACTTGTGTCGGGGATTTGCTGTTAATCTTGGGAGGATAGTTTTAATGAATGCAAGAAATGAAACTTTTAGACATTTTTTAGACATTTTTGGCCTTTATTGACAGTAGAGGCACTCAGAAAGGGGGGTAGAGTGTCGGGGAGGTGGACGTCAAATGGGCCTCAGGACAGAATCAAACTCTGACAAGGCAAAACTCTTCATATACAGCACGATACATGCAATAGTTTCATTGAGCTAATACAACGAAACACATGAAAGTGAACATAAGAGGAGGAGTAACACCCCTGCCTTATTTTACATGATGAAGAACCTGCCTGGTACGAGGGCAATGAAAACTGTTTTGTGAATGCTCAGCAGATAACAGTGTATTGAAACTTCACGTGGTTATCTCTCTGGTTTCTGCTCACAGCTGGAGGTGGTGGTGCAACAGGGAAAACTGGACCTTATCATGCATCCAGCCTTTCTCAAACTTATTCAGATCAAGTGGAAGCTGTACGGCAGGTAAACCCAGAACTGATTCATTTCAGTATCTCCTCAGAGTGAAAGCATGAATGATAATGTTCATACGTAACTAAAGAGTCTCTCTGCCTGTGCCAGACTGGGGGCCTGGCTT